>JASEVX010000003.1:68135634-68678134 GCA_031761405.1 Serripes groenlandicus
ACAAACTTTTAAACATTTTAAAAACTTTTTTCTATACTATATAATCTAGAGTTCAGCACCTGTAATATCCTCTATACACATAGGCAAAGTTCGATTATGTATGCACATGTTATCGACTTCCACACAAACAGTGATTCCACTTCACGCGGGCTACTTTGATATTTACCCTTTTCCCTCATACAGACGACTCTGCAGCAGACGACTCTCGAAAACATCGTGACAAAAAGAACGATCTGCACCACGGCTAGCCAGAAGTGTATTACGTTTCCGTGACGTATAAGATACGGCATCAGTGACGATCAAGATCCAGCTGCTCTACGGTGCATCTTTAACACTTTCCCTCATACGACAATTCTGCAGCAGACGACTTCGAACATACGTTGTTAAAAAATAGAAAATCTCTATAATTGAATGGATAACCTATGACTAAAAGAGGAACATAATGTGGCAAAAGGAGAAATTGCTCGTTTTGAGCAATTTCTTCTTTTGTCACTTTGTTTTCAAAAAGCCGTCTAAACTGCAGAGGCGTCAGAAAGCCTCTATATGAAAGAAAGGGTTAAAACGTACATGCGCTATGGTTGGTTTTCCGGAAACCCAGCTCAAAATTAGCCTCCCAATACTGTGTTCATTATAATCGTCACATTGATTTAAAAACTCGAAAAAGTTATTTGTTATATTGTTTACTTTTCGTTTGTTTTTTCTACAAAAACATGATTGAATAATTCAGCCGTCCCGCGCGAAAACCAACATTAAGGCATCTGCGTAATGTATCGACCCAGATCCGCCTGCGCAATCCGCGCAGACTGATCCGGATCGTCACACTCCGTCTCAGGGGGATAGAGGTATAGAGTAATGATTCCTGAAAGAAAATCAACAGGAGTCGAAAAGTGTCTATCCGGGTAAGCTCATATGTTAGTTGTAGAAAAAACAACTATGGACAATTTCTTTATTGTAGATTTACCACCTGAACATCTATATAAACGTAGACTCAAACCTCTAAACCAGACTATTTACTAAAACTAATTAGAAAAAGACGGGGTCGATTATTGAGAACACTTTGCCGTTTCCAAGATGTTTTCTACTCCACACTACTCCACACTAAAAATCAAAATCAATTGCCTATATTATGTTATCTACTTCGCTTGATAATGTCGGCGCAACTACCAAAAAGAAAATATGGAAATAAAAAAACGCCGCAAATATGCCTTGATGCGATTGGGGGTTTGAAATGAGTTCGGACATTATTGAAAATAAATGCTTGAAGAAATTACTGTAATTTTATACTATACGAGGATAAAATGTTATGAAGAAACTTCTTTGATGTATATTATAGGTCGATCCTCATTTTCTTTTTGAAACGCTAAAGACGTGTACGTGGAACTAATAATGAAATGTGTTAACGTTTATCGAACTCAGTTTTTTGGTAATTACTCCATGTTTGAAAAAGATAATTGTCAACATCGCTATTTGAGCCCTTCCGATGTACACGTTGCTATTGGCTATTGTGTATGTTTGATAGTTTCAAAGTTTTAATACATACACTCAGCACATGTTAAATGTGATTTGAGGTAATTATTATATATGTTTACATGTTTCAGATATATAGTCGAAGAAATATTTCTAGTAAATACATTATTCTTTGTTAAAAATAAAGTACACATAACTACATTGTGACATATAAAGTGTCTTATCATAACGGTTGATATTTTAATATCAGCTTGTATATGTCATTATATTTAAATTCAGTTTGCATCTCGAGTCTTGCTTGCATACAAACATGTTTATAAGTATGTATTTAGATACATCTAAACAAGCGTGTATATGTAATGAATTGTATATACCATTATTTTGTTGTATTATTGTGTATGTTTCACTGTTGTATGCTTTACTTACCACATGGGTCTATGACCTTTTGGTGATATTTTGAATAAACTATAAAACTCTATAAAGTGAATACCAGGCTGTATACAGCATTCATATGAAGAGAAAAAAAAGTGTGAGAGAGAAGAGAGACAAAAGAACAAAACAAAAATACAAAACATATAGAATAATAATAACCCTTCTCCTGCTGACATTATGCTGCTGAAATGTCACTCCTTAAGGTTAAGTTGGTATCATATTGTGCTACATTATCAAGTTTTCTTAGAAGCGTTGTGAGCACCGTGTGTCAGGATGAGACTACATACATTAGCAGACTGATCCTGGCATACTGTGTCCCCTTTCTTGTTTTAAGTGATGTTTATAGCAGGAGACGGAGTTAATAACACAATAAATCATGTAGTATACTGTATACATCCAGACCTACACTGATCATAATGTACTTACATAAGCTTTTTCGTTTGATTGTTTTGTGTTTTAACGCCGCTTTCAACAATTTGTCAGTTATATCACCGCGTTTCCTGTGTAAGTTACCAGTACTACTGATTGGTTTATCCTGAAACCAGTCAGCAGTCGTAATTCAAACCCCGCAACCCTGAGCGCCAAGGAGGACAGCAATTACTACCATTTTAAAGGCTTTTGTATAACCCGGTCGGGGATCGAACCCGCGACCTCCTGCACCTGAGGCTCTACCACTACACAACGACCTAGACGGTTCTGTCAACCTGCACCTGAGGCTCTACCACTACACCAACGACCTAGAAGGTTCTGTCAACCTGCACCTGAGGCTCTACCACTACACCAACGACCTAGAAGGTTCTGTCAACCTGCACCTGAGGCTCTACCACTACACCAACGACCTAGAAGGTTCTGTCAACCTGCACCTGATGCTCTACCACTACACCAACGACATAGAAGGTTCTGTCAACCTGCACCTGAGGCTCTACCACTACACCAACGACCTAGAAGGTTATGTCAACCTGCACCTGAGGCTCTACCACTACACAACGACCTAGAAGGTTCTGTCAACCTGCACCTGAGGCTCTACCACTACACCAACGACCTAGAAGGTTCTGTCAACCTGCACCTGAGGCTCTACCACTACACCAACGACCTAGAAGGTTCTGTCAACCTGCACCTGAGGCTCTACCACTACACCAACGACCTAGAAGGTTCTGTCAACCTGCGTACAACATGATAAGGCTGATCATATGGACCGGCTAAGCTGTTCAGAGATGACGACATGTACCTATTATCATGCATCGGCCCATTTGTCTAAAGTATGTATGGAAAGACGTATAAAAGAATCACATACTCAAACATATACTGGCATAAGACAAGACATGACATCAAAGCCTTTGTTAAGGGAAAAAAACAAGCTTAACCCTTTCCTATGTACAACAATTCTTCAGCAGACGACTTAAAAACAAACTTGTTAAAAAGTAATCGTTGAATAGAGGTGAAAACACTGTGGCAATAGGAGAAACTGCTTATTATGAGAAATGTCTTCTTTTTTCTTAAGTCGTCTGCTGCAGATACATCAGAAAAGGTCTATATTTGGAAAAGAGTTAATCCAAATTTGAAATTCATGCAGTCCTTACATCATTTATGTGATTATATATATATATAAGAATATGAAATGAGATTAAACAAATAAAAAACACACGTTGTTGATCAAGATGAGACTTCGCGGAATGAGTAAACTAGTGTTGGTCTTCTTTGATCTCCAATGTTGTTTAAATCGCTTATTTGTAGGACAATCAGTTAATTTCAATATTTAATTCAGAAAGTGTGTGCTTAATAAACAGAAACTTCCGAAAACGATTGATTGAATAATTACTTTGTGTTTCACTTCGCTTTCAACATTTTTTTCAGTTATATCACGGCGTTTCCTTGGTAAGTTACCAGTACTACTGGTCCGTTTATCCTGACACCAGTCAGTCAGTCAGTCAAATGCTCAACCGCAACACTGAGCGCCAAGGAGAGCGGATCATTACAACGATTGTTAACGACTTCGGTATGACCCGGCCGGGGATCGCACCCGTACTGCTTGTTTGAAACTTGCTTTCTGATAAGGAGTGAAAACACTTTTGAGCAAGATCTCCTATTTTTTTCATTGTTTTAAAAGACTGATTTTACTTGACTTGTCTGAAATCATATCATTTAAAAAAAAAAAAAAAAGATTAAACGATGAGATAGTTTTAAAGCGTTACATATAAAACAACAAGATTGTTCGAAGAACCACATGTTTGCCTGTTAATATGTCAGTACGTGAAAGCTTACGCTGTTAATATGTCAGAACGTAAAAGCTTACGATGTTAATATGTCAGTACGTGAAAGCTAACGCTGTTAATATGTCAGTACGTGAAAGCTTACGCTGTTAATATGTCAGTACGTGAAAGATTACGCTGTTAATATGTAAGTACGTGAAAGCTTACGCTGTTAATATGTCAGTACGTGAAAGATTACGCTGTTGATATGCGAAAGCTTACGCTGTTAATATGTCAGTACGTGAAAGATTACGCTGTTAATATGTCAGTACGTGAGAGATTACGCTGTTAATATGTCAGTACGTGAAAGCTTACGCTGTTAATAGGTCAGTACGTGAAAGCTTACGCTGTTAATATGTCAGTACGTGAAAGATTACGCTGTTAATATGTCAGTACGTGAAAGATTACGCTGTTAATATGTAAGTACGTGAAAGCTTACGCTGTTAATATGTCAGTACGTGAAAGATTACGCTGGTAATATGTCAGTACTTGAAAGCTTACGCTGTTAATATGTCAGTACGTGAAAGATTACGCTGCTAATATGTCAGTACGTGAGAGATTACGCTGTTAATATGTCAGTACGTGAAAGCTTACGCTGTTAATAGGTCAGTACGTGAAAGCTTACGCTGTTAATATGTCAGTACGTGAAAGCTAACGATGAGGAATATCCTCCTTGTCCAAAAATATTTTCGTACATAGTGTTTTGTACGTATGTTTAACCCATTCCTACATGAAGCAAATCTGCTAAATAATCCAGGAAAAATATGGGAAGTCTGTATGAATTAGAGTGTTACCATTGAAAACAGGTAAAAACATTGTGGCAAAAGGTGAAAACTTTGAAAAAGAATCAAGGAAAAATATGGGAAGTCTGTATGAATTCGAGTTTTACCATTGAAAACAGGTAAAAACATTGTAGCAAAAGGAGAAAACTTTGGTAAAGAATCCAGGAAAAATATGGGAAGTCTGTATGAATTAGAGTTTCACCATTGAAAACAGGTAAAAACATTGTGACAAAAGGTTAAAACTTTGGTAAAGAATCCAGGAAAAATATGGGAAGTCTGTATGAATTAGAGTTTCACCATTGAAAACAGGTAAAAACATTGTGACAAAAGGTGAAAACTTTGAAAAAGAATCCAGGAAAAATATCAGAAATCTGTATGAATTAGAGTTTTACCATTGAAAACAGGTAAAACATTGTGACAAAAGGAGAAAACTTTGAAAAAGAATCAAGGGAAAATATGGGAAGTCTGTATGAATTAGAGTTTTACCATTAAAAACAGGTAAAAACATTGTGACAAAAGGTGAAAACTTTGGTAAAGAATCCAGGAAAAATATGGAAAGTCTGTATGATTTACAGTTTTATCATTGAAAACAGGTAAAAACATTGTGGCAAAATGTGAAAATTTTGAAAAAGAATCAAGGGAAAATATGGGAAGTCAGTATGAATTAGAGAAAACAGGTAAAATCATTGTGGCAAAATGTGAAAACTTTGATATATGGGAAAAAATATGGGAAGTCTGTATGAATGAAAGTTTAATCATTAAACAACGGTAAAACATTGTGGAAAAATGAGAAATTGCTCAAATTTCTCATTTTTCCACAATGTTTTCAAAAAGCCCTTTGCTGCAGAGGCGTCAGAAAGCGTCTGTATCAATGTAAAGTATTGACCCTGGAAACTTTAAATTCAGATTGTGATCTTAATCGCCATGTAAAACCTATAGTGCGCATGTCAGGTTCAATATATTACTTCATGTTCCCCTTTCTCCCTTCTGTAGCGGACAACTCTGAAAACATCCAGGCAAATATGGGAACTTTCTATAAATTAAACAGATCTCTAGATAGGTGGTACTTTACATGTTCTTAAATCCTTGAGACGATTCTTGTGAGTACCAACAACATAGGGTTTGCATTAATAATAACAGAGCAATTGTGGGAAAAAGAGCTGAATACCCCTCCTTATCTGTACCTCTGAAAAATTTAACGAATAATTATTGAATACACTTGTAATCACACTGGCAAAGAAATTGGCAGCTTCTCCTTTTGACACAATGATTTCAAAAGCCGTCTTCTGAATTTGCGTCAGATGTCTCTTTCACTTTGTGTCACAATGTTTTCAAACGTAGCCTGCTTCAGATGCGTCCAATTGGTAAAGTTATACCTGGTCTTGCGGACAACACAAGCTTAGCTTTACAAAGGAATCAAAGTCCTGTCCATAAAAACCATCTTTATTATTTCTCGCGAAGCGTCCCAAATATAAATCAAACTACGTCCAAAGATTGATCTAATTAATTGCATCTCGTACAAGCTCGTTCGGTGCTTAATCATGTTACTTCATCACGTTCGCATAGTTTCCTTTCAAGACGACCTTGTAAGCGGTATAATAACCAGGAACTGCATTTCCGTTTCCCCCTGTTTACGACAACCAAAGACGCGTCGTTCTGGGCCAATTACGACATCAAATCAATACTGTGTTAGAATTGATAACTGTCTTAGGTGATCTCAGCACATGTAGGGATAACCCTTTCACACATATAGACGCTTTCTGACGCATCTGCAGCAGGCACCTTTTGAAAACATTGTGGCAAAAGGAGAAATTGCTCCTGATGAGCAATTTCACCTCTTGCCACTATGTTTTCAACTTAATTTTATGATTAAAGTCTTTTTGATGGAAATTTTTTAAGGTTTTTGCAAATGTGCTTTTAAAAGTCGTCTGCTGCATATTTGCTGTATGTGAGAAAGGGATAAATACCTCATCAACCTTAATTATACTGTTCGCAACTAAAACTATTTCCCACTTACAACAAATTGGCAGGAGACAACTTTGAAAACATCTAGGCACAAAACATGAAGATCTCTTTGTATTAAAGTGTAATTTCAAAATGAATAGAGTTGAAAACATTGCGAAAAAGGGGACCTTGCTCATCATGAGCAATCCCATTTTGCCATTATGTTTTCAAAAGTGGCCTGCTGCAATTGCGTTAAAATGAGTCTACAAGTGGGAAAGAGTTAATAAAATAACATTAAATAAATACGTCGTTAAGTAAGACTTTAAACGACATTGTTCACATTGCAGTTATCAATATGTAGACGACACCATACATGTGCAAGAACTCTTTTTGGGGGATTACTTAGAAGTCTTTTGTATCGTTATTGCAACAGGTAAATTAAAATAGTGTGGACTTCACTAGACTGTAAAAGCATACTTGTCTTCGCAAATTGGGCAAATGATTATAAGTATTACTGGACAGCATTAAGGTAGACGTTAGAATATCTCTAATGGACTCTAATGGACAACGTTTGATGCTCGGTGATTTTCGTATTATGCTCGGTGATTTTTGTACGATGCTCGGTGATTTTTGTATGATGCTCGGTGATTCGTTTGATGCTCGGTGATTTTCGTACGATGCTCGGTGATTTTCGTACGATGCTCGGTGATTTTCGTACGATGCTCGGTGATTTTCGCATGATACTCGGTGATTTTCGTATGATGCTCGGTGATTTTCGTATGATGCTCGGTGATTTTCGCATGATGCTCGGTGATTTTCGTATGATGCTCGGTGATTTTCGTATGATATGCTGTTGTAAGAGACCCGTTTTTTATCTTTGACTAGTCGGTGATTTCACACTGTTTAGAGGTTATGAAGTGTACATGTGTACATGTATACATACGAGGGGTGTCTCAGAAGTTCGTTGACTTTTCTCATAAATTTTGTTTTAACAGATAGAAATACTTGTTATTAACGTTAAAGAATCTTTGGTCTTCATGGAATGAAATAAATGTAAAATTGATGCATTTGCATTCATATTATACCTATAATACGTTCCTATGGAAACCAAGTAACGTCCACCCGGCGCACACCAATTTTACGTTACTTATTACAAGCAATGTCTTCTCCTAAATACGCAAAATAGTAAGATCTCGCCGTGTTTTACGCTTAATTTCGTCTGCCAGTAATGCGACGTCACGACGTCATATCCTGTTATTTTAATGTTTGTAACAATTGCATGTACATAAATATCGTAAAACAAACAACGTCGTATCTAAAAGTGACTTTAAAAAATCATGACGTCAATTGGCGACGTGAAACTACGGACAGTGATACAGTTTTGTGAAGCGCTCGGGAAAACGCCTACGCAGACGTTTAATACGATGAAAGAGTCCGGCAAGAATTGCAGCAGAACTCTGGTGTTTAAGTGGCATGGACGAGTTAAGGATGGGCGTCAGTCTATCCCAGACGATGAACGTATGTACGTGACAGTAAAGACCACCTCGACGGTGTAGTATTAGAGCGTCCGCATCGGATGTAAGAGGTGGTCTTTACTGTCACGTACATATGTATACATGTACAATTGATGACAAAAGGAATGTCAACGTGACTTTTGTCAAACGTTGCAAAGAATGTTTTATCGAGCTGGGATTCGAACTCACAAAACCTAATATGCGCATCCGCACAGGCTGATCTGAACCAACACTATTCACAAATGTCAACTTGTACATTTATTTACAAAAACAAAATATGTTCTGTTCTGTTCTGTTAAGAGAGTTATGACAGTGATACTCATAAGGGCTACAAGTATGATTTAACGTTATACGGTACACCTATGTCTCTTCTAAACTTAGGCGATCCGTGAAGGCTCACCTAAATCTTCACTTTTCACATATTTTACAATAAGACCCTAAATCGCAAGACACGGCTCAATTGAAAGATATATTTTACTGACGGATTTCGCCTTTAAACCATTGAAAACATTATTTGTATCGGTACATGCATACTGTCCACAGGTAACATATGATATCAATCGAATTGTTGGGAAACTGACATATTAAGTTACTTTTCTGACGTGGAACAACGTACGAACAAAGTAAGCCTACATTTAATATTTTGTTTATTAACACAAGAAACGTATACCAACAAACAATGAAATATTAGCTACCTTCCCTATCTTTTCAAAATACCACATTCTTCTTTTAGTGTATTATCAGAAATTGAAATACTTTTGAAATTTCGAATTGTAACGTTAACATAACTTGAACACGTATGATATTTACCGTCGATAAATTAAACCAGTACCTTAACCCTTTCCCTCATATAGACGTTTTCCGACGCCTCTGCAGCAGACGGCTTTTTGAAAACATAGTGACAAAAGAAGAAATTGCTCAAAACGAGCAATTTCTCCTTTTGCCACAATGTTTTCCACTTTTAGTTATAGGTTATCCATTTAATTATAGAGATATTCTATTTTTTGACAAAATGTGTTCAAAGTCGTCTGCTGCAGAATTGTCGTATGAGGGAAAGGGTTAAGAGTTCGGAATGTCAGCACAGTTTCATTTAACAGTTGTGGTGAAATATACATGGTTTTATTGTATTTGCTCTTATCTTTTTTGTTGTAATATTAGGAATCACAAAGAACCGATTTTCTGTCATTGGTGATTCATTTGTCTAACTACTTCCTGTATCACACGTCGCGCATGCGCACTTCTTCGTCGTCGTTTAAACCTGTGGGTTACTCCTATATTAGCATTACCCTTGTTGTCCGCCCCAAAGTTTATAGAAGTGCTCTTACTGACGTCCACTGATCCGGAGACGGATCCGCCGAAACCCGACCCATGCTGCCAGTTCGCCGTCCCGCTGAATGATACACCTCCAGTTGGTCGCCAGTTGCCCGTCCCCGATACACCGTTGAGTCGGCCGCCACTCCCGCCCATCCATTTACCAGACATATCGAACTTTTTTTGTTCTTTGAATTTCCATTTTATTTTCTCGCCAGCTTCAGCGATGACACACATTGACAGTACCAATATTAAAGCAATAACTCCCTTCATCTGAAATGAAATCCATTGGTTAATATCAGTAATCATCATCGTTTGCCTTTGTTTACCCTCGACATCGACCAAGAGACAATTGGTGAGCCAGCTCAAAATTAGCATATATATTTAAATAATTTCGTAAATGACGTTTAACTGCATTATAAAGACTTTACTGGTGACTTGTTGCAAGGAAATTACTACTCAATACAAATAATTTCCCTTCCAACAGACTGTTCTAAACTGGCTCTTAAAATGTGTATTTGTTTTGTGTTGGTTTGTTAGTTTGTTTTGGGATATTAGGCGGTTTTTCTTTCATGTTTTCAAAATTAAAGAATTTAAAACTAGCCAATATTAAGTTTATTCGTTAAAGTACTTTAGGCATTTTATTGTTTAACCATTACCCTCAAATAGACGCTTTCTGACGCCTCTGCAGCAGACGGCTTTCTGAAAACATAGTGACAAAAGAAGAAATTGCTCAAAACGAGCAATTTCTCCTTTTGCCACAATGTTTTCCACTTTTAGTCATAGGTTATCCATTCAATTATAAAGTTTTACTATGTTTTGACAAAATATGTTCAAAGTCGTCTGCTGCAGAATTGTCGTTAATAGACTCTTTCAGCGCCCTACAACGACATTATAGAGATTTTCTATTTTTGACAAAATATGTTCAAAGTCGTCTGCTGCATACTTGTCATTAATAGAAGCTTAACTCTTTCAGCGCCAACGGCAATAGAGAGGTGTAAACTATACAGATGCATGTGAGTTGGCTCATAACGAGCTGTCTCACCTGGATTCACACTTAAAGAGTCTTCTTTAGGAAAGAAGTTGGCGCTGAGAGTGTTTATAAAAAAAGGCGGTCTTCATCTCCTGCTTTTCACGGGTTCTCCATGGAATATTCTTAAACTTTGCACCTGGTTACCTTTCAACAAATACTACCAACAGACGGGATATCGGCGGGTTCATGTCTAGTCATTGTATAAATGTCAAAAACTACGTTTTACGTTTTCATATGATACAGCAAAATTCGGAAACATCGTTCGATAATGTGAACCAGCACTTCTCCCTCTCGCGCATTTTTGAAAATCTGCATCATATATATGAGCCGTCCCGCGAGAAAACCAACATTATGGCCTCTGCGTAATGTATCGACCTAGATCAGCATACGCAGTCCACGCAGCCTAATCCGGGACGACATATTCCGTCTCAGGGGGATAGAGGTATAGAGTAATTATTTGTGAAACAGAAAATCCACAGGAGGCGAAAAGTGTCTCTCCGGGAAGTCTGCACGACATGCTTAGTCTGATCTGAGTCGATACTTTACGCAGAGTTCACAATGATGGTTTTCTCGCGAGACGGCCCATATCGTAATTTTTCGAGATATTTCGTAATCCATCAGATGATTTCAAAGATGACATCTCTAGAACTAGCACATCGGGTTAACCGTTAACCCTTTCCCACAAAAATACACGCTTTCTGACGCGACTCTGCAGCAGACGAATTTTCAAAGCATTCTGACAAAAGGAGAAATTGCTCATAATGTGCAATTTCATCTTCTGACCCTCTGTTTTCAACTGTATTAAATATATAGAGTATTTCACGTGTTTGGCAATGTGTCTTCAACGTCGTCTATCGCTTCTTTAACCCTTTCCCGCATATAGACAGACGCTTTCTGACGCCTCAGCAGCAGACGCCTTTTTGAAAACATATTGACAAAAGAAGAAATTGCACAAAACGTGCAATTTCTCCTTTTGCCCCAATGTTTTCCACTTTTTGTCATGACAAAATATGTTCAAAGTCGTCTGCTACAGAATTGTCGTATGAGGGAAAGGGTTAACGTATGTGGGATAGGGTTGACATACATAAAAGTAAGTGATAAAAAAATACAAGCAACAACAAAAACAAATAGAAAAATAGTTTCCTACCATATAACATCGAGCTCTTGAACCTTCATAAAGTAAAACTTGTAAATCTTTGACCGAAACCGTTTTAAATAAGCGTTGAAATGTGACGTAATTTTGCTATGTATTACTTATACTTAATTCAACAGGATGTGGTTAACTTTGCGTAGAAGTAAAACAAAGCGTAGTTGTGTGTTCATTGACGTCAAATGTTTGTAGCAATGTAATGCGGTGGTTTTCTTATCTGAAACGTCATAATTTACCTTCCGTATCGAGGGCTTGGCGTGAAACGGTTGTAACTAAAATTGGTATTTTTTTACCAAGGTAAATCACCTCGCCATAAAGTCTTTATAAGCATTAAATCCTTTTTGCTTGGTAAACAATGGAAATTTAGGTGCCATTGCTCTTTCTGAGCAATGGCACCTAAATTTGCATTGTTTACAAAGTGGTCAAAATTGCACCTAAACCAGGGTATTCAAATAGGTTTTTAGTTACAACCGTTTCACGCCAAGTCTCAGTATGCGGATGTAATTCGCAAATGACGTTTGATATGTTTATACGTTTTAAACGTTTAATAGTTATTAATTCATTGTCGATCATTTGGCGGACACAATTGAATCTGTCTGAAACCAGCATGTATTCAGTAAAATGATCTTAGATTGTGTAAATTAAAATTCTCATTGATGAAATAAGTATTTCTATGAAAAAAGAATCCATTTCAAACACATCCTTCCTTTATCCCTTGATTCCGTTGTTTAAGTGTATGGTTTTGTCTGATCGGCCACATTCTCAGAAATGTTATTAAATTTTTTTTTATACCAATTTGACGCAGATTTTCCCCTTAATGCAGTGATATATTACATATTAGGCATTAGTCAACATGACATAGGTCAAGGTCACACTACACTTCAAGGTCAAATGTCATAGTTCACTGCCGTCCACTACTTCTTTCGGAGAAATACAAATAATGTTGTTTTTAACGAATTATTTTTTCTCAAAAAATAATACAGTTAACGCGATCGTGTTGCTTTGGCGGAAGTCACGGTTAAACTACACTTCCGCTTAGAATACACATTAGCTGCACCTAAATAGTCCTAGTATTTTTTCGACATTAAAATGACTTCTACGTGTTTTTTCAATACAGTGAAGTCATATTTATACTATCGAATCAACATAGATAATCAATTCTCAAGAAAATATCAAATTAACAGTAAATGCATATATATTTCATTTGTCGGCAAGCGTATGAATTTTTAGTTATATGCACATTCACTAGTGAGTGACGTAGTTAACGGAAGTCGAACCTATGCTGAAGAACCATGCAGGGTTTTACGGGACGCGCATTTCTGCGTCTAATACGCATAAAATGATAAACCGGAACCCCTGAAAAAATTAAAATTGAGTCCCATCGGAAGCAAGTTTAAAACAAACAAAAAACATAATGTAATTATTAATTAATTTTCAAAATAATTCGTTACCAGTACTTCAGTACTTTGATTACCAATACTTTTTGTTTTACCAAATTCACGAAACAGTTTGTGTCTGTTTTCCCCAAAAACAACTTTGTACTTAGTACATTTAGCTGTAACTAACAACACATTCTCTTATTCTTTTCTTTTTTCTTATTTGAATTCCTTAAACAATAATCTTTTTTTATTATCTTTTTCATCCTTGAAATATTGAGCAATTTAAAAATTTATATGATACTCATTGTTTTGTTATTTTGATATCAATTACTGATTTTTCACAACTAAGTATGTATTTTTCGCAGAAAGTAATCTATCGACCCTAACCCCCTTTATTCCATTTAACCCTTTCCCTCATATAGACGCTTTCTGACGCCTCTGCAGCAGACGGATTTTTGAAAACATAGTGACAAAAGAAGAAATTGCTCAAAACGAGCAATTTCTCCTTTTGCCACAATTTTTTCCACTTTAAGTCATAGGTTATCAATTCAATTAAAGAGATTTTTTATTTTTTGACAAAATATGTTCAAAGTCGTCTGCTGCAGAATTGTCGTATGAGTGAAAGGGTTGAACGTGCATGAAATAATAATAGAAAAAAACAAAATAATAATAAAACCTGTCAAATGACAAAAACGTCCAATAAGAAATTCAATTCAAAAGGACCCGTTTTGTAGATTTACCGCATGGCGGACAGGTAAGGCCAATGTACGAATTTGTGTTACGTATTCATGTCGTATAAAGATTGATTGATTTAGGTTTAACGCCGTTTTTAACAATATCTCAGTCATATCACGGCGGCCAGTTCACCTACTCATGTATTTCCTGGTTTTCTCATACCAGTACTCCACACAATAATCTTCCTAAGCAACTGTCATATAAGGAGAAAAGACAATACACATCAAATAGTCTACGTCGCAAAAGCCTCCGGTGAGAATATACAATCGGATTAGCGACTACGGAAATTACATATTAACGCGAAATGGTTTCAATCAATTCAAGAATACCGCTTCATTCTGAAACATGGTCATATATTTCCAATCGGAACACTTCGGTCAACTCGTAATCTAGTTTCATTCGGAATATCACCCGGCAAGCTACATGTGAAGGGTACCAAAATACTACTACTACTACTACTACTACTACTACTACTACCAAAACTACAACAACTACTACTGCTACTACTACTTCTACTACTACTACTACTACTACTACTACTACTACTACTACTACTACTACTACTACTACTACTACTACTACTACTACTACTACTACTACTACTACTACTACTTCTAGACTGACTGCATGATGGTACAGGCTCGTCTGGTACTTCGTTGGCAATCACCACCCCCCATTTTGTATTGGTTATTGTGGCTAATCAGTCTTTATTAATATTAACTGTACAATTTAATCATATAATTCTGATACTGTTTAATTCGGCACAGAAAACGAAGGGTGCAAGCCGGGTCGAGTGAAAACCAACTTGTCACGTGAAGACAAACCTGTTACGTGAAAGTAAACCTGTCACGTGAAAGCCAACATGTAACGTGAAAATAAAAATGTCACGTGAAAACCAACCCGTCACGTGAAACCAACCTATCACGTGAAAACCAACATGTAACGTGAAAGCCAACCTATCACGTGAAAACCAACATGTAACGTGAAAACCAATCTGTCACGTGAAAACCAACCTGTCACGTGAAAACCAACATGTAACGTGAAAACCAACATGTAACGTGAAAACCAACTTGTTAACTGAAAACTAACTTGTAACGTGAAATTCAACTTGTTAACTGAAAACTAACCTGTTACGTGAAAACCAGCCTGTCACGTGAAAAATAACAACTGGTTACGTGAAAACCAACCTGTTATGTGAAAACCAACTTGTCACTTGAAAACTAACCTGTTACGTGAAAACTAACAACGTTTTACGTGAAAACCAACCTGTTACGTGAAAACCAACCTGCCATGTGAAAACCAACCTGTAACGTGAAAACCAACTTGTTAACTAAAAACTAACTTGTTACGTGAAATTCAACTTGTTAACTGAAAACCAACCTGTCACGTGAAAAATAACAACTGGTTACGTGAAAACCAACCTGTTATGTGAAAACCAACTTGTCACGTGAAAACTAACCTGTTACGTGAAAACTAACAACTTGTTACGTGAAAACCAACCTGTTACGTGAAAACCAACCTGCCATGTGAAAACCAACTTGTCACTCGAAATCAAACCTGACGGAATGGGAGAACAGCGAATATCCTCAGCGTATTATAGCTGTTCTGATCACTGATGATAGAATTTGTTTGTTTTGTTTATTTGTTTGATTGACGTTGTAATAATCGGTACACTAGTTATTATATTAGGGCATGTTCTGGTAAAATTACCAGTACTACCGGCATATTAATCCTGACACCTATACAGCAGGTTTATCTGATCCTACACTGGTTATTATGTCAGGGCATGTCCTGGTAAAATTACCAGTACTACAGGTATATTCACCATGGCACCTATACATCAGGATCATTTGAAACCTACACTGGTCGCTGATGTCCTATGGTTTGTTTTCGTATGGCCCAGCTGTATTGTTCTACCTTCATTGTGCTTCATAAATCGATGTGGCGAGACAGTGTCTGGCATGACAACAAAAGTTGAATAATGTTCAAGCGTGTCACATCCATGGTGATCTTTGTCTTATAATAGCAGACATAGTTGTACAATGGCCACCCTTTTCTTAATGTTTATAAATACCGCTGCTATCCCTTGTCCACATACAATAAGTCTGCAGCATACGAGTATGAAGACATTTAGTAAACATCATGGGGAACTCTCTTTAACTAATAGTTGTATTGAATAGTGTTGAAAAATGTGTCGCAAAAAGGGTGAAAATGCTCATCACCTTTTGTCACAATGTTTTCAAAAATCGCGTGATTTTGGGGCATAACAAAAAATGCGTCCGTATGAAGTATAGGGCTATAAAGATGTTATAATGACGTCATATGAGCCGACCCGCGAGAAAACCAACATCGTGTGGACTCTGCGTAAAAGTATCGACCCGGATCAGCCTAAGCATGCCGCGCAGGCTTACCCGGACAGACACTTTTCTCCTCCTGTGGATTTTCTGTTTCAGGAATCATTACTCTATACCTCTATCCCCCTGAGACGGAATGTGTCGGCACGGATCAGTCTGCGCGGACTGCGCAGGCTGATCTGGGTCGATACATTACGCAGAGGCCACAGTGTCGGTTTTCTCGCGGGACGGCTCATATATTGCATAAGGACAAACGCTAATTCTCCTGTCATGTGTGAAGATATAATAACAAGTTGGCGATGATGGATCGTTTTACACCGACAGACTCGTTTTCTTCGCTTTGTGCTGCTACAGCAGCCGACTAAAATGTCAGAAATAACCGTTCCCCGCACACAGACGATGTTAACCCTTTCCTACATACAATAAATCTACAGAAAACAACGTTGAAGACAAATATTTATTTATACAATGTAAATGAAATTATAGTACTTGTTGAAAACCTTGTCGCAAAATAAGAAATAGCTCATTTATGAGCAAATTCTCATTTTTGTCTGATTTTCTTTTACTTCAAAAATCAGTCTACGGCAGAACCGTCAATTTGTGTCAGCAAAGTGGGGGAAGGGTTCAGGATACCTATAGCTGTCGACATTTGAAAACAATGTAGAAAAATTGCTTATATTATGGTGCAAGATCTCCTTTTACCCACATTACGTTCAACTATGTGGCAATTTTTTGGTATTGCATTTCTTTCTCAAATTATTTCAAAGCTGACGGATCTTTAAATCTTTCGCTGCCGAAGGCAATTAAAGGTTTTTACAAACAATGCAGATTCAGTTGAAAAAGCTCATATTGAGCTGTCATTCCTGAAATCTGTTTTGTTTGTCCTTAAACATTTCCTGTTGAACGAAAACATTGAGTGGTCCTATTTTCAACATGGAAGAGTCGACTTTGTAAAAATGTGGCAGTGAGAGGGTCCGATCATGAATCAGGTTAATCTATACCAATGTGTTATTGATTGTTTGGTGTTATACGACGCTTTCACCATTGTTTCAGTTATATCACGGCGTTTCCTGGATAAGTTACCAGTACTACTGGTCCAATTATCCTGACACCAGCCAGTCAGTCAGTCGTAACCCTGAGCGCATAAGGAGGGCAGCCATTACTACCTTTTTGTTTAAGTATGTTGTATGACACTGGCGGGGATCGAGGCGGACGCTCTACCACTACACCAATAGTGAATATCAAAGAGCCACGTCGTGCGTCTTCTTACATCTGAGAAAAGTGAAGACTCAGATGAGACGGTGAACAATGTCAGCGGAGTCGTCACTCTCCGCTTAAATGAGACATAGACCTATACCTTCTGATGGAAATATTCACTTTATGTCAGGCTTAAACGAGAATGTCATCGAACCCCATTAGCATATCGACACTTGTTGTTGCAGTTTTTTCGTATACAGCAAATTTGTAGCAGACGACTTTGACAACGGCAGTTCAAAACTTTGGCAAGTATCTGTAGAGGAAAGTATAATTATTGAAACGGTTTGAAAAGATTGTGGAAAAATGAAAAGCGAGAAGTTTCTCATTTTGTTATAATCTTTTCAAAAGTTGTTGCTGTCCTACGTATGGGTTTATAATGCGTTTGCATGTGGGATAGGGGTTTAGTTGACAAGAATCAATTGACATAATGATATCTTTACCGTATGGCAAAATAATTCAAACTTCGGACATATAATTATCATGATTCAACCTGACATTAACAAACGAGCCGTCCCGTGAGAAAAACCAACACATTGTGGACTCCGGATCAGCATAAAGCATGCCGCACAGGCTTACCCGGATAAACACTTTTCGCCTCCTGTGGATTTTCTGTTTCAGGAATTATTACTTTATACCTCTATCCTCCTGAAACGGGTTGTGTTGGCCCGGATCAGTCTGCGCGGACTGCGCAGGCTGATCTGGTTCGTTACATTACGCAGAGGCCATAATGTTGGTTTTCTCGCGGAACGGCTCAATTGACTTCTATCAGATTATTGATATGTTCACTTAATATAGTTGAACGCGTCTAGAGAAGACGACTTGGTCGACCAGTATGTGAAGGAGGAGGCAGTTCCTCATAATTAACCATTTCTCCCTTCGCACAAAGTTGTTTACTCTATTTCTGAATTAATCTCTAAACTATTTCATAATTTCCGGTTTATGTTCTACAAATATGTTGTATTTTGGAACAGTTTTTGAAGTATATATTTAAAACGAATTATGTTCTAGTCTTAAAAACAAAAATGTTCCAATGGAATTTTCATTATAAATGATATTGCTAATATTTACTGTCTAATGTTTGCTGATGACGTAGCAAATTGCGCTGAAACTGCGGTTAATCTTCAAAATCATTTAAAACCCTTTTCCACCTGCAGACGAATTTTGATGCAATAGCAGCAGACGACTTTCGAAAACATTGTGGCCAAAGGTGAAATCGCTCATGATGAGCAATTTCTCCTTTGGCCGCAATGTTTTCAACTTTATTTAGCAATTAAGCTATCTTTCATGGACATTTTCAGGTTTTTATCACAATGTTTTCAAAGTCGTCTGCTACGGATTTATTGTATGTGGGAAAGGATTAAACATAATAGAGGTTTTGTGTATAGATACAAATATGGTTGTGAATCTAAACAAATCAGAGGTTATCGTTTTTAGAAATGGCGGTCCTTTAAGAAAATATGAACAATTGTTGTATAGGGGTGACTATGTTAAAGTGACGTCATTACATGAATATATATATATGGGTCTATTGTTTACGGCAAAATTGTCATGGAGGCAAGCAAAAAAAATCGCTCAAGCCCTCAGATCTGTTAATAGAATTAATTAATTTCAGAAACGCTTCGGAAAATTCAACCACTATGACTTTTTTGGTAAATTTTCGACACAATGCCTATACTCACAAACGAATCTGAAATTTGGGGATACGAATACGCAACATCAATTGAACAAATACAAGCAAAAGTTGGCTAAGATTGTTTAGAGCTAAATTAAACCATTAACGACTCCATGGCACTGGGAGAATGTGGAAGATTTCCCAAAGCAATAAATGATCATATTAAATTTATAAAATATTGGCTTAGATTATTACAAATTGAAAATATTAGGTATCCCAAACAGTGTTATAAGATGCTGAAATCACAGGATGATATCGGTAGAATTAACTTTGTTTCGAAAGTTAGAGTTTATTTTATTCATGTACGGTTTCGGTTTCGCATGAATCTCATAAGAAGTCAGTAATCCTGCATAATTTAGAGTACAATTTAAACAAAGACTCAAGGATTGTTATTTTCAAAAGTTGCATGAGTTCTAGGTGTGATTTTTATACTAATTTTAAAACTCTATTAAATGTTGAGCGATATTTGTTTACATACATATTTTTCTATTTCAAACGTTCTTTAGCAAGATTTAGATGTTCTGCCATTTTACAGAGTTGACAGAGTTGATAGAATTTGTATATTTATTGCCTAAATCAAAACTATACTCTAGGGCTAGAAGATGAATGTCATGCTCTTTTTATATGTGACAAATTTGCTAATATTAGACGAAATTATCTATACAATTTATGCAATGCTACACCTAGCATAGAAAACCTTAGCTCTCTCTTCAATACCGAAAATCAATCTAAGAACAGCCGTTTTCGTTTCAAAACGACTTTAACATATAGGTCAGTAAAAACACAAGCAAGAAATTAAGTAAGCAAACAAGTAATCAAGTCAGTAAGCAAGAAAGGAAACTTAATTACTTAGCATTTTTTTTTTTTTAATACGTCTGACATACATTAAGTAAATACATGTAATGTGTATATAAAATTTAAAAAGGTAAAGCAAATTGGTAAGAATTGTGTATATATTGTGATTGTTTAAGATTATAAACCGATATGTTAATTTGTCCAATATATGGTTAACTCATGACATGAGATGTTCTGAATGCTGTATACATATATGTTGTATTATGGGCCGGAGGCCTAAGTACTTAAGTAATAAAATTGTGTTGTATATTGTATACAATACAGCTTATAATTGAACAATAGATAACATGTGAGTGACTAGTTTTCAAACTGTACGTATTGTACCGATGTCTCTAGTTTATTTATTTGTCAACAATGTTCCTTATTGCCGAATTCGAATTAGTACTACCGAAAGAAACAACTGCTAAGACAGTATTGTTTGGGGTTCGTCTCTGGTGCTGTTAACTGCGTTATTGCTGGTGCATTGGGAGAGTCCCTGGTTCTGTTAACTGCGCAATTGCCGATGTATTGAGAGAGTCTCTGGTGCTATTAACTGCGTCATTGCCGATGTATTGAGAGAGTCTCTGGTAATGTAAACTGCGTCATTGCCAATATATTGGGAGAGTCCCTGGTGCTATTAACTGCTTCATTGTCGATGTATTGGGAGAGTCCGTGGTAATGTTAACTGCGTCATTGTCGATGTATTGGGAGAGTCTCTGGTGATGTTAACTGCGTCATTGTCGATGTATTGGGAGAGTGTCTGGTGCTGTTAACTGCGTCATTGTCGATGTATTGGGAAAGTCTCTGGTGATGTTAACTGCGTCATTGTCGATGTATTGGGAGAGTGTCTGATAAAGTTAACTGCGTCATTGCCGATGTATTGGGAGAGTGTCTGATAAAGTTAACTGCGTAGTTGCCGATGTATTGGGAGAGTCTCTGGTGCTATTAACTGCGTCATTGCCAATATATTGGGAGAGTCCCTGTTCATGTTAACTGCGTCATTGCCAATATATTGGGAGAGTCCCTGGTGCTATTAACTGCTTCATTGCCGATGTATTGGGAGAGTCTCTGGTGCTATTAACTGCGTCATTGCCAATATATTGGGAGAGTCCCTGGTGCTATTAACTGCTTCATTGCCGATGTATTGGGAGAGTCCCTGTTCATGTTAACTGCGTCATTGCCGATGTATTGGGAAAGTCTCTGGTATTCTTAATTACGTTGTTGCCGATGTATGGGGAGAATCTCCTGGTGCTGTTAACTGCATTATTGCCGATGTATCGGGAGATTCTCTGTTGCTGTTAACAGCGTTATTCCCGATGTATTGGAAGAGTCTCTGGTGCTGTTAACTGCGCCATTTCTGGTGTATAGGGCGAGTCTCTTGGTGCTGTTAACTGTGTTACTGCCGATGTATTGGGAGATTCTCTGTTGCTGTTAACAGCGTTATAACCGATGTATTGGGAGAGAGTCTCTGGTGCTGTTAACTGCGCCATTGCCGGTGTATAGGGAGAGTCTCTTGGTGCTTTTAACAGCGTTAATGCCGATGTATTGGGATAGTCTCTGGTGCTGTTAACTGCGTTTTTGCTGGTGTATTGGGAGAGTCTCTGGTGCTGTTAACTGCGTTTTTGCTGATGTATTGGGAGAGTCTCTGGTGATGTTAACTGCGTCATTGCCGATGTATTGGGAGAGTGTCTGATAAAGTTAACTGCGTAGTTGCCGATGTATTGGGAGAGTCTCTGGTGCTGTTAACTGCGTCATTGCCAATATATTGGGAGAGTCCCTGGTGCTATTAACTGCTTCATTGCCGATGTATTGGGAGAGTCCCTGTTCATGTTAACTACGTAGTTTCCGATGTATTGGGAGAGTCCCTGGTGCTATTAACTGCGTCATTGCCAATGCATTGGGAAAGTCTCTGGTATTGTTAATTACGTTATTGCCGATGTATTGGGAGAGTCTCCACTAATGTTAACTGTGTCATTGCCGGTGTATAGGGAAAGTCTATTGGTGATGTTAACTGCGTTATTGCTGATGTATTGGGAGAGTCTCTGGTGATGTTAACTGCGTCATTGTCGGTGTATTGGGAGAGTGTCTGATAAAGTTAACTGCGTAGTTGCCGATGTATTGAGAGAGTCTCTGGTGCTGTTAACTGCGTCATTGCCAATATATTGGGAGAGTCCCTGGTGCTATTAACTGCTACATTGCCAATGTATTGGGAAAGTCTCTGGTATTGTTAATTACGTTATTGCCGATGTATGGGGAGAGTCTCCTGGTGCTGTTAACTGCGTTATTGCTGTTGTATAGGGAGAGTTTCTTGGTGCAGTACAGAGTTATTTCCGATGTATTGGGAGATTCTCTGTTGCTGTTAACTACGTCATTGCCGATGTATTAGGAGAGTCTCTGGTTGTGTTAACTGGGTAATTACCGATGTATTGGGAGAGTCTCTGGTGCTGTTAACTGCGTTATTGTTGATGTATTGGGAGAGTCCCTGGTAATGTTAACTGCGTCATTGCCGATGTATTTCGAGAGTCTCTGGTAATGTTAACTGCGTTATTGCCGATGTATCGGGGGAGTCCTTGAAGTTGCTAATAATGTTATTGCCGATGTATTGGGAGAGTCTCTGGTGCTGTTAACTACGTCATTGCCGATGTATTAGGAGAGTCTCTGGTTGTGTTAACTGGGTAATTATCGATGTATTGGAAGAAGTCTCTGGTGCTGTTAACTGCGTTATTGTTGATGTATTTGCAGAGTCCCTGATAATGTTAACTGCGTTATTGCCGATGTATCGGGGGAGTCTCTGAAGTTGTTAATTACGTTATTGCCGATATATTGGGAGAGTCTCCTGGTGCTGTTAACTGCATATTGCCGATGTATTGGGGGATTCTCTGTTGCTGTTAACAGCGTTATTCTCGATGTATTGGGAGAGTCTCTGGTGCTGTTAACTGCGTCATTGCCGGTGAATGTGGAGACTCCTTTTGGGCTGTTAACTGCGTTATTGCTGATGTATTGGGAGAGTCCGTGGTAATGTTAACTACGTTATTGCCGATGTATTTGGATAGTCTCTGGTTAAGTTGACTGCGTTATTGTCGTAGTATTAGAAGAGTCCCTGGTGCTGTTAACTGCGTTATTGCCGATGTATTGGGAGAGTCTCTGGTGCTGTTAACTGTATCATTGCCGATGTATTGGGAGAGTCCCTGGTGCTGTTAACTGCATCATTGCCAATAACATGGGAGAGTCACTGGTAATGTTAACCGCGTTATTGCCGATGTGTTAGGTGAGTCTCTGGTTGTGTTAACTTGGTAATTACCGATGTATTGAGAAAGTCTCTTGTGCTGTTAACTGCGTTATTGTTGATGTATTGGGAGAGTACCTGGTAATGTTAACTGCATCATTGCCGATGTATTGGGAGAGTCTCTGGTAATGTTAACTGCGTTATTGCCGATGTATTGGGGGAGTCTCTGAAGCTGTTAATTACGTTATTGCCGATATATTGGGAGAGTCTCCTGGTGCTGTTAACTGCGCTATTGCCGATGTATTGGTAGATTCTCTGTTGCTATAAACAGTGTTATTCCCGATGTATTGGGAGAGTCTCTGGTCCTGTTAACTGCGTCATTACCGGTGTATTTGGAGAGTCTCTTGGGGCTGTTAACTGCGTTATTGGTGATGTATTGGGAGAGTCTCTGGTGATGTTAACTGCATCAGTGCCGATGTATTGGGAGAGTGTCTGGTGAAGTTAACTGCTTAGTTGCCGATGTATTGGGAGAGTCTCTGGTGCTGTTAACTGCGTCATTGCCGGTGTATTGGGAGAATGGCTTGTAGATTTAACTGCATCATTATCGATGTATTCATTGATTGATTGGGGTTTAACGCCGTTTTTAACAATTTCTCAGTTTTATCACGGCGGCCAGTTCAACTACTCATGCATTTCCTGGTTTTCTCACACCCAGTACTCCACACAACAATCTTCCCAAGCAACTGGCTGCTTTTCCACATAGACTTAGCCCATTGGTGGAAGACGAATGACGCATGTCGCATTGACTTTTGTCAATCGTCGGAAAGAAAGTTGGCCGAGCCGGGATTCGAACTCACAACCCCTGGATTGACAGCCCGCGTCGCTACCGACTGAGCTACCGGGGCTCGGCTATCGATGTATTAAGAGAGTCTCTGGTGCTGTTAACTGCGTTTTGCTGATGTATTGGGAGAGTCTCGGGTGCTGTTAACTGCGTCATTGCCGATGTATTGGGAGAGTGTCTGATAAAGTTAACTGCGTAGTTTCCGATGTATTGGGAGAGTCTCTGGTGCTGTTAACTACGTCATTGCCAATATATTGGGAGAGTCCCTGGTGCTATTAACTGCTACATTGCCGATGTATTGGGAGAGTCCCTGGTGCTGTTAACTACGTCATTGCCAATATATTGGGAGAGTCCCTGGTGCTATTAACTGCGTCATTGCCGATGTATTGGGAAAGTCTCTGATATTGTTAATTACGTTATTGCCGATGTATTGGAATAGTCCCTACTAATGTTAATTGTGTCATTGCCGGTGTATAGGGAAAGTATCTTGGTGATGTTAACTGCGTTATTGCTGATGTATTGGGAGAGTCTCTGGTGATGTTAACTGCGTCATTGTCGATGTATTGGGAGAGTGTCTGATAAAGTTAACTGCGTAGTTGCCGATGTATTGGGAGAGTCTCTGGTGCTATTAACTGCGTCATTGCCAATATATTGGGAGAGTCCCTGGTGCTATTAACTGCTTCATTGCCGATGTATTGGGAGAGTCCCTGTTCATGTTAACTGCGTCATTGCCGATGTATTGGGAAAGTCTCTGGTATTCTTAATTACGTTGTTGCCGATGTATGGGGAGAATCTCCTGGTGCTGTTAACTGCATTATTGCCGATGTATCGGGAGATTCTCTGTTGCTGTTAACAGCGTTATTCCCGATGTATTGGAAGAGTCTCTGGTGCTGTTAACTGCGCCATTTCTGGTGTATAGGGCGAGTCTCTTGGTGCTGTTAACTGTGTTACTGCCGATGTATTGGGAGATTCTCTGTTGCTGTTAACAGCGTTATAACCGATGTATTGGGAGAGAGTCTCTGGTGCTGTTAACTGCGTCATTGTCGATGTATTAGGAGAGTCTCTGGTTGTGTTAACTGGGTAATTACCGATGTATTGGGAGAGTCTCTGGTGCTGTTAACTGCGTTATTGTTGATGTATTGGGAGAGTCCCTGGTAATGTTAACTGCGTCATTGACAATGTATTTCGAGAGTCTCCTGGTGCTGTTAACTGCGTTATTGCCGATATATTGTGAGATTCTCTGTTGCTGTTAACAGCGTTATTCTCGATGTATTGGGAGAGTCGCTGGTGCTGTTAACTGCATCATTGCCGATGTATTTTGAGAGTCTTTTGGGGCTGTTAACTGCGTCATTGCCGATGTATTGGGAGAGTCTCTGGTGCTGTTAACTGCTTTATTGCTGATGTATTAGGAGAGTCCCTGGTAATGTTAACTACGTTATTGCCGATGTATTGGGATAGTCTCTGGTAAAGTTGACTGCGTTATTGTCGTAGTATTAGAAGAGTCCCTGGTGCTTTTAACTGCGTTATTGCCGATGTATTGGGAGAGTCCCTGGTGCTGTTAACTGCGCCATTGCCGATGTATTGGGAGAGTCCCTGGTAATGTTAACTGTGTTATTGCCGATGTGTTAGGAGTGTCTCTGGTTGTGTTAACTGGGTAATTACCGATGTATTGGGAGAGTCTCTGGTGCTGTTAACTGCGTTATTGTTGATGTATTGGGAGAGTCCCTGGTGCTATTAACTGCGTTATTGTTGATGTATTGGGAGAGTCTCTGGTGCTGTTAACTGCGTTATTGTTGATGTATTGGGAGAGTCCCTGGTGCTGTTAACTGCGTCATTGCCGATGTATTGGGAGAGTCCCTGGTAATGTTAACTGCGTCATTGCCGATGTATTGGGAGAGTCTCTGGTAATGTTAATTGCGTTATTGACGATGTATCGTGGGAATCTCTGAAGCTGTTAATGCGTTATTGCCGATATATTGGGAGAGTCTCCTGGTGCTGTTAACTGCGCTATTGCCGATGTATTAGGAGATTCTCTGTTGCTATAAACAGCGTTATTCCCGATGTATTGGGAGAGTCTCTGGTCCTGTTAACTGCGTCATGTGTATTTGGAGAGTCTTTTGGGGCTGTTAACTGCATCAATGCCGATGTATTGGGAGAGTATCTGGTGAAGTTAACTGCGTAGTTGCCGATGTATTGGGAGAGTCTCTGGTGCTGTTAACTGCGTTATTTCCGATGTATTTGGAGAGTCCCTGGTAATGTTAACTGCGTTATTGTCGATGTATTGGGATAGTCCCTGGTGCTGTTAACTGCGTTATTGCCAATTTATTGGGAGAGTCTCTGGTGCTGTTAACTACCTCATTGTCGATGTATTGGGAGAGTCTGGTAATGTTAACTGCATCATTGCCGATGTATTGGGAGAGTTTCTGATAATATTTACTGCGTTATTATCGATGTATTAGGAGAGTCCCTGGTGTTGTCAACTGCGTTATTGCTGATATATTGGGAGTGTCTCTGGTAATGTTAACTGCGTCATTGCCGATGTATTAGGAGAGTCTCTAGTAATGTTAACTGCGTCATTGCCGATGTATTAGAAGGGTCTCTGGTAAAGTTAATTGTATCATTATCGATGTATTAGGAGAGTCTCTTGTGCTGTTAACTGCGGCATTGCCGGTGTATTGGGAGAGTCTCTGGTATAGTTAACTGCATCCTTATCGATGTGTTAGGAGAGTCTCTGGTGCTGTTAACTGCGTCATTGCTGGTGTATTGGGAGAATCTCTGGTGTCTTTAACTGCGTCATTGCCGATGTATTGGGAGAGTTTCTGGTAATGTTAACTGCGTTATTGCCGATGTATTAGGACAGTTTCTGGTAATATTTACTGCGTTATTATCGATGTATTAGGAGAGTCCCTTGTGCTTTTAACTCCGTTATTGCTGATGTATTGGGAGGGTATCTGGTAATGTTATCTGCGTCATTGCCGATATTTTGGGAGAGTCTCTGGTAATGTTAACTGCGTCATTGCCGATGTATTGGGAGAGTCTCTGGTGCTGTTAACTACATTATTGTCGATGTATTGTGAGAGTCTCTGGTAATGTTAACTGCGTGATTGCCGATGCATTGGGAGAGTCTCTGATATTGTTAACTGCGTCATTGCCGATGTTTCGGGAGAGTATCTGGTGCTGTTAACTACGTCATTGTTGATGTATTGGGAGAGTCTCTGGTGCTGTTAACTGCTTTATTACCGATGTATTGGGAGAGTCTCTTGTGCTATTAACTGCGTCATTGCCGATGTATTGGGAGAGTCTCTGGTAAGGTTAACTGCGTCATTGCCGTTGTATTTGTAGAATATCTGATAATATTGACTGCGTTATTGTCTATATATTTGGAGAGTCTCTTTGTGCTGTTAACTGCGTTATTGCCGGTGAATTGGGAGAGTCCCTGGTACTGTTAACTGCCTTATTGCTGATCCTTTCGGAGAGTATCTAGTAATGTTAACTGCGTTATTGCTGATGTATTCGGAGAGTCTCTGGTGCAGTTAACTGCGTTATTGCTGATGTATTGGGAGAGGCTCTGGTAATGTTAACTGCGTTATTGCCGATGTATTGGGATAGTCTCTGGTACTGTTAACTGCGTCATTGCCAGTGTATTGGAAGAGTCTGTTGTAAAGTTAACTGCGTCATTGGTGCCATTAACTGCGTTATTGTCGATGAATTGGGAGAGTATCTGGTACTGTTAACTGCGTTATTGCCGATGTATTGGGAGAGTCTCTGGTACTGGTAACGGCTTCATGAATGCGGATAATTGCGAATAGCTAATTTCAGAACGGATACACACGGATTGTAACGGACTCCTGCGTTCCATTTACTTCTTGTCCGACGATCTCTACCATTTTGGCAACACAAAATGACACGTGAACCCAGAATTCTGGGAAGGCTTCTCGATCTATATATACTGGATAGTCTTCTGACATAACCATTGGTGTCTTCCTAGTTTCACAGTAATGGATAACGAACGAAAAATGCTCTTGCTGAGACTCAGCCAGTCGTCCAACATGAACCTCACACAAATATATGCAGAGCTCTTGCGCATCTTTATGACAAACCGTTGGGAGAGGAGGTGATTCATTCTCAGACCGGAACAGGGAGCGTATGGCAAGCGCATGATGTTATTGAGGAACGAGGATGTGGTGGAATTCCGCAACATCACAAGGCTCACTCCCGAACTGTTCCGAGACGTGGTGGAGCGACTCACGCTGAGACTACAGGAGAAAGGCACATGGTACAGAGACTTGCAGAAGGTTGGACTGAATGTTGCAATCCCACTCAGGCACCTGGCCACGGGGTACTGCTACAAGTCAATTATGTACCTGTTCTATGTGCCGCACAACACTATCTCCCTTATAGTCCGGGATGTCTGGCAGGCCATTTGGGGCGAGTACGGCGATGAGGTGGTCACGAACCCGATGACAGCTGAGGGATGGAAGGAGGTCGCTGCAGGCTACCGAAGCCGGTGGAACTTTCACCATGTGCTAGTTTCCTTAGATGGCAAGCACCCACGCACTAGGTGTCCTGCCCACGGAGGGTCCCAGTTCTACAACTACAAGGGGTACCACTCCAGTATGGTCCTAGCCCTCATTGACGCGAACTACAGGTTCATGTTGGCCCAAATCCTAGGGCAGCATCTGATGCCCGGCTGTGGAACGAGTCGGCTCTGCGAGATGCGGTCATCTCCATCACCATCGGCATCCCCGAACCTGAACCTCTGCGTGCCGACCACCGTCGGGTGCCGTATTTCATCATCGGGGACAACGCATTTGCCATCAACGAGTGGATTATGAAGCCCTTCGCTGCTACGCCTCTGGAAGAGAAATAGTGGGTCTTCACCTATCGCCTTTCTCGTGCCAGACGATGTGTGGAGAATGCCTTTGGCATACTGGCCAACTGCTGGGGCTGCCCACAGCCCTCCGTCAGGAGCCGTAGAAAGTAGAGACCATGGTGCTGGCCTGTGTGACACTCCACAATATGCTAAGGACGGCCTGCGTAGATGATGGTATCTATCTGAATATATCCGCATCTAAAGGTAGCAGAAGGTAATGGAAGGTAAGTAATCCGTATCTACGGTATCTATCTGCCTCGTGTCAATTCAAAGGGAACGTATATAACAGCTTACATCCGCATTTATCCTAAACCATCCGTACTTATCCGCATCTACAGGTAACTATATCCGTTAATTCATTAAGAAAACAGGCCACGCCCACAAAATCTGCAGAAGGCTGCTATCCGCCCTATCCGCAATGTGTTGTGTCTGACTAGGCCATAGTCCTTTTCCTACAAAGTTTTTCCACAATGTTTCATTATATCTGTTTCAAATTTTAATTGCATTTTACCCTCAGGTATGTTCAAAAAGTCTCTAAATATATCGTATCGGTGTTAACAACGTTAAAATGCTGCACCAGGTTGTTTGTTGAGCTCCGAAAAGAATGTTAGTAGAATGTCAAACTCTATCTTCCTATTATACAAAAATGATGCAAATTGCAAATATTCAAAAGAACTTTCTATATTTGTATTCAGAATTCTTAACAGTATTTCTTCACAAGTATGTTTACCATTTCACTGTTACAGATGGCTCTTAACGTATATATATACTTACGGCACATACGTCCCTGATTATATATTATAGAACAGTTAGACTATAATCTATTTATAATGCAGACCAATTACACAATATACCATTTACACTGCATACCAATTACACTATATATCAGTTAAACTATATACCAATTACACTATATACCATTTATACTGCATACCAATTACACTATATATCAGTTAAACTATATACCAATTACACTATATACCATTTATATTGCAGACCAATTACACTATATATCATTTATAATGCAGACCAATTACACAATATACCATTTATACTGCATACCAATTACACTATATATCAGTTAAACTATATACCAATTACACAATATACCATTTATATTGCAGACCAATTACACTATATACCATTTATACTGCAGACCAATTACACAATATAACATTTATACTGCAGACCAATTACACTATATACCATTTATACAGCAGACCAATTACACATTATATCAGTTAAACCATATACCAGTTACACTATATACCAGTTACACTTTATACAAGTTATACTATATACCATTTATACTATATACCAGTTATACTATATACTATTTATACTATATACCAGTTATATTACATATCAGTTAAACTATATACCAGTTACACTATATACCATTTATATTATATACCAGTTACACTATATACCAGTTATACTATATACCAGTTATACTATATACCAGTTATACTGTATACCAGTTATACTATTTACCATTTATACTATATACCAGTTACACTGTTTACCAATTATACTATATACCAGTCATACTGTATACCAGTTATACTATATACCATTTATACTGTATAACAGTTATACTGTTTACCATTTATACTATATACCAGTTACACTGTATACCAGTTATACTATATACCAGCTATACTATATACCAGTTACACTATACACAAGTTACACTATATACCAGTGATACTATATACCAATTACACTATATACCAGTAACACTATATACCAGTTACACTACATACCAGTTACACTATATACCATGTATACTATATAACAGTTATACTATATACCAGTTACACTATATACCAGTTACACTATATACCAGTAACACTACATACCAGTTACACTATATACCATGTATACTATATAACAGTTATACTATATACCAGTTACACTATATACCAGTTACACTTTATACCAGTTACTCTATATACCAGTTACACTATCTACCATTTATACTATATACCAATTACACTATATACCAGTTACACTATATACAAGTTACACTACATACCAGTTACACTATATACCATGTATACTATACATCAGTTATACTATATAACAGTTACACTATATAACAGTTACACTATATACCAGTTATACTGTTTACCAATTATACTATATATCAGTTACATTTTATTTGATAGCTCGAGAGTTATTATAATTGACAATAAGCGGCTGTAAGGGTACAATATTAAAATATTATATACACTGACCGACTGAAAAACAACTGTAAATGCATACATCCGAATATTGCAGAGCGTAAAATACACTTTTAACTGATAAATAAGACCGCCCTTTACTTCCGTCGTATTCAGTATAAGGAAACAATTGCAATACCCTTACAATTTTGCTTACACTCGTACAATAACCAATTCAATATTAATCATCCACATTAAACTTTCCTTACACTCGTACAATAACCAATTCAATATTAATCATCCACATTAAACTTCACTTACACTCGTACAATAACCAATTCAATATTAATCATCCACATTAAACTTTCCTTACACTCGTACAATAACCAATTCAATATTAATCATCCACATCAAACGCAATAACGACTATCAACAACTAAGTGCTCAAAATGATAGCTTATCTACATCCCTGGTCAGAGTTAACTAAGGTAAATTGATTACACTTTTAAAAATTCAAAGTAAACTATAAAAACTTGAAATTTATAAATACATTACACAAAACTACATTTCTAAAAAAAGAAATACATAAACATATGGTAAAAAAACCAGTTTTGGGCGAGTTGTTGGGATATCATTTGACTTCATATTCTCACGATCGTCTGTGTTTTTATTGATTAGATTTCAATGCCGTTTTCAACTATATTCAATTCATATCACGGCTGCCAGTTCATCTAACAATCAGTTCCTTGACCCGATCGTACTAGTACTCCGCATACAATTATTCCCTCAGGCAACTGGCTACCTTCCCACGTATAAATATCAATATATCATATTAGATGAAGACGATTGACCCTAACTAATCACATTGATAATCCTCAACTATTAGGAGGAATAAATGGACGAGTCGGGTTCGAAATTACGAGCCATATGGATCGAGAACCTCGTTGTTACCGACAGAGCTACTGCTGCTCAACGTGCAGATTGTGTATGTGGACAACTGTTAGTTTCCACAGAACATGTTTTATCTCAACCCAGGGGCGTAGCTCCCTTTAGGCACTGTAGGCACGTGCCTACACATTTTTTCTCAAAATGCCCCAAAATGCAGCTGCGGCGATAGACATCTGCGTAATGTATCGACCAGATCAGCTGTCCGCGCAGACTGATCCGGCCGACACATTCCGTCTTAGGGGGATAGATGTATAGAGTAGTGATTCCTGAAACAGAAAATCCACAGGAGGCGAAAAGTGTCTATCCGGGTAGGCCTGTGTGGCATACTTAGGCTGATCCGGGTCGATACTTTACGCAGAGTTCACACTGTCGATTTTCTCACGAGAAGGCCTACACATTGATTATTGCAAAGCTACGCCCCTGGACCCTGTGAATAAAGACCACCGGGGGGGAGACAACTTTATTGTCTTTAATTGCACGGCCATTTATGAAGAAAAGTGAATAATTGTGAAACTTAAAGTGTGGTTGCTTTAGACGTGGCATTGCTATTTCACTTTAGTATTTAGCACATATCGAGGGCTTGGTGTGAAATGGTTGTAACTAAAATTGCTATTTTTTTACCAAGGTTTATCACCTCGTCATAAAGTCTTTATAAGCGTTAACTCATTTTTCTTCGTAAACAATGGAAATGTAGGTGCCATTGCTCGTTCTGGGCAATGGCATCTAAATTTGTATTGTTTACAAAGGGGTCAAAATTGCCCTTAAACCAGGGTTTTCAAAATAGGTTTTTAGTTACAACCGTTTCACGCCAAGCCCTCGATATGTAACGTTATCTCCCTATCTTTGGATCGTTTTCGTACGTCTCTTGGTACTTCGCGATGCGTTGTAAACTATTTAATAATAAAGTTCAACAAGTCCATATGACTTACACAATATTTAATATTTCCTTCTCACACATAATACGACACTGTCACATCTATTTTATTTCTTTATTTCTGTATTTCAGTCCACCGGCCCATATACAATATTATATACAATACATAAAGTACAATGGTAGGAATGATAGTTATATAATACTGTTGCCTTACAATTGTTCTATTTCAACCAACCATGATACGCTTAAAAAACTGTATTATGATATACAAGTGATCATATTTTGCGTCAATTTAGATGAAAAACGATTTAAAATATATAACGTAATTCATCTAAAACCACCCAAAATATTTCCTTTTTATTATTTTATTTCTTGTCTCTGCATATCAAAATTGGTTTATCATATTATAAATGGTATAATACAGAACGTCGAGATATTGATATACATGTACATAACAATTACTCTTTACCCATCAAAAAGTCATTTCTTAGTTTGAATGCAAAATATATATACATGGCAAGATTTCGAATTGTTTCTGCGTTCTCGGTAGACATCAAATTTATGAAGCTATAATGATTTATATTGTGAGTAAAATGTTGAGGTATATATTTGTAGCGGAGATTTTCATACAAGGGACAAATTAGTAAAAAATGGTATTCATCTTCAATATAGCATTCACAATAAACACAGTTTTTAAACTCTTTTGAAATATTGAAATGTCTGCCTTTCTCGATCATCAAGGAATGCGATGAGCATCTAAACATTGCTAAAGATTTTCTGAATTTTGAAATTTCAATGGCAGTCATATATACTTCTCTACAAAAGTTTTGTTTAAATTCCTTATAGTAATTTAACATACGATTATTTTCCAAACTACTTCTCCAATTCTGAATATACTGCTCCTTTAATCTGTTCACAAAGTTCGTCAGAAACTGTTTTTGGTTTACTACATGTTGGTTTTCCCAAATATAACCATAACCATATGAGTATAAAACATGTTGTACATCTGTGACCCAATTTTTATGCCCTATTGAGTCGTTATATTTTAACATTTTATAACAGATTTTAACATATCTTGTATCAGATAATTGAAGTAATCGAAGCCAATATGATAAGCATCTTTTGACAGAGTAAATATATATTGGGAATCTACCTAGGTCCCCCAAAATGGCATCATTACAAGAACATGAACTAACATTTAAAAATCGCTTACATGCGTACATCTGTATATTCTCAATACATGCCATGGGTTTCAATCCCCAAATTTCGGAACCATATAACATAATGGCACACACTTTAGCATCAAAAACCTTGAAAAAGGTCTTTACAGGTATATATGAAAGTTCATTGAAAGAATTAAATAAATGTGCAAGAACACGCTGTGCCTTGATTGACATAGACTCTGCCATTTTATATAATGAAAGCCTGTTTGTGAAATATACACCTACATAACTAAAGCCATTCCATGTTTCAAGTAGATTGCCATTATAATACCATGTTTCGTGTCTTGACAGCTGGCCTCCCTTTTTAAAGACTAATATTTTAGTTTTTTCAGTATTAACTGTTAATTTATAAGTTTGGCAATATGTATTTATAATATTCAGTTGCTTTTGTAATCCTGAGATTGTATCCGCAATACAAGCTATATCATCCGCAAACATTAATAGAAAAATCTCTACAATATCCGGGTATATTTGTATGCCTCTAATTCCATTGTTTGTCATTATATCATTAAGTTCATTTATAAACATAGCAAAGAGAATAGGACTTAAGCTGCATCCCTGACGCAAGCCTACTGGACAGTCGAATGAGTTTGTATAATTTGAACATGATCGAACCGATGCTTTAACTGAATTGTAGATCGCTTTTACTGAATTAAATAGATTTCCCTTTAACCCCTGTTTACGAAGTATATCAAATAGAATTGCTCTATTTACAGAATCAAATGCCTTTTTAAAGTCAATAAATGCAATATATACAAATCTATGTTTCATATTGAGATACTTGCTAACAATAGAATATAAAACGAAAGCGTTATCAATTGTTGAATAGCAAGAACGAAACCCTGCCTGAGATTCTGAAATTTTAGAAAATGCTTCAGTAAAGAAAGTAATTCTTGCTGTTAAAATTGAAATATATAACTTACTAAACGTTTCCAATAACGCTATGCCGCGATAGTTGTCAGGATAATTTACATTGCCCTTTTTATGAAGGGGAACTAAAATTGACATTGACCACGATATGGGGAATTCCCCATTTACAAATAATCGATTCATAAATTCATAAATTTACGTAGATATGGCAAGAGCGCGGGAAATGTTCTGGTAGCAGGTTACCAGCTACAGATTTATTACATTTTAATTCATTAATCACTTTCATGATTTCTTCGTCGGTTATGAGTGAATTGAAAACTACATCCTGTAGATTATCAAACTCTAAAGTTGCATCAGTGTCTGTATTTACAGTTTCTGTAACATTATTTTCTTCAGCAGAAAATAAAGCATTGAAATGTTCATACCACTGATCTATACTAATATTAGGGTGACTGGTTTGTTTTCTAGTGAGATTTTTAATTTGTTTCCAGAACAATTTGGCATTATTTACGGACACATCTATTTTAGATATGCACAATTTTTCATGAGCATGTCTTTTACGTTTACACATCGAACATCTAACAACATCAATGCTGTATTCCATCTAGGTGTATTAGTCATTTTAGACACGCCTCCTTTTACCAAGATATTTAAGTAAATGTTCCATCAGCCCAAAGTGGCAATAATCCTGCGCGACAACATTTCTACCATATCTTCTCCTATGGTCCCCGCAGAGAGGACACCTCTGGATATATATCTCCACTCTTGGCCCTCATTCTCGCCCAAGAGTCTGATCTAGGCAGCCCCTTAACATGAATTAGTTATAACGCCCACCCCTCCCCTCTCTCTATCTCCTGCCTTCACTTCTAGCTATATTCCTATATATCTCCAAGAAGGCGTCTCTCGGACGTCTTAAATACTGCATCCTTTTAATATTCGTGATTTCCCTTATTGACCCAGCTTCACATTGGAGGGAAAACGATTTATAAAACTCCGGCCAATATCAACTTCTATAATTTATTCATTAACTCAATAGAGTTCTGGCCATAACATTACAAATGCCACCATGTTGAGATATATATTCTGTGTAGTAGGAGCGTAATGAAAACCTCCATTTGAAACTCTTCAATTTTAATGCTTTAGCCTATGTTGTTAAGCGCAGGACTTCAAATATTTTGAGGGTTTCAAGGTAGTGGTTCGAATCCCTCCAGAAGAACAATTTTTTTTTTTTTTTTTTTTCTTCTTTGTTTTCATTAGCTAACACTTTTTACAGAAGTTTATATTGTACTTTGAATTAAAAAGTAATTAAATATATTTCTATACATAAATATTGGCTTCTTTCAAGATTTGATTACTTGCAGTCACGGCTGAAATAGGTGGTAGGGAATTTCAAACTCTATTTTTTTTAAATGAGACGGTTAAAACATTTTGATTTTTTGGCATAATGTTCCCAAAAGGTTAAAGTTAATTATCAATAAAGAACAGGTCATGAGTATTTCTAGAACTTGTTGATTTTTGTTTTTAAACGTCGATGTTCCAATTTTACGCGGTAAAAATAGTATGTTAAATTCGTAATACCATATGACTATTCCAGTACAGTTTGATTATATTTGTTGGTGATGTGATCAATAATGTATTATTTCTGAAAGCAAATATATTTCTTGTTACTTTGATACCAAAGTATTACCAAAATGTTGACAAATAAATGAAATAAAGGATTTTTCTTGTCTCTCGGGTGATGTCGTTTGATGTCTGAAAGGGGGGTAGGGTTATTCAAATTAAAATAAAATTGTTATTTGAGGTTAAATTTCTTTTAAATTTTGTTTTTGAATCCAGAAAATGATACACATTAAGAAATTATCAAGCTGATCGTAATTTGAAATGTTGCCCATTAGGCTCCTACTACCTTAAGACAAATATATCTCTAAATATAAACCACGTAATGTTGTGGCCACTAGTCCTTACTATCAGTTTTCCGGGGAAAGAAATACATATTTAACATATGTGAGGTAAAACATCACCAAGTAAGTGACGAGAAATACATAAAACACACATTTAAGTAAATACAACACCAAGTCAAAGTTCATCATTCATTGTACAGGCATGTCATCATCTCTGGCATGTGTCCACCCTTAGGACTGTCATGATTAGAACCGTTCAAAGATTCAGTCCGTTGTTAACAATTCTTTATGATGACTACAAGTATGCAAATGAAAACAAAACGTATGAAAATTCCCGGTGTTCATATGTGACACACATGTATTCATATGAATTAAAGCGACTGAACTCCAGATACCCAACTGTCGAAAAAAAAAAAAATCCAATTTTAAGAAAATAAGTGTTATTTTTGTATTTGGGGCATTAAAATATGATAACTGACATATTACATACCCCTATAATCGGTGAGATATTCTTGTTTTCGATGCTTTTTCCATCGCAAATTCTACCCTGTCAGTAACGGGGTAAGTATTTTTAAATAGGAAACCCCTTCATCGGGACAATTGAAAACGACTCAAGTTCACTTTATTGATAACAAACGATACATTTTCTACCCTGGTTTTACTTGGATAACATAAAGAATAACATTTAGGGTGAATTCGAGGTTCAGCGCAGACTGATCCGGCCGACACATTCCGTCTTAAGGGGTTTGTATAGAGTAGTTATTCTTGAAACAGAAAATCCACAGGAAGCGAAAAGTGTCTATCCGGGTAGTTCATAAATTGTTCATATACTTCCTTTACAATACTAATATCCCTGAAGGTAAGTTTCCAGAACATCTTTATGAAAGGATCAGATGTTTAATCCTATGCCAGTAATTAAAGACAAAATTCCATTGTTCAATGTTGGCGCTACAAGAACTATTTATATGAATTATTCCTAACGGCGGATGTATTGTAATATCAATCCTTTGTTGCCACGGACCACGTTTGTAGAATTATCTCTCTGATGAATGGGAATTTAAAATTAACTTTTTTTCTTCTTTGTACAAGTTTGATTAATGAACCTTTCACCTTTTGTTCTGTCCTCCCGATGCCTCCCTGACTTGTTAAGCTTAACTGATCTCATTAAATGTCACGTTTCCGAAACACACATATATACTCTATAGATACAACAATATATAACGTTATTCTGATTTCGTTTTTCAACCATATTTAAATTGAATTAAAATCGATAAATTTAGAATCGCTCTTACAAGATTTCGTGTTTCTGCACATAGATTAGAAATTGAAGCTGGAAGATGGTACAAACCAAATAAAATACAATATAATGAAAGAAAATGTAAATTATGTAAAACTATCAAAGATGAAATGCACTTTTTATTAGAATGTCCAATGTTTTCTGATATACGAATGTTATATATCAAAACATATTACTGGAAACACTCAAGTATGATTAAATTTATTGAATTACTAAAATCTGAAAATGAAAATATAGTCAAAAACTTGGCAATATTTGTTTACAAAGGTTTTGAAATAAGGAACAACAATAATTACGTAGAGTAGCTGAGGTTTAGTTGCAGCCTTTAGAGGAAATCAATGTAGAAATTGAGAAATTGCTGCCATTGAGCAACTTCGTCACCTTCCGCAATGATTTCTACATTATTTTTATGTTATATGTTATATCTTCTCTCAAATGACTGTTACATTAATGATTTCATTTCTATTAACTTATTATCTTTGATTAGTATATTAATTCGTTTGTCAATCAAAGGGGAAAACAATCTTATTTAAGTTTTCTATATTATTTTTCAAACATTTTCTCCCCGGATTTTGACCATTAGTCCGCTATTTGACTGTTTAAATGAATGTGTTATATGTTTGTGGTATGTTGGGCATATTTGCCCTTTTTCCAGAATAAAATCAATCTATCTATCTATCTATCTATAATAACAACACGTACATAAGCACCGCAGAGCTACTTTTTTCTTAATTATATAATTTATTCATCAACTCAACAGAGTTCTGGCCATAACATTACACATATTCGACTGCAGTTATGAATCCTGTAATAAAAATATGTTTCTTACAGTGAAAGTGAAGATTCGGTCAAGCCGGCATGTTAATATCCAACGACCGCGAGAAACTGATACAAATGTGATGCCCCATATGTAAGGGACACATTTGAAGTTAATGACTATTTAACAACAGCGCTGGTTCATACTTACATATGTCGTTTATTGTAATTATAAAGTTTGAGAACTTGTGGCTCGACCCTTTTGCGTTATATGTATGTTTAAACTATTTCTTGTAACGACTGTATGTTTAAATCAAGACAAACATTCTGATAAAGTTTCAACATGCTCAAATAAAGAAAATGCAGCCTCGAGAGTGTTAACAAGATGTTCCCTCAATTTGGCTTAGTGACCTAGTTTCTGACCCAATATGACCCATATTTAAACTTGACCTAGATATCATACAGACAAACATTCTCACAAAATGTCAAGCTGCTGAAGCAAAAAAATGCGGCCTCTAACAGAGTGTTACAAAGAGTTTCCTTCAATTTGTCCAATTGACCTAGTTTTTGAACAAACATGACCCAAATTCAAACTTTGCATACATATCATCAAGACAAACATTCTGACAAAGTTTCAACATGCTCAACTTAAAAATACAGCCTCCAGGGTGTTAAGAAGATTTCCCTATAATTTAGCCTAGTGATTTAGTTTCTGACCCAATATTACCCATATTCGAACGTGATTTAGATATCAGTAAGACAAACATTATGATAACATTTCAAACTGCTGAACCAAAAATTGCGGCCTCTAGAGTATTAACGAGTGTTCGAAGTTGATCTACATATCATCAAGACAAATTTGCGTATGACAATCTGCATGTTTTTTGCTCCGGAAAATGTGCAGGTACATGTACATGTATATACAAAATTCCAATTAAATGTATTTTTTAGGACTTCTCTGTTGACTTGAAGCTACAGCAATCCTTGGTTGACAGGCGTTTGAATTATACAGACTTGATCGAGAGAAACAGTGACTTACAGATGTTAGAGCTCGATAATAAAATGATGCAGAAACTATGGGCATGTATATGATTTACAAACGTATATTACAGACTTGATTTAGAGAAAAAGTTACCGAAGATGTTAGAGCTTAAAGGTGCTGTACTCCAGAAAATAGATATTATAGTAAAAGTTTTAAAACTGTTCAAAAGTTGTCTTGAAATAATATTATTAAAAGTCTGGGATAAAATAAGTGTAATAATTTCACTTTCCAGTTCCATCAACATCTAAATATTGATCGTATATGCTTCATTTTTACCGTGTTGGCATACCCACTAAGCCCAATTTTGGACATTTGTATTACTATAAATTGACATTTAGTGTTGAACTATTTATTACTTACTTTGTTGTCACTATTAGTAATATAAGGCTGTATTTGCAGAACTTTCAACATTTCAAATATTGATATATATATGATGATGATTTGGTTTTTTTTACCCTCGCCTTTCGGCATAAAGCCATTTGGCGAGCAGCTATTGTTTTCTCTCTCCAATTATTTTTTTAATTTGGGGGTAGACCATATTTTGTTTTTTATGCCCCGGCATACGAGGTATGAGGGGCATATAGTTTTCCGGTCTGTTAGTCCGTCCGTCCGTCCGTCCGTCCGTCCGTCCGTCCGTCCGTTCGTCCGTCCCGCTCAGGTTAAAGTTTTTGGTCAAGTTAGATTTTAGTGAACCTGATGTCCTATCATTATGAAACTTCACACAAATGACAATCAACATATCATTGTTTAAAAAATTGTATCAATTTGAGGTTGGACCAACTGTTCATCCGTCTGTTCGTCTGTCTGTTCGTCCATTCCATTCTCAGGTTAAAGTTTTTGGTCAAGTTAGATTTTAGTGAACCTGATGTCCTATCATTATGAAACTTCACACAAATGACAATCAACATATCATTGTTTAAAAAATTGTATCAATTTGAGGTTGGACCAACTGTTCGTCCGTCCGTTTTAAAATATAGTTAACAACCGGGGCATCCGTGTTCCATGGACACATTTTCTTGTTCATCTTGAGTTTAGCACCTTTACAGTACAAAGTGTTGAGAGAAAGATTGTACTCGGGATGTAAAAGAGTGTTCAGCACAAAGTGTTGAGAGAAAGATTGTACTCGGGATGTAAAAGAGTGTTCAGCACAAAGTGTTGAGAGAAAGATTGTACTCGGGATGTAAAAGAGTGTTCAGCACAAAGTGTTGAGAGAAAGATTGTACTCGGGATGTAAAAGAGTGTTCAGCACAAAGTGTTGAGAGAAAGATTGTACTCGGGATGTAAAAGAGTGTTCAGTACAAAGTGTTGAGAGAAAGATTGTACTCGGGATGTAAAAGAGTGTTCAGCACAAAGTGTTGAGAGAAAGATTGTACTCGGGATGTAAAAGAGTGTTCAGCACAAAGGTGTCTCGAAATGGCCAGCCCTTTCAATATTGGTGACACTATACTAAACAATTAACTGTAATTTACTTACAACAAATTTACGACTTTGATACATATAACAGACTATTGAAAATCTCTTTTAATGCGTATTGAATATATTTTTATTATTGTGGTAAAAGTAGATATTGTTCATTATGAACTCCTTTTCCAACAATTTGTTCAAATGTCGTGTACTGAAGATGCGCCAATATGCGGCTGCACATGTGAATATTGTTAGATTATTGTTTCCAAGAAAATAGCAGTATTGCTGATTAACCAAGAAAGTGCCATACTTGACATCAATTCCAAAACCTCTATCGTTCGTTCTTCGTGTGACGCATACGAATTCCAAAGAGTCTTTTATCTTTAATAACCTGGAAATTACGTGTGAATAACGTACCCGTATAGGCGTTGCAGAATAACGTTTGGTCACACATCGTACCCTCAATCCTGTTTCACACGCATCATTTGTTCGATGACGATGTATCTATTTCAGTCAGATTATTTATCTGTAGACCTTGAATCCAACCACGGGAGCGTTCTAATTTTAAATGCGTTATATAAACGAAACGTTTAGTCACATATGTTATATGTTCGATCCAGTTTCAGAAATAGTTTCGCTGACAGTTTCTAAGGCATCATTACTTCTATATCTCGTTCTTTGACAATGGCTATATTGAGATTTTTGCCAACAAAACCGATTCAGGGGAGTCAGCTCGTAGCGAGACGTATTTCCTGAAATCAACATGTTTTGCATTTTTGTTATCAAAATATTCTAAAACCTTTATTACACAAACAATGAAGTCGCCCTGTTTTGAGCATCGAAGAGTCTACTGTTGAAAATAAGGCGCTAAAATATATATTGCATTTTAGATCACCATTTGGTTTGCTCGTTCCTTAAGTTTCCTGGAACATGAACAACAGAGTAAGAACAAGTGCTTTTGGCACTCTTTTAATTTCCATATGTAGAAGTAAAGCGCTATATAAGCGCCACAAACAGAAGATATAAAGTTCAGAATCTGCATTCCAGATCTCGTGCTCGCACTTATCCATTCTGGAAACAGCAAGAATATGACAGAGGTGATGATAATTAATAGATAAGAAGCTGTGTTTGCTATAATTATCTTCAGAATAATTTGTGTCGCTACGCGAAAGCTTTTTCTTTGTGGTAGTGGTTTATCGCCGTTGTTTGTTTGAGAACAAGATGGCTCTGGTACGTAACTAATATTGGTAAATGTGGTAGATGAAGGTTTCGCATCCGTTTGAGATTTGGGTGGAGATGTTTGAAATTCATTCATCTGTTTCTTCACAACTTTTCTTATTTTGATATATGTGCCGACCGTAAAAAATAGAATGCATGTAAATATACATGCAAATATTCCACGGTTGATGTTCAGCGCGTTTGAAAACTCACACATCCTTACTACCATCTCACAATCAGTGAAAAGGTCGCACAGACAAATCATGATTGGTATCAGAAATCCAAAACACCAGCTACTGGCTATATAGATGATACTGTTTCTTTTTGTGAGAATGTTCACGTGATCATACGGTTTCAACATGATGATTAACCGCTCAATTGCAAGGCCGACAGTCGTGAAACTACTTGTACTGTATATTGCCATTGCTGCAATGCCACGTACGTTATAAAGACCGAGAAAATACATATCGTTAATAGTAATCGCTGCAACGTTCGCAACAATAATGAATAAGAAGTACACAATGTTACATGTCACTAGATTAGATAACAACAATTTCAATGACACCGGCATTTTGTTGCATTTTTTCAAAACCATTAGAAGTGGCATATGTATGGCCATTGTGACCATGGAGATAACACTCCCTACTATAGGGCTTACTATCTTGGTGATCGTTGACGAATATGACATTGCAGTAGTTTCATTTCTAGCCAGTTCTGTGTCGTTTCCGTTATCACTGGAGGTGTTGCTCATGTCAAAGCTATCGTCATGAAACAACTGTGAAATGACAGATCCAATCCCCTCGACGGTTCGGTCCAAATCCGCCGTCACATTCGCCGTAACATTCATTTCCGTTAAAGTTGTTGTTTTGCAATAAATGCTTTACTGTATGTGAAATATACGCTGTTGATCTAAAATTGAGAATCAGTTGTTTAATGAAGTGTTGTATACACGGTCACTACAACTACACTAGTTATCTCCCTTGTAGGCCATTTTGATAGGCAAGTTTACTATATGTTAAATAGAGAAATATCAAATATAATTAAATTAAACAATTATATGTGCAAAAATAACTAAACCAAGAAGTCGATATAACCAGATCATAAAAAGCATCGTTGACATAAAATTATGATTATCAAACTCAAATTCCTTGGTGATTTCCTAATTATCACATTTTTTAAAATATTCCCTAATAATGCGAATCATGTTTGCCTATCAAAACGGACGACAAGGGCGATAATCATTGTGTTGTGGAAACTATGTATTGTTTCAGTTGTAGATTGTAAAACACAATAGCCTTCGTAATCAGCAAACACTGACCGAAGGGCTTTCTGTCAGATGTGTACGAAGGCAAATTGCGTGTCACACTCTTTTGACTGCAACAAACTATACAGAACAGAACAGAACAGAACAGACATTTCAATTGACATTAAGCATATAAGCTCATAGTCATATAAAACATACATATAAATATACATACAACAGAAAACGGCATGTCGTTTAATACATACATATACGTAAGATTGTTATCATGCTTTTATACATTTAGGTTGAAAACGTGAGAATACTTCCGCTTATTGTTACTTATTCCTGGAACATACCGCATCCAGTACTGGTCATATACTAGTATTTCATGTTTTACCATTACCTTCCAGCATCTACACACATCTGATACTATTTGTGACAAAAGCATCTAATCATTTTGCAGATCTTAGCAACATATAAGATACTCAAATTGTTCAGTTTAAACAACTTAAAAGCATTCAATACATTATATGTTGTAGAGAGGAAACGGGTATTTTTTCTATACATGTGAATGGCTGACAACTCCTTACAAAACGAAACCTAAGAATTCACATTCACACTGTTTATCTATTGTGTATATATTGTTATTAATAAAACACAATGAACTCGAAACATATTTTCAGAATACATACATAACAATAAAGATATATCATATTTAAGTTATTGCACATAGACACATCAATATTTTTACCCTTTTTCCCCTTTGTTGACTTTTTTTGGCATATTATATTATTATAGTTTGAAATCATTGTATGGAAAGAAGTAATCGTGTTCACATTCCTGCTTTTCTCACAATGTCTTCCATCCTCGATCTTTGGTTGTTGTCTTCCGATGTTTTCTTTTTAGGTTTACATGGTATATCTATTACATGGTACCCACTGATATTATATATACATTATTAGTCGCCGGGCAGAAGCCCGCGACTTCTATTTTTAATAGCTTTTCGGAAATCACATGGGAGGAGGGATAATTATTGGAAAGAAACACATTAAGATGTTTTGAACATATTACAATTGTGTTTGTTTAAAAACACTAAGTAATGACACATCTAAAATGGAATAAACATTTCGATGTTTTAGGTATTTTTAGTTTCATTTTGTTGACTTGCATTTAAGTGTTTTTGTCTTATTTACGAAGACAAATGTGGTCCCTGCTAGACTTGCAACCAACTGCTATATGTCAATATTGAGATATATTGAAATAAAAATCACGTCAAATTCTACTTTCAATAGTAATGTTAACTTACTGAATGTTATTTTCATGTTCAAAAATATGTCTTGATTTGTGAAGAATTCATTTGATAATGTTAACTCGTGTATATCTAAAATATGAACTGTTTCTAACCTAGAACTGTTGATTACGTCACTACCGAGTACCGCCCGCATAGATTTGTAAATTTTGCACACGCTACTATATACTACTGTACTTACTGTGTGTGCGATAACCAATGAAAAGCTGGATTTGCACGCGATACATTTTACAACAAAAACGTGCGTCGCTTACACTCATACGATGGGCTGAATATGCACAATGACACACACACACTTGTATAGTTTCCCATGAACATAAACTGGTAACAGAAACAAAAATAAGAAATAATTTGTGAAAATATGTCTCAAATATAAGCCTGTTTATCGGTCGTGAACGTCGAAACGCCTTTTTCTCAGTTTGTGACCTAGTTTCATATTGCCAAAATGTAAACAAAGCGAAGTGACCGGAAGTAAAATGTAAACTTAGAAAAGTGACTAGGTTATGCAGACAAAAAATGTCGCACGACAAATTGATTTTTCTTAAACGTCACGAAACGAATGCATGGGTCGAATGTAGGAGAAAGAAAGATAATATAGAAATGCTTTTCTCTCTCGAATGCAGTGGAATAAAACATGCACTAAAGCTTTGCCTGATTTTTTATTCACTTTCTTCGATGTCTGACACGAGGGTAAACATTTCGAAAGAATGCTCAAACACCTTATTACAGATAGATAGCTAATATTACACACTTAAAAATATTACACACTTAAATGATTAAATATATGTGATATTAAATGTTGAAACAAATTAAGAGAAGAACAAACTCTGATAAACAATAGATTTAGAAATAAAGAAAATCTGCTCTTTCGCACCCAATTAATTTCATACTTGCCACATATATTGTATGCATCAACGATTTAGATAAACAATTTAGCTGTTATATTGTTACAAGTGTGGTCTACTTGTGAAATAATTAGTATTAAAAAGGAGGAAGTTCATATCTTCAGCAATTTAACCGTTTTCTCAATGTTTTAAGCGATTAAAGGTTTTCATTGTTGCTTCAGACATGGAAAGGGTTTAATAGCTTTTTATTGCATGTAGATTTAAAACCCAAAATGTATTAATTTTTTTTTTTTTTTGACAAATACAAAACATCCAAAATCCTGACCAAAAGAAATCCTGAAATTTGTAGATCTATGTGGAATTTCAAAAATACTGGAATTAATCCTTATGAAAACATTATGTGTATGTTTAGACTAATGAAAGTCAAGACTACATGTGTGTTAAAAAATAAATCAATGCAGTCTTTTCCGGCGACATTGATGCCTTGCATCAACTTTCTCTTGTACTATACCCTTATTGCGCGATGCGATCACGCACCAGGCTATATGGTGTTACTTTTAACTCCTTGCCATAGTTAACCATGATAGCAGACGTTAAACTGAATTTAAATGCCAAGGTCGAATAACAGTTGTTACAATTGTTGTTAAAAATTCTTAATGATGATTCTTTTAAAATGAAATATATATTTAACTTGTTCTAAGTTGTTCTTTTATTTATTATCGTTATTGCGATGATATCATGAAAACATGTACCTACTGGTCCCTTTAAGGATTAATCCAATATATTATTGAATATGTTTAGCACGTGATCATATGTTGATATGTGATATACGGCAGTAGACAATTGTTAAAAACATTTAGGAAATTTAAAAATGTTCATAATGAGAATTTCCTCTTTTTTCACAATGTTTTCAACTTTATTCAATAGTTTTTATGTTTTCATATCCTACAGGCTGCGGGTTGATTGCCTGGACTGAAGACTCAAGTTGATCTAATCTGATCTGTCTGTCTGTCTGTCAAATTTAACCAAACGCAACAATAATGTTGATGGTGTGGTCTTCTTTCAAATCAATTAAATACGTTAAATGTTATGAAGAAACTTGGAGAAAAAAAACCATTATATTCTTACGAAATGTGTATGATTTTAGGTTGTTTTATATGAATGTTACTTACATGTACAATGACATCAATTGCATAACTGTTTATAATCAATAACTGATGAACGGCTAGAGGTGTGGTCAACAAAGCTTGTTCTTTGATAACCTCGTAATTGATGAACATTCACTACTTCAAGTAGACAATAGAAATGTAATTTTAATTTTGTTTTCTTGGCTGCCGATTGTTTTTATAAATTACAATTCTATTAAGCAAGGATTACAGATATTTACCAACAACACTGGTATACTAAATTAACAACTCTACACGACTTGAAACATATTGTTTATTTAAACATTCTTTCGACCAGGAAAACTATCTTGAACTCATTAAAGAACACAAATATAGAACTGCTTTTACAAACTTGATGTCGCACTTCGTCCCATTAATTAAACATTGAAAGTGTTCGTTATAACAATATTTCAAGAAATGAAAGATACTGTGTAAATTGTACCTCTAAATTAAATGAATATCATTTTTATTTGTTTGGAACAAACAAATTTAGTGATAGCTGAAATTCTGAAGCCATACGTCTTATCGAAAATTCCCTAAATTTCATACGCGTGAAAGTAGTACTCAATACTTGCTCTTACTTTTCAAATGTATCACGAAATTTGAAATAATGATATATTTATATCGTCTTTATTTTCTTATGTGGTTCTTATACTCAAAGAGAATTTGGAAATAAAATGAAACATTGTATTTTAAAACATGAACGCGGAGAGATTTATAAATCTCAATGAGTGAACTGCTACAGGGAGAACTATTTCCGATTTAAGCTCCAGATACGGTATTTGAATTTTCAATCACGCATTGAAAATGTAGATAAAAACAGAACTGAAAATATTTTCTTTGTGCCTTGTCGGCCATATAAATATAGTATAAAGAATTAAAAAAGCAAATATGTGCGTCATTAAATGTATTTAAAATGAGAGTAACACATTTGCAGAGAAATCGTGATCGTCGAATTCTATGTATAGATACAACACTATGGGGGGAGGGAGGGTCTAAAGTGCGGACGCGATCTGCGGACAAATACATTATAGAGGGAAAATGCGGACAAATGCAATATAGAGGGAAATTGCGGACGATATAGAATATAGAGCAAATCTGCGGACGCTATGATTTGTTGTAAAAAATGTTTAATTAAAGATGGGCAAATGTGTATAATTTGTTACATATGATCATATCCGGGGTTTTCTTTGTAAATATATATAATGTGTTTGATTGCTTTTATCAGTGATATAGATTAAACCAAAAATCGAGATCATGCTGAAATGGAATCTCTTTGTAAAGTGTTTTAACGACTTTACTCTTTATATCATATCTATAGATATCAATAACGCGAATTGATGGATTGATTTTCCGACAAGTGAATGTCTTTTGACGCATCTGCAGCGGACGAAATTTGAAAACATTGCAAGAATAGAATAGGTTGCTAGTAACTAGCCATAGGTTTTGCTTCAATTATATCCTCTCCTTTACAATCGATTGAAGGGTCATGGGTTCTAGTTATTGTTTGGCCTCTTCATTTTCTACTTTGTAACTTTCAACAGTTTTCCATGTGCCATACTACGAGGCAAATGATCCATGCAACATTCTATTATGTAGGGTACTTGGAAGGGGCAGAACAATTTAAATAACAAATAAACAATAAGTATATATATATATACAGCACTTTTAATCTTAATTTGTTTCTAGTAATTATATATATATACAACAATAATACTAATCTATAACAAATAAGTTAAATGTTTTTTTCTTGCTGTGTAAACATTAAAAAGCAACATATATTGAACACATTGTGGGAAAAGGAGAATTTGCTTATTTAAACAATTTCTTAATTCCCATAACCTTTCTTTACCGTCGTATAAACCAAATTTGTATTTGAAGGCTGTTATAAGTAAAAAACCTAAATGTTGCCAATTTAATCACATATCTTATCATTATAATAGCCAAATAATTAACAAAAGTTACAATTAAAGTCCGCATCTGTTGTCGAAATATCCACACGTGCATTAACACAAGATTTGTGAAACCAATTTGTGCATATATCACATTGTACCATGACGGTATCGACACATCCCGGCAAGTTACAAATACATAAATGTATATGATAGGTTTATTGGGAAAAGGGGTTACATTTATAATTTGTTTGGAATGACACTCGTACACAATAGTAATTAACAGTGTATGGTCACGCATCCTTAATTGATTTGGCAAGCTTAAACACCCTTTAAAGGAAACAGCGGCCAGCTTAGGTGTATACTGTAGAGTAAAGTGGGGACGGCACAGGCATTGGTTTTCTCTGGAGCATTTAATCCTTTTATAATGCAAATGAATTCAAAAGCCTCTGATGTCTGAAGCATGTTTCTTTTAAAGTGCTCATATAAATATTAGTACTGCCTTTTTCCACAATATTTTCTACATGATTTCAATTACTCTTTCATTTGGATAGATGTTTCTTTTTTATCTCACTTGAGCACGAAGTGCTGAAAGTTAGTTATTGTGATCTCCTTTTGTCCGGCGTCTGTCGTCCGTCAACATCTTCTCCTCAGTAACGAGTGGGTCAATTGGGATGAAACTTCACAGAAAGCATCCTCTCATTGACCTCACCAGAATTCCTTCAAATGTTTGTGATTCATGCAGAATAATGGTTTCCATGGCAACGAAAATATAATAACTTTAAAATTCTTCTTCTACCAAACTGGTTGGCAGATTTTCAAATTATTTTAAAGACGTGTTCCTTGGCCGCCAGGGAGCGGGGCTTTTGCCTTATATGGCTATAGTGTAAACTCAAAAAAATCTTCTCCTCCAAAAGTGTGAGGCCGATTTTCAAATAATTTAGTAGAAATGTTCCAAGGGTGACCCTCTATCAGATTCCTTCCAGCCAAGTTGATTGGTTGAAAAACATGGCCGCCAGCGGGCGGGTCCTTTTTGCCTAATATGGCTATAGTAAAAACTTGAAAAATCTTCTCCGAAAGTGTTTGGCCAAATTTCAATTCTTTTTGTAGAAATGTTCATTGGGAAACCATCTATCAGATTCCTCCAAGCCATGTTGATTGGTCGAAAAACATGGCCGCCAGGGGGCAGGGCTATTTGGCCTTATATGGCTATAGTGAAAACTTGAAAAATCTCTTGTTAAGCAGGAAGCTTTTGAGTAAGATTTTAGAAAACCCTTGGTCAATTGTGATTTTTTTTGTAACAAAAATTGGTAAATACTTAAATGAGTGAGTCGGGGCCATAATGGTTATCCATTTGTTTTACATGTCTTTTGAAACTTGGAAATTAAATATAATATTCACATGTATGTCTCATGATTTATGTTTATAGACAACTAAAATGGAATTTAATTTTAACGGATGCGTCATTTATTCTTTTACCCGAAGTTGTAATATTTATAAACAATGCATAGTTTATAAATCACACATCTATGCAAAGGCAAATGTTTGGACAGTTTTATGTACCCAAACAAATGCAGTGCCTTCAGCGCTTTGATTTACTCATTTGTTCTAAATATTCTGATCTAAGATCTAAATACATCAAAAGATATTATTATACGTGGCCAACTCAACAAAAAATCCTAAATCTGATGACATCAAACTCAAGAATTGTGATAAATAATTTAGCTAAGTATATATTGTATGCTAATAAGATAAGAACGTGTGTATAATACATACTAAATGCATTATTAGGGACGTGTATGCGGAGGTTCGTAGATTCGACTTGTTACAAGATGAGAATGCGGTATTTCGAGTAAAAGCGACCTTATAAGTAAAGTAAGTAAGTAAGCAAATATTTTATTATAGTGACATATGCATATTTTACAAGCAATACAAACAATACAACACAATACATAGCACCCGGCCCCTTGGGCCTATTAGTCACCTTTATATAAGTACAAGTGTCCATTTCCTTCATAAATATATATATGACAAATATAAATGGGTTAAGTTGAAATAATTCAACGTATAGTCTAGTTTACATATTTACATAATTATAATCTGACTGAATTGTATTACAGAATGATTCAACATGATCAATTATGAGATAAGTTATTATATGTACTGCTTTACTTTACCGTCACATTTGTATTCGACTAAAATGATTTTTAAATTCAGTAACAAAACGATATGTACTAGGATCAGAACGCATGTAAGGGCATTGTTCAACCAGACCCCACAACATTCTAATGCAGTTGCGTGGTCTTTGCACATGTATGAAACAACAAGTGCAGATCAGGATCAGACTGTTTAGATATGAAGGTTAATCTTGGCCTGCATATTGAACGAGGGATATTCTAATCTGCCTTACGCGGTGAAGGGGTTATATAGGGACACATGTGTGGGTTAAATGTATATGTTATGCTCTTTTGTAAATACACATTCCATTTTTAATTTTGTTAATATGTAATTTGTCACATTTTGTTAAGGTTTGTGGGTATATATATCAATGATCTTAATTGTTACACATGTTTGAGAACATTGTGAGCATAGATGATAAAGTAATCAACTCTTTCGTCGCCGTATTTCTAGATCGGACTCTTACGTCTTATATTTTTTGTTTTACATTGCTTGTATATTTTGGGAAAGATCGTGAAGTATTAAGTGCGAAGTGTAGATAAAGATCAATATGTTATAGATATATACGGGCTGATCTTGGCCTGCACTTTTCGCGCGACGAGGGGGTTAAAAGGGACAATTTTGTGGGTTTAATATTTTTGTAATTCTCTTCTGCTAATCTATAATCTCTTAGTTATGTTAATCTGTATAATTATGCTATAAAACAAGTATGTTTTAATGGAATAAAATATATGAATATATGCCTGCAGTTGTTAACTAGCTACCTGTAGCTCATCAACTTCAGTAATTAAAGTGCTGTTTATTAAATAAACCCTCTCCCAGATACAACAACTCTGCAAGAGACGACTTTTGACACCTAGGCAAATATATGTATAATTTCTTTAAATGCTAATTTAATAATCAAATAGTTATGAAAACGCTGCAGCAAGGGAATAAATCGCTCTCTAAGAGCAATAATAATTTTTCCTCTTGCCATTTTTTTTTCAAAAGCCGTCTGCTGCACATGCGTCAATATCAAGATGGTTTCGCTCGATCGCTCCTTTTGCTTCAATTGTTGAACTTATAGCTACAATGAGGTGGTTCAAAATGTTGGAGTGAAAATGTGTATATTTAATATAATTTGATCGAGGAATGTAGAGATGTGTTAGCTCTGTCGTGCATGTATTATACGAACCCACTTTCTTCCTATATAGATACTTAGGTAATAAAGCAGTTGTATAGTTTACAAATGTGTAAAATTATAAAAGTTATGTTACATTACTTCGGCCACCATAGGTTGTGAAACATTGAACAGATAAAGCGAGAAGAGCGTAGAATCATAAGACATAGTATATGAAATATGTTGTTATCATTTATCTGCAGAATTGATATAAGAAAAATGTTGTTATCATTTATCTGCAGAATTAATATAAGAAATATGTTGTTATCATTTGTCACATAAGTAAGAAATATGTTCGTTTTTTATTTACCTGAAAACTTAGTATAAGAAATATGTTCTCATTATCTGCAAAATTAATATACGAAATATAATGTTACTTGTTAACTGAAAACTTAATATAAAACATCTGTTGTAAATATTCATATTTGTTTTCATTTTAAATTCCGTAAAGTTTAGCTATAGACGTAAAAGTAAAAGTAGTGTCGTTTACATAACTCACAATGTTTCGATTAACGCATTCATTGACATCAAGAATGCTTCTCATTAATAAATTTCAAATTAATAAAACAACGTAAAATTCGTTGATACATTTTCAAATTAAATATAAAAGCAAAAAAAAATACTGTGATTAAAACTTCTTTTTTTTTAATTTTTTTTTCAATTGTATAAATCATGTAAAGCTTAGTAGATATAAATTGACATATACATGAACGTTAAAAAATTAATCAATTACATAAATTTTGATATATTAAAATTTAAAATAAATAGTACCTGATCAATCAGTAGTTCCAACGATTACTTATTCAGTTGTTAATTAAAAAACTAAATATTTCTCCCTGCCAGACAAATATACAATAGGAATCTGCCGAATCGTCCTTAAATAAAATAATAATCTGATTTTTACGTTCGCACAGTAATAACGACTCAATAACTTATATATAATTAGACAATATATATCTTATTACTAAACCAACTCCTATGATGTGGGTAATTAATAGAATCGTCGCAGTGAGCAGATTCGTTTAAGTTCTCACAACATAGGGTTTAAGAGTCAAATAAGGATTTCAGAATGTGAAAAAAAATGCACTATATTTAGAGATCTAGATATATTTGTTCAACGCCATTTGAAAACCCGGCCCCATTCATGTTTTGCTTGCATAGTTTTATAACCTCGATATTAACCCTTCCCATCATATGGACGCTTTCAGACGCCTCTGCAGCAGACGGCTTTTTGAAAACATAGTGACAAAAGAAGAAATTGCTCAAAACGAGCAATTTCTCCTTTTGCCGCAATGTTTTCCACTTTTAGTCATAGGTTATCCATTCAATTATAGATATTTTCTATTTTTTGACAAAATATGTTCAAAGTCGTCTGCTGCAGAATTGTCGTATGAGGGAAAGGGTTAAAGACGATTCTGCTGATGCGTTAAACAAATGAAGTATATTAGAGCATATCCTTTTGAAAAAATTACAAGTTGGCAACCACACAATCGTATCAAGATATACCCTGCTCAAATGTTAATAGAGGCTTCTGTCAAAGGATGTAGATTCTGGAAAAGACGGATCCGATACACAGGCTGGTCTGAACCTACATTGTTCAGAAATGCCAACGTGTACATTTTCCCCATACAAGGTCGCATAACATATGGACGGACAGTTTTTTTCTGACGAGATAATGCCATGTAACACATGATAATGAGCTTTACTAGTGCATGAGACGAGGTAAATGCCATGTAACACATGATACTGAGCTATACTAGTGCATGAAACGAGATAATTGCCTTGTAACACATGGTACTGAGCTATACTAGTGAATGAGACGAGATAAGGCCATGTAACACATGATAATAAGCCATACTAGTGCATGCTATGAGAAAAAGCCTTGTAACACATGATACTGAGCAATACTAGTGCATGAGACGGGATAAGGCCATGTAACACATTATACTGAGCTATATAAGGGTTTGAGACGAGATAAGGCCATGTAACACATGACACTGAGCTGTACTAGTGCATGAGACGAGATAATGCCATGTAACACATGATACTGAGCTATTCTAGTGCATGAGACGAGATTAGGCCATGTAACGCATGATACTGAGCTGTACTAGTGCATGAGCCGAGATAATGCCATGTAACACATGATACTGAGCTGTACTAGTGCATGAGCCGAGATAAGGCCATGTAACACATGATACTGAGCTGTACTAGTGCATGAGCCGAGATAATGCCATGTAACACATGATACTGAGCTATACTAGTGCATGAGACGAGAAAATGCCTTGTAACACATGATACTGAGCTGTACTAGTGCATGAGACGAGATAATGCCATGTAACACATGATACTGAGCTGTACTAGTGCATGAGCCGAGATAATGCCATGTAACACATGATACTGAGCTGTACTAGTGCATGAGACGAGAAAATGCCATGTAACACATGATACTGAGCTGTACTAGTGCATGAGCCGAGATAATGCCATGTAACACATGATACTGAGCTATACTAGTGCATGAGCCGAGATAATGCCATGTTACACATGATACTGAGCTATACTAGTGCATGAAACGAGATTAGGCCATGTAACGCATGATACTGAGCTGTACTAGTGCATGAGACGAGATTAGGCCATGTAACGCATGATACTGAGCTGTACTAGTGCATGAGCCGAGATAATGCCATGTAACACATGATACTGAGCTATACTAGTGCATGAGACGAGAAAATGCCTTGTAACACATGATACTGAGCTATACTAGTGCATGAAACGAGATAAGGCCATGTAAAACATGATACTGAACTATATTAGTGTTTGAGACGAGATAAGGCCATGTAACACATGATAATGAGCTATATTAGTGCATGAGACGAGATAAGGCCATGTAACACATGATACTGAGCTATATTAGTGTTTGAGACGAGATAAGGCCATTTAACAAATGATAATGAGCTATATAAAGGTTTGAGACGAGATAAGGCCATGTAACACATGATCATGAGCTATACTATTGCAGCCATGTAACATATTTTAATGAGCTTTACTTAAGATCCACACTGTATAGTGGAATCATGCTGATAAATGACAGACACTCGAAATCATGCTAGAGTTATGTTTATTGTGCACTGTACATATGTAGGTCATAAGTTTATGAAAATAGGAGTCAACACCTAAAACAAACAGATTAGTTTTTTGTTCGAAAAAGTGTATCGATCTCCTCCTCTCCACAATGTATACGTGTGACCACTTTGATATGAATCAGCCAAACAGAAACAACGTTTTGACCCATTAATGCAAACCGTAACGGACAGACGAGCGGATAGATGCACACAAAGACGGATAGGCAGTCAGTCGCTCCGGACAAAGTACAACGTTTGGGGGAAGCACTCATTAACGAACAAGAGGATTTCACGGAACGCATGTGTTGCACGCGAAAGTCATATAATAAGAGAGAACGTAGAAGGACAAACAAATACACACTCCAAAAACAGCATGCTAAAGTTATTGTTATTATGTACTGCGTATCTGTAGGTCATATATTACCTTCAAACCAAGTTTAAAAAAATGGATTCAATGGAAATTAATTGAGACAATGGCTGAACTAAATAATGAAATTATGTACCTAGTATTGTGCCGTTCTCCTGAGCACAAGGTACTGTTATTAGTTCATCACTTTCCTTTAAAAAGATTTTGACCAATTATTGCAAACCGTTACAGACGGACGAATGCACATTCAGACAGATAGCTTGCTGGACGCCGGATAATGTCTCCAAGCTTTACAGACAGACAACACATAAAGTATTGATTACATAAGTCTGGTTTCGATGCGTCAAAACACGTATGTGTTGAAATGTTATAGCATTGGTAATGTTGTTGTTATCCCATATAAGCCGCATCTAGCGACTTGCAATTTAATTGAATCTCAGAAACGGGCTGTACAAGGTTAATTGTCAAAAACCTATTTAGACTACATTTCTAGTTTTTTTGTCAACAGATAAATCTAGGGTAAGATTACATGTTGACGGACTTTGAGTCTTCGATTTACGCAATGCAAATACATTAACATTTAAGTACAAGAATCGCTGAAAGCGCCTCACATATAAAATAAATATTGACCTTATGTTTATAACTCGTATGTACAGTACAGCTCATATTTTTGGTCGGGGATGATCACCACAATTAAATACGCTGTGATCACCAGGACTCCATTGCGGGTTAAACTGGTCACCGCGATTGACATTCCGTAGATTCGAGCATTTTATCCATCATGAAATCCTCGCGATGTGTCACCGCGATATCTTCGCGATTGTTACCAGTACAAATGTATTACTTTTATTAAAAAAAAAATCCGATACTGTACATCTTTATTAACAAATTGCGATTATTTTCTTTACCAATCTTGCTAAAATTCATTCCATTTTAGCAAATTATTCGAAAAACAGTGGAAGATTTAGGTTTGTTTACGATAACGTCAAGTTTCGTAATCGAAAATGGTGGACATCGGGATATACGTTTAAGGTCATATCATACATATGATTATCTCACATATTTTAGTAAGAGAGAAAATAGTGTTCAAGTACAGTACATGTATATATAGCTTTAATTGTGTATATGCATGAATTTTGTTATAAAAGCAGAGTATTGATTGTTGAGCTTTTCTTATTAACTTTATAAATAAATGATCTAAATGAAATATTGTTGAAAATGACGATCTTTCATTTCGAAGCAATGTGTCGATATAGAGTATAATTGATTTTAGTTATGTATTGCACTTTATTGTGTAACAACTTGTCGTAAAGCACTGTTAGTTATATTAACAGGGGCGTAGCTTGGCAATAATCACCGGTAGGCCGCCTCGTGAGAAAATCAACATCGTGGACCCTAAGCATGCCACACAGGCGTACCCATACACTTTTCGCTTCCTGTGGAGTTTCTGTTTCAGGAATCACTACTCTATATATCCACCCTAAGACTGAATGTGTCGGCAGGATCAGTCTGCGCGGATAACGCAGGCTAATCTGGTCGATACATTACGCAGATGTGTATCGCCGCAGCTGCATTTTGAGGCATTTTTAGAAAACATGTGTAGGCACGTGCCTACAGTGCCTAAAGGGAGCTACGCCCCTGATTAATTTAACAAAGTACATGCGTAAGAAGTGGTTTGTCAGTGTGCTAATCCGAACACATACACCGCGATACACCTGACATGACCTTTCTTGACTCTTGCGTTCAGTTTTGTAGTAATGTTAACGGATTATGAGATATATGCGTAACTGACATATTGTTTGGGTTTAATGAGGCTTCATAATCTCTTTCAATTAAGATAATTATTTTTCGGTTGTTTAATTAAATCCGGGATTTACATGGGCGCTTCACGCTTCTTTGTTTGCAAAGTTCGTTTTGGTTTTGTTGTTGTTATTCAGCCGACTTTGAAATAGGTTTCAAAGAAATAATATATAGGCGATTAAGAATGAACAATGGTTTGGTATTAATTGTGGTGATTGACAATGGAATTAAGTCATTTATTAATTAGATTTAAAGAAACCTACACATCTTTATAACCCGAACTCTCCACAACGATAACAACAGTTGAAGCAGTTGGCCCTTTAAAACACTGTGAGAAAAGGAGAAAATGCTCGCAATGAGCAATGTATACTTTTCTGACAATCTTTTCTACTCTGTAAAAGAACACATTTTTATTCCGACTCAATCTGACTAAAGTACACGATCTGACTAAATGTAAGATCTGATGGCGATCAATTCAAATTCATCTTCTTGTTTTATCGGATTTCCAATATCGCTATTTTTAGATCCACCAAGCTATTTTTATTTGAACCAATCAGAGGACTCGTTTTAACAAACGTTTGGCTTAACCTTCAAAATGGCGTCAATTGTCGAAGTTGAGCAAATTTAAAATAGACCATTTAAAATCAGAGCAAAGAACACTTTTTGATGCTGTATAGGGAAAGAATGTATCGGTGTTTTGCCTCATTTACGCATTTGTAGCCATGATGCGGTCGTCATAAGAACTATACACGCGTGTAAATCACTATGTGAAAATTGGGATCCCATGCTAAATATAGATATTCTTTAGTTATTATAAACTTTAACTTTAACTTTCAAAAACGTGAAAGCAAGGTTCTGATTGACTGGCGGAAAGGTCGTCTGAACGTGACCCTCTATCTGTTGTCCTCAGATCCTATGCGTAGCGTTAATAGGAGATGATTTTAATGAGATTGATTCCGACTTTTTATACTCTTTGACAATGCAAACATTATTAACTCTTTCAGCGCCAAAGGCAATATTGAGGTTTTTGCAAACGATGCAGATTCAGGTGAGTCAGCTCGTAATGAGCTGTCTCACCTGAAATCAGCATTGTTTGCCATTTAGTTATCCAAATTGTCCAAAATTGTATTATATGAGAAATGGAGGCGCCCGATTTTGAACATGGAAGAGTCTACTTTAAACTATTCGGCGCTGAAAGAGTTAAGTAATATGGATTGATCCTATAGCAACAGTTAAGGTAGTTCATTATACCTAAAGTGTCAATGAATAGTGAATACATAAGAACAGGTGCCATGTAATTTCGGTAACTTCAAAGTGTCGGTCTTTTCAAAGATGAATCTGACCACCGACCAATATGTAGGTCATTCATGGAAAAATGATTCTATAATCATTTTTTGGTGGGATTAGATAAGCGTATTCTGGAAACATTTGGAATTTTAAAAACAGATTTGTTTGAATATTTTTTTTCTCCCTTGTAATAAATAAAGATTTGCCTCAAAACCTCCTTTCAGGCAGAATAAACAGTCTGAGTTGTCTTGACAGTATTACTATCACGTATTGCATTGTTTGTAGAATACATCGAGTTTAGCGGAATTGCATTGACGAATTTTAATAAATTGAGTCTAAAACATGTATTCGTTCTGTAATGAAATAAAAATTAAAAATTAAAAATCTCCCAGAAAACGACGAGAAAAGGCTTAACGAGTCAAAGTTTTTAAACATTTAAGAAACAAGGTAAATAACATGAAAAAACATGCAAAAGAAACAAGGTAAATAACATGAAAAAACATGCAAAAGAAACATATTTTAATAATCTAGAATACTCATTGGGTGATATTAACTCTACAAATTCTCGCACTTATTGGAAAACAATCAAAATGTTGATTAAAGAAAATTCTAAAAGTTGTGGCAGCATACCTCCTCTAATTAACAATGACAATTCGTATTCTGTGTCTGATGAAGATAAAGCCAATGCTTTAAACGATTTTTTTGTGTCAATTTCATCAATTAACGATTCTCATATCAATCTTCCGCCATTTTTGACGAAAACTAACAAAAACTTAACCGTCGTCAAAATCACTGAAACAGAAATAACCGATATTTTATCTAATTCAACTGTAAACAAAGCCAGCGGACCCGATGAAATAAGCCACCGTATGTTAAAAGAAACATGTAAAACTATTTGTCATCCACTTTGTATATTATTCAATCGGTCTTTGCAAGAAAGTAAATATCCAAATGCTTGGAAATTAGCAAATGTTATGCCATTATTCAAAAAAGGAGCAAAGGACTCAACATCAAACTACAGACCAATTTCACTTATAAGTTGTGTAGGAAAGGTTATGGAACGTATTATATTTAAACACATTCACAATTATTTACATGCGAACAAACTTATATATAATAAACAATCCGGTTTTTTACCTGGACATTCCACAGTTTACCAATTAACTGATATCTACAATCAAATTTGCAAAGCTTTTGATGATAAAAAATCTACATGTATGGTGTTTTGTGATATTTCGAAGGCATTCGATCGTGTCTGGCATAAAGGTTTGATTTTTAAACTTCGTCAATACGGAATAACTGGCAACCTTATCAATTGGATATCTGACTATTTGACAAATCGTAACCAGAGGGTATCTGTTCAGTCTTCTTTTTCTGAAATAAAATATTTAAATGCTGGTGTGCCCCAAGGTTCTGTATTAGGACCGCTTTTGTTTTTAATTTATGTAAATGATATTGCCGACTCTTTACAAAGTGTAACGCGATTGTTTGCTGATGATAGTTCTCTTGCAGTATCATCAGCGGACACAGTATATACAGAAGCTATCATTAATGGAGACCTGCAAAAAAATATCTCTTTGGGCTAAACAATGGCTAGTCAATTTCAATCCGTCGAAAACAAGAGTAATATTTTTTTCACTTACCAATAGAAATCTTCCATCTTTATATTTTGATAAAACACAATTAACATTCGTTGATCACCATAAACATCTAGGAGTAACACTTAGTCACGACGGTACTTGGCACGAACACATTTCGAATAGTGTATCATCAGCATCCAAAGTACTTGGTTCGATGAGGATGATGAAATTCAGATTAAAACGCAAAACCCTTAACCAAATATACATATCTTATATTAGCCCTATCTTAGAATACTCATCCATAATTTGGGATAACTGTACTAAATACGAAACTGATACTTTGGGAAAAATTCAATATGAAGCCGCAAGAATTGTTACAGGCCTAACGCGTTCTGTTTCAATTGAAAAATTACTAAATGAAATTGGTTGGGTTTCTTTGACAGACAGGAGGAAAAAGCAAAGATTAATAATTATTTATAAACAAAAACAAGGCGATTCACCAAGCTATTTGGAAGAACTGTTCCCTTTTACTATATCCGAGTCAAATCCGTACAATCTAAGAAACCATTCTGACTTTGTTACATTGACTAGGCGCACAGAAATATACTCAAGATCAGTTATTCCCTCATCACTGAAACTTTGGAATGAACTTGATATAAATATCCGCGAGTCTACATCACTCCTATCGTTTAAAAGCAAACTTAAAGATCTTTTTAAACCTCCAATAGTACCTAAGTTATTTTTATTCGGTGACCGATACTTATCAATTCAACATACTCGATTAAGAAATAATTGCAGTAATTTAAACGCCGACCTTTATGTTAACCACTTAAGAGATACTCCCATTTGTGCATGTGGTGATGAATTCGAAGATGCAGAACATTTTATTTTTCGATGTGACCTTTTCAGAATTGAAAGACGGCAACTATTTACAAATACTCGTGGATTCCACCCATTAAGTACCATTAAATTATTATACGGCAATGCAGATCTAGCATTAGAGAATAATCAACTTATTTTTCATCATTTCCAGAAATATATTAAACAGACAAAACGTTTCAACCTGAATAATAACTTAAATTAACTGAGTGCTGTCACTGTTGTAGGGTGAACAGTGTATGTGGTGAGGATTCTATGGGGACTGGGCGGTATGGTATTATTATTTTTTTGTGTTTTTTTTTCTCTTACTGTTTTTTCTTTATTTCAATATAGTTTTTCTTTTTCTTTTCATAAGTTCTCTTTTCATTTTTTTTTTAATTCCGGTAAACATATACATTTATACAGCCGCACTGGAGAGAACTGTAACTAATGTTGTTATAACTTGTAGTTCAATCCATTTGCATATATGTTATAAATTGTGTTATCATGTAAAGTTCATTTGTATATATTGATATTATGTAACATACGTAATAAAATATGTTTAATCTTAAAAGCGCCTATCCCATAAACCACATGAAAACTGATGTTTTTTTCACGGCTGTTTTTCAACATTTCGATGGTTTTTGTTTTAGAAAATCCATTTCGCACAAACAAATTGGATATCCGATCTCTTTCCTCCACTCAGTCAAACACCTTTTTAAAACTAATAAACGCACACGGTGCATTCTGACGTCAGAAATCAAAATGACGTCATCAACGTCGTGACAGATGTTAGCGAGTTTAAGGTAGTTCCACACCTTTGGCGATTACATTTTATGGGTAAACAAATCGACTGCGAAGCCGGCGATGTTTCCCGTCAATAGGTATAGTGTATGAACTTTGAACTTTTATACTATACCGTCTTTCCAAAAATTGTGTCCAGAGTGGATTTTTCGATGCAGTCACGATTCTGCTACGTTTTGATTGGATGAAAAGAAAATATCAAAACAAACAAAAAACTTCTAGAGGAAATAATTAAATATGATAATACGTACTCGATAAAGGAACGAGCACAAGTAATTTTATGTGTGATAATTTCCGTTTAATAACACTCGTCGTCTATTTCTAAAACGAGTTCAAATAACAACTCACAATGTAATATGACGTCATTATATTAGTGTAACACAAATGATGAATAAATAACCAAAAGGAAAACGACATAAATTATAGGAAACGTTAGTTTGACTTGTCACAAATGTAGTTCCGTAAATTATGGAATCGTTTTATTTGATTTACTTTATGAAGGTCACGTTGATTATTTGTTGTAACTGTCATCATACTTTCATGGATTTGAAATCTTGGCTATATTTTAAAGTTAAATATAAGCTTATCCTGATGATGATTTTTATTTTCTTTGCTTAGGTCGGTAGAACTCGTAATTGACCTTAATAACTGATCGTGCTGCAAGCAAGGGGCGAACTGCAGTTCGCGGGGAATTATTCACCGATCACAACATATAATAAATGTTTACCCGAAATAGATAGCACCTATACTCATATTAAAGTTATCCAATATCTTTCAAACTTGGCACACAATACCACTGACATCTAGTCTGTCAAACGGCAAGCTGCATATCGAATGAATACACGTGATATTGACGTAAAATGGCGTCAAATTGGCGTCCTTAAGTCAAGTTATGTATACGGGTCCTGTTCTTACAACGGGTTTAAGTCCGAATTGTGAATACCGATTTTCATTATTTAACTTTCCTTTATTAGGTGAAATATTGTCCTTATTTTCAATCATATTTTCCAATCATGTAATTCAAACAATGCGTTGGGATGTAACGATATAGCCATTTTCCATTTCTATAACGTCGTATATTTTCAACTTCAACAGTTCAATATTTGACGTTTTTCTCAAAAAGTAGTTCGATTACCCTATCTGAATTTTGGATATGTTAGACTCGAAACGTTTAGACGTAGATTTATCGAAAAGAAAACGATTTGTTGTCGAACTATATTTTTTTAAAATCGACGTTGAAAACAAAGTTGCCATTAACATTTTGTGTGAATAACGTCGACGTCATGTCGAGGGCTTGTCGTGAAACGGTTGTAACTAAAAACCCATTTTGAAAATCCTGATTATTTTGACCCCTTTGTAAACAATGCAAATTTAGGTGCCATTGCTCAGAACGAGCAATGGCACCTTAATTTCCATTGTTTACCAAGAAAAATGATTTAACGCTTTTAAAGACTTTATGGCGAGGTGATTAACCTTGGTAAAAAAAAATACAAATTTTAGTTACAACCGTTTCACGCCTAGCCCTCGATGTCATCTTCACGCAGTTACGCTTATTTTTTCATGATTTTCATAATAGATTTGCGCTTCAACCTTTTTATTGTATCGTTCAATAGAAAAAAGTTGTAGTTTTGTAAGTTGTTGAATTATATCACATGTTTTATTAAAATATCCAAGCGACCTTATTAAAACGTATATATTATATTTGATAATAGATGCTAAGCATTTAAATATGTTGTCTGGACACATATAAAGTAAGATAGAAGACATATTAGTTCCATATCATAAATTCACGTGTTATTAGTTTTTTTGTTTTTTTTATACAGACTCATGACAATGAAAATATATTTTTAATTGTTGATACGTGTGCAAAGAAAATGCAATAGACGCTGGTGAAGCTATGATTCGTTTGATAATGAGTATAAGGCCGGCAACGCCAGAGTGTTTGCATATGGTATCAAGATAGGAAAGTGATATTCCGGCAGAGGCAAGAGATTTATTTCTTGCTGCAGACAGGACACCACCTCACAACTCCGGTGAATGAAGGCATGTACAATTTCAAATTTCTTATTCGCTTAATTCTTTCAACAATGTTTTTAGTACAATAGAAAGGCAACCTATTTTTTTACGATTCAATTGTCTCTACGAGTTCGTAGAGCACCATTACGTCCTCATTTGCACAGTGGACTTCGTACTGTTTCTCCAAAATATCATGCACCAAATCAACCTGCTTGTATGTCAATCCATTACTTTTACGGTCAGGAAATTCGATTCAAAACAATTTTAGGGTATCTCCGAACCCTTTTATAACATTTGTTTAATCCACTTTATGCTTTTGAAAACATCGAAGAAGTAATTTGGCATCAAACAGGACATTATGTGCCACTAACACTACAGGGGAATACTTTTGCAGAAAGCGTGTAAAATCATCAAAGGCTGCAGCAGGTTCGCATCCCGTGACGGGTTTTCCATGATGTGACAGATTTTTATTACAAAGCATAATTCCTGTCAGACTTGATATCTTTGCGGGTACCGGCAAAACTTCTCTTTTGATCGTACTGCCATTGCAGCTAGCTGTATAATATCTGATTCCATGTCTGTAAATATATACTAGATTCTTTTTTCTATTGTATCATAAAAAGTTTTAATTGATAATCAGCCATTGTGGAATTTAACACTTATCTGATAAAGAACGTTTAAGAACATAAGACATATCGGTAAAGTAGAAATTTGATACAGATCAAAACATAATGGTGAAAGATCATGGTTGATTGCTCCTTCTAAAGTAATACTTTAAGAATCGATTGAATCACATGCGTCAAAAGTCGTTTACACTACTAAATTGTTATTCAACTGAATATTCACACACATGTGTATATTTTCTTTATAATAACCACTGCAATTTTTGGATCTAAAATACCATATGATTGTATTTTGAAAATGAATTGACCACTGAGCTCAAATGTTCATGTGTTGGTTTATATAAACGAACGCGGTTATACTAATGTGACGAAGGTTTACCGACTTTTTGAATGCAGTGGCCCTAAAGATGTATTCAGAGTCCGCGGTCAAGTAGTTCTCACAATGAATATATATAAATAACACTGACTGCATGAGTTTGTTAATATGCATACTAAATATACATGTATACTTAAAAAGACTCATTATGTGGCTTTGCAGCAAACTAACTTTGAGAACATAGTGGCAAAAGGAGAAATTACTTAATAACACTACTAGTACTTATCAATCAAAGTACAAAGTACTGAAGGTAGAATTGCGATCGTTTAAGAAGAGATACAGAAGTGCATATATGAATATTTATTTTACCGGTTACCTTCAGGCAAAGTTTCAAGTGTGTAACCAGTGCTGAGATTTTGCCTCAACCTGAAACTTTAACCAAAATGTTGACGAACAGACAGACGGAGAGACAGACATCGCCAATCTATAGACCGGAATTGCTAGAGCAATCCGGCCAAAAATAAAAAAAAATCATCAATTTTAGCAGTAAAATCCTGCCAAGAAGTAATGAATTGAGAAAAAAATGTGCTGAGAGGTCCATCATTTCAAACTTGCTAAGATTTGGTCTGTGCAATGAATGTACAAATTGAAAAATGTATTGTTGACATGTATTTTCTACACCATTATTGTAATGTTGTTTATCATAAATAAAATTATTCCTTTTTTTAAATAAACTTTTAATCAAAATGTGTGTCTCAGTGTTGTCTTCTTCAGCAGTTTGACAGAAACAAAGCCTAAATCTGAAATTGTGTCAATGTGTTATTTGTCAACTCTGTCCCATAAGTTTTGCTTGTGATTTGAACTCTCATAAAAAAAGCACGGAAAGGGACAACTTTCCCAACTTTGATTAAATATGTTTTCAATTAAATTGTAAAAAATGTTTTTCTTGTTTTTTGAAAGTTTTGTCATTATTATTTAAGACGGACATTATATACTAGAATAGCCAACTGACTATCATTTGAAAAAGTGTTTCTTATTTAAACCTTTCCCACTTGCATACGTAATTGCAGCCGACGACTATTGAAAACATTGATGCAGAAGAAGAAATTGCTCATAACAAGCTTTCTCCTTTTGCAACAATGTTTTCAACTATATTCAATGATTACACTTCCAATAAATGTGATTTTCTGTATCTTTGCTCAGATTTTTTTTAATTCGTCTGCTGCAGAGTTTTTATATTGTGGGGTGGGTTGTGATTTGTTAAAGGGCAAGCAGGATTGGGAATTGAGTGTAGCACTTATCCTAATGAAACACTCGCCTGCCTGTGCATGTTTTAGCTTAACTTAAATTGTTAATGTTCTTTCCATCATCAACTTAGTCATCTGTTAGTAATCAACTAGATATGAACGAAATAATCGCGTCAAAATCTTGAATCGCGTCAAAATCATAACGAACAAACTGTCAAAATCTAATTTTGAACTGTGTAATACAAATTTAGAATAAAAGGGTGAATCAGTTATGTTGTAACAACCAATATCCGCGGGTCATTTACCTGATTTTGGCCGAAAGAAATGATCGATTTCTTGCAAGATTTATTCGTTATTCGTTCTGCCTATTATAATCAAAGTATTCTAAACGCTTTATAAACAAGTGATTTAAAGCGCTCAAATCATTTGATGAAATTTGTTTCTTTAGACGCGGACCTTGTCGAAAGCATCTATCCAAAAATGAATTCGTTGTCGAAGGAATAGATGGACTGAGAGAAAGAGAAAGAAAAGGCTTAGCAATGCATACTATCTTTATGAATAAGGACATGAACGAATATGTATGGACTAGCGCCTAGAATTTCGTACTAGCCGATCCTTCATTCCACTCGCTTATGCTAGCGGGCGAGTGGATGTTTACATCTCTGCCGAGAGGGAAAAAAGGGTTACAATTTACAAAGGGTAATTGCGCGGTGCAGTGCTATATTGGCGTAGTGATATCTAAATAATTGTGTACACTTTAAATATGATATTTACACTTACAAGACTTGTTATTTTCTATTATAAGCTTGAATAATCGGATTTTTTTTTTCGTTACTCTATGTTTGCTTTTGTGAGCATTCGTAAATTAGTCAAACCAAAAATTGCACTTTATTGTTGGTGGTGAAGGGCATATACATCACGTGACTTCAAACTCACTATGACTATGGCAGCCTCTGCGCATGCGCAAGTCTACCAATAAAAATGATAATAATGTTAATGATAATAATAATTACAATTCATTTATTATTTTTAGTTTCCCCCGTTCGGAGATTAATTGAATACATTTATGAGATAAAGCGTATGCGACAAATAATCATACGCTGGTTGATCTAGTGCTTGTTTTATTTGGGTTTTATGCCGTTTTCAACACTATTTCAATTATATATCACGGCGGCAGTTTAATTATTCATGATTCATTGGTAAACAGACCAGTCCTAGGCTAGGAAATGTGCCTTGCCCAATGGCATTCCACCATGCAATCTCTGAATTAACAGCAACCTTTGATTTACATGTGTTAATGATTATGATGATGATGATGATGATGATGATGATGTTTATTTATATTATAATTATTATTATTATTATTATTATTATTATTATTTATTATTATTATTATCATTATCATTATTATTATTATTATTAGTGATTGTTATGAATTATGAAGGAGTGATTCAGTTTTGCAAGTTCACGTAAACGAAATGGGCAGTAAGTAAGCAACTATATTTTATAATCAATTGCAATTTACGATTTGAATACAGATTTATAAACATACTTACTCTGCAATAGCCTTATTTTCTTGGTCAACAGCTTCTGAACACGACTGCTGCGCAACTTCTTCAATCGTACAACCAATCTCGCTCTCTCCTTTTTGGTAGACTTGCGCATGCGCAGAGGCTGCCATAGTCATACTGAGTTTGAAGTCACGTGATGTATATGCCCTTCACCACCAACAATCAAGTGCAATTTTTGGTTTGACTAATTTACGAATGCTCACCAAAGCAAACATAGAGTAACGAAAAAAAATCCGATTATTCAAGCTTATAATAGAAAATAACAAGTCTTGTAAGTGTAAATATCTTGGTAAATTGTAACCCTTTGTTTCCTCTCGGCAGAGATGTAAACATCCACTCGCCCGCTAGCATAAGCGAGTGGAATGAAGGATCGGCTAGTACGAAATTCTAGGCGCTAGTCCATACATATTCGTTCATGTCCTTATTCATAAAGATAGTATGCATTGCTAAGCCTTTTCTTTCTCTTTCTCTCAGTCCATCTATTCCTTCGACAACGATTAACCAAAGACCTAATAACACATGTGTTATTAGGTCTTTGAGTTAAGCTAAAACATGCACAGGCAGGCGAGTGTTTCATTAGGATAAGTGCAACACTCAATTCCCAATCCTGCTTGCCCTTTAACAAATCACAACCCACCCCACAATATAAAAACTCTGCAGCAGACGAATTAAAAAAAATCTGAGCAAAGATACAATAGATCACATTTATTGGAAGTGAAATCATTGAATATAGTTGAAAACATTGTTGCAAAAGGAGAAAGCTTGTTATGAGCAATTTCTTCTTCTGCATCAATGTTTTCAAAAGTCGTCGGCTGCAATTACGTATGCAAGTGGGAAAGGGTTAAATAAGAAACACTTTTTCAAATGATAGTCAGTTGGCTATTCTAGTATATAATGTCCGTCTTAAATAATAATGACAAAACTTTCAAAAAACAAGAAAAAGATTTTTTACAATTTAATTGAAAACATTTTTAATCAAAGTTGGGAAAGTTGTCCCTTATCCGTGCTTTTTTTATGAGAGTTCAAATCACAAGCAAAACTTATGGGACAGAATTGACAAATAACACATTGACACAATTTCGGATTTAGGCTTTGTTTCTGTCAAACTGCTGAAGAAGACAACACTGAGACACACATTTTGATTAAAAGTTTATTTAAAAAAAGGAATAATTTTATTTATGATAAACAACATTACAATGATGGTGTAGAAAATACATGTCAACAATACATTTTTCAATTTGTACATTCATTGCACAGACCAAATCTTAGCAAGTTTGAAATTATGGACCTCTCAGCACATTTTTTTCTCAATTCATTACTTCATTACTATTACTTCTTGGCAGGATTTTACTGCTAAAATTGATGATTTTTTTTTTATTTTTGGCCGGATTGCTCTAGCAATTCCGGTCTATAGATTGGCGATGTCTGTCTCTCCGTCTGTCTGTTCGTCAACATTTTGGTTAAAGTTTCAGGTTGAGGCAAAATCTCAGCACTGGAAAGGGTTACACACTTGAAACTTTGCCTGAAGGTAACCGGTAAAATAAATATTCATATATGCACTTCTGTATCTCTTCTTAAACGATCGCAATTCTACCTTCAGTACTTTGTACTTTGATTTCATTGTCGTTGACATTAGTGACGGAATGTTAAGTTCAGAAGAATTTTTGCAATCTGTGTTTCGCCAACTCCGTCATTCAACATGGCTACAACATAATACATTGATCTCAGAGATTTGTAACTTAAATAGTTCCAAGCATACATTTATGTTATTAACTTTGTCGGTCATTGGAAAACGATGTTTATACCATGTTGCCGAAAAAAATATTTTATAAAATATCAACATATATACGAATGGGGTCTTATTCAATATACAATTACTGCAGAATCAGTCTAGTCTGCAAATGATCTCACTGCAGCCGACACTATTCGCCTAAACGACAAATAACCTTAATTGTGTTTCTTGAAATTTATGTTCAGCGTATTAAAACACAATTAAGAGAACAGAACATAATTATATTTGTTATAAGTACTTCCAACAACTTTTAGATAGAAGTTTACGATAGAGAGGCAACGAAGAACAAAACAATTTTAATATACCTTCAAGACAGAACTGGGAAATATATTGAAGCAGATGCGTCAAAGTTCGTCCAAATCATAAAAATGTTATTCAAGTTAACAAGCCTATACCTATTTTGAAATATAAATACCAAGTCTACGGTAAATTATATTTTTATGGCAGATCTGTTGAAAAACTTATAGTGATTGCATGCATGAGTTCGTTTATAGATAGACAGAGAGATATATTTTATTCAGGAAAAAGGGCAAGTTTGCACAACATTCCACATACATATAATACTTTAGTTTTAACAAAGTCAAATAGCAGATAAATGACATAAACCCAACCTATAACATTTATTGAATTGCTTAAATCCCGGTTCGCGGTAAATTAGTTTTCACAGCATATCTGTTGAAAATCTGACAGTGACTGCTTGAGTACGTACGTACGAACGTTTAATTATGTATTGAAATATAATTAGAATTATAACATTTTGATTAATGAATCTCAGTCCGCGGTAAATTAGTTCTCACAGCATATCTGTTGAAAAACTAACAGTGCCTGCCTGCATGCATGAGTACGTACGTACGAACTTTTAATTATGTAATGTGCAAGTTCTTATTCTCGCATAATGCTTTTGACTATAACAGTTTTCTCTTTTGGAAAAGTCTTCAAATTGTAGATGATGTATTATTATGTTCATAATGTATATGTGTACGTTTATGTATTTTTCATTAGGACCGTATAGACACAACTATCTCCCTTTCAAACAGTTATTCACTCACACATGCACTGACTGACTCACTCACACACACAATCATTCGTTAGTGTCTTTGCTTGTGATTGTTTTTAACTGTGTTTGATTATACATATGACTACATTTTCTTTGCATTTCGTTTATGTAAAGGACTTTTAGTTATATATTATTACTTAACATTGTGATAACTTTATTGTTATGTGATTTGGTGGACAGCAAAACTTCCGCTCTTTTTCTTAAAAGAGCATAGCCTAGCTGTTAAACAAAAACACTCATATTGTAAATTTATTCTTTAGACAGTGTGAAAATGTTTCAATTAACGTTTTCATTTTTTTGTTTTTCCCCAGAAGTGATCTCAATCATAATTATACGTACTTATATTGACTTTTTATATCTACCTTATTTTTCTTTTGGAGATGAAGTTTCTGGAATGGATGTTTTCGAATGGTACTGCCCATATCTGTCTATTTGATATTGTCGTTATGAAGTAGAACGATACCAACACAACGCGTTTTCCATTTTTTGCTTTTTTTGTATGTTTTTTGTTTTGTTTTTTATTTATTTTTTTTGGTTTTCTTAATTATTTTTCTTTTGAAAGTGACTTATAGGCCCATGGGGCCGGGTGTTATTTATTACATTTTGTACCATTGTTTTGTTGTTGTATATACACATGTCACTATAATAAAATATTTACTTACTTACTTACTTACTATGTATTGAAAGATAATTTGAATTGTAACATTTTGATTAATGAATCTCAGTCCGCGGTAAATTAGTTCTCACAGCATATCTGTTGAAAAACTAACCGTGACAGCATGCGTTCGTACGAACGAACGTTTAATTATGTATTGAAAGATAATTTGAAATGTAACACTTGGCTTAATATAATAACATCCCTAGGGAAAATAGAATATGTAAAATGTGCAACTTGAATGTTATTGAAAATGAATATCATTTTATACTTATATGTCCTTTGTATCGTCAACTAAGAATCAATTTACTTCCAAAATATTATCATATTTGGCCATCACTATATAAATTTAAACAGCTAATGAAAATTGAAAAACTAATTACATGTATATTACGAAAACTTAGTAATACATATAAAAAGGTGCTATTTTAAATCCACAAAATAAACAATCTAAGTTTAGTCAACTTGTACGCATTAATATTAATTACACTTTTCTCGAATATTATTATATATCACATGTCAACTATTGAAACTATACTATATGTATTGCTATACAATTGTTTATTATGTATATGTTGCAAAAACAAAATGTTATGCAAACAAGGAAATTGAACTTGAACTTGAACTTAATAATTGTCCACAGTTTGAATTTTAAAGGAAAAATGTAATTTCCAAGTCGAATATCACTACAGTTATTTCAAATTCGGAGCAAAGGAAGGTCCGGGTGAAGTACGGGTTCCGGCACTTCCATAATGATATCTGGGTCAAGGGATATAAAAGAGTCAATGTCTTAATTGATACCTTCACGGTTCCAGGCATTCAAACGCCTGTCTTTTCCCCCTTTTGTTTTTCACGTTGCATACACACTACATTGATCAGTGGTGTATAACTTAAATAGTTTTAAGCATACATCGAAGTAATTTATTATGTCTGTCAGTAGACACCGATGAATATAAATTATAAATAAATGCAGGTCATATATTATTATTTGTTATCCAATATTGGTAAAGATCAACATAGATATATACGAAAGAGGTCTTATTTCATATGCGAACAATGTAGACTCAGACTAGTCTACACAAAGTATCACCACAACCTAAACCATTCGCCCATACGAAACATATAATTAGATGCTGAATCTGACCAAACTGAAAGTGTAGCCCAGAACACTTTAGTACGTCCTACTGTTCATCTGATGTGGCTCATATGTGCATATATTTTTTTTTAATAATGTCCGGAAATGAACTAGTAGTGTACATTTGTTTCCAATATATTTGTAATGTAATGTAATTATAGAGACCAATTGCTGTGGTTGAAATATATAGGTCCATTTGATAGTGACACTATATCATGTAAAAGCACCAGACAGGCGCAGCTAAATTCAAGAGACAGCGTTTGATACAAGGAGTCCGTTGCGATACCCTAGGTCTTTGTGAAAAGATCCATTGGTTCTTTAACGGGCTTATTGTATAGCACCGATATACGATACCGAGGCACATGTTCGTGGAAAGCACAAGTACTTGACCTCTAGACGTAGTATTATAGTGTATACAAGACGAATCTTGAAACAAATCATCAAAGACGACGCGCACGATACATTTTGAAGCATGTCTTAAAAGGAAGCAGGTGCAGTTCAGTACATATAAATAGACAGGATGTTAATATTTTGAACAAGAAGGCCAAATGTCCCTTTATTTTAAACAGAAGGGCCAAGATGAGCCTATATTGCTCACCTGACTACCATAGTATATAATAAAAGGCTATCAAGAGCAGAAAGGGTCGATTTTGACGTAGGGATTAGACGTTTTATATGCTACGATTTATGTGATATTCAGCGTGTGGAGTTTAGTCGTGAAATGACAAGTTTAGACGTGAAAAGAAAACAAATGTGCTGAAATAATAACAGACATTAACTTAAGGTTTCCAGCAGCGGCCCATGCCGTCAGCACTGCAGTGCTTTTATTATTGATAAGTACTAGTAGTGTTATCATTTTCTTCCGCAAGTTATCTAACTTGTTAAAATTACTTTGTATATTTTGTTTATATACTCCCGTCTTTGTTATCATACTTCTGCTAAAATGGGTGAAGAATAGAATTCCCCCTCTCCTTCCAAAGCTTGTGTCACACTTAACTTGTAACTAGAGGCATGAATTTTCGACGCACGGGCCCTACGGCCCCCGGTTAATCTGTCACTGTATATTTCACGTGACTTCTTTCGTGGGGTGGGGGAGTCGGGCACGGGCCCCGCTAAATCAGCCACTACATTTGCCTCGCTTTTTTCTTTGTTTACCATTAATTTTTTGACACACGGGCCCTCCGCCCCCCCCCCCCCCCCGGTTAATCCGCCACTGTATTTTTCACGTGACTTCTTTCTTTTTTACCGTTACTCATCGCGAATGTAATAAGCGTCCATATTTGACTTCTCGGCGCATTCATTTCTAAAACATTTCTTAAACTTATATTGGAGTACTCACGCCTAAAGTTTTTCACTGATGTTCCAACAACATTAAAATGATATTTATGGGTGAGATGATATTCTAACCTTTTAAATGCAGTTTTGTTGAATCCATGATGAACTATTTTTCTCGCGCAGTTTCGCATGCGTTGTTTGGTGCTAACAGCAATTGGTAGGCTGCCAACTCCGAAAAAATGGTATTACTACTATGACCAGGGGCTAAAGCCCCAGGCCAAAAATGTTAATAATGTTAATGATAATACTAATAACAATTACTCCTGGCGGCTTCCAATAATATGAGATAAAGCGTATGCGACAAATAATCATACGCTGGATGATCTAGTGTTTATTTTATTGGGGTTTTATGCCGTTTTCAACACTATTTCAATTATATATCACGGCGGCAGTTTAATTATTCATGATTCATTGGTAAACAGACCAGTCCTAGGATAGGAAATGTGCCTTGCCCAATGGCATTCCACCATTCAATCTCTGAATTAACAGCAACCTTTGATTTACATGTGTTTATGATTATGATGATGATGATGATGATGTTTATTTATATTATTATTATTAATAATAATAATAATAATAATAATTGTTATGAATTATGAAGGAGTGGGGATGATTCAGTTTTGCAAGTTCACGTAAACGAAATGCGCAGTAAGTAAGCAACTATATTTTATAATCAATTGCAATTTACGATTTGAATACAGATTTATAAACATACTTACTCTGCAATAGCCTTATTAGTCGCCGGGCAGAAGCCCGCGACTTCTATTTTTAATAGGTTTTCGGAAATCACATGGGAGGGGGGATTATTATTAAAAAGAAACACATTTAGATGTCTTGAACATATTACAATTGTGTTTGTTTAAAAACACTTAAGTAATGACACATCTAAAATGAAATAAATATTCCGATGTTTTAGGTATTTTCAGTTTCTTTATTTTGACTCGCATTTATGTTTTGTTGTTTTATTTACGAAGACAAAACAGTCCCTATTAGCTAGACTGGTATACTTTATTTTTACACTATATACTACATGTACTCAAAAGGCGATAACTACAAACCTTTACGTCGCAGTCTAATTTGTTTACATACGCGCACCTGCTTGAAGCGTGACTCGCGAATACCAACTGCGTAGATCAATCTCCTTTGCAGAGAGCCGTCTCTTTACACTCACTTACAAATAGTAAATCGTAGGTGATTTAAAATGTTTATTTGGTTCGAAACAAATGAAGAAAAGAACAAACCGAGATAAAAACTAGTTTTAATAGAAAAATTACTTTGAACGAACACTCTCTGCCTATAAAGAGAGTTTCAAGAACGACACCTCTGCGAATAAGAAAGAATCGGGTCTTTCGTACAAAATTATTTCGTCCTTGACAATTTTAAATGTGTCATTTAATTCCCTAAAGGCATATTGCTTCCGATCTGCATATTGTTATGGATCATTGACAAAAGGGCGCTCATCATAATATAATTTTAAAACATGATTAGTTTTGTTATTTTCATTATAAAAAAGGAAGGAAAGAATTAAAATAAATTAACATGTTGTAGGGCTCAGTTTATGTTCGAAATTAACTTGTAATTATACAACAATTTCAATGAGATTTAACTGTTTAGTTGATATTATATTTCGAATGTGGTCTAATTTATAAATATTGGACTACATTTCAACATTTGTTAAAGTATGATATAATTAGGATGCCAAGCTAATATCATTTTGAGAAAAAGAGAAAACTCAGCGATTTAACCATTAACTCATTGTTTTAAAAGTATATTGCTGCAAAGGTGTCCACTGTTGACTTTAATAGAAGAAAGGTAAAATGATGTGCTATTGCATGCAAATCCTAAATTGTCTGTTTTGTGGTTTTATTGAAAAATAATAAAATTCAAATATTCTGACAAACATCTTGAAAAGTGTATGTGGAATTCACAAATCTTATAATTATTCCTTAATGAAAGCACTTTATACATACTAAGACTAATGATTGGCAAGATTTCTCATTTTCATTACTGTTTATGATCAATAATTAGTTGGTTGTGTGTCTAGTCAACCTACTTTGGAATGGAGATTGATCATAAACAATGAAAGGCTTCAGTTATGATACATTTTCACTTGACCCCACCCCTGATGTTCCATTATGCCCCTCAGTTGATAACTGTTTATTCAACTACTATAATGTTAGTGTTATGCATAACTGCACTATATCCGGCGACATTGATGCATTGCATCAACTTTCTCTTGTTTTATTGGTCAACATCTTCTGAACACGACTGCTGCGCAACTTCTTCAATCGTACAACCAATCTCGCTCTCTCCTTTTTTCATTGTCGTTGACATTAGTGACGGAATGTTAAGTTCAGAAGAATATTTGCAATCTGTGTTTCGCCAACTCCGGCATTCAACATGGCTACAACATAATAAATTGATCTCAGAGGTTTGTAACTTAAATAGTTCCAAGCATACATTTATGTTATTAACTTTGTCGGTCATTGGAAACCGATGTTTATACCATGTTGCCGAAAAAAATATTTTATAAAATATCAACATATATACGAATGGGGTCTTATTCAATATACAATTACTGCAGAATCAATCTAGTCTGCAAATGATCTCACTGCAGCCGACACCATTCGCCTAAACGACAAATAACCTTAATTGTGTTTCTTGAAATTTACGTTCAGCGTAACTGAACGAATTGTCACGTGGGGAGAGTGCAGTAACAACTCTCTGCTAGAAATAAAAATGTTGCTGTTTACATGATAGAATAGTTCATGATTTCAGAAGACATCTGCTTTTAATCTCGTAAGAAATAAATTGGAACATTGAATGTTGTTAAAACCTTGAAAACATTGTGAGAAAATGAGAATTGCCTTTTATCTATCATTCGGCATATGGCTTGCCGTACATAATACAATCAATGCTTTGTTTTAATAATACTCTTATTTACCTGCTGCCATCTTTGTGTTGATGTCGAAACATCGTGATCTTTCGCCTTGTGGAACTACGTGCTTTTTCTTGTCGATATGGTCCTGTTTGAAAGACACTGACGACATTTCACCTCAAAGTAGGACGCAGGTCCGTACTTTATTTCATTTGTTATATCAGCTAAAATCAGCAGTGAATCACATTTTTCACAAATCATCTGATCGGATAAACGACCAACTTCTACTATTCGTCTACCAGTTCTCCACGAAGGAAGTCCTTTGCAATCACCTGTTCCATCTACCATATCATTTTCTGCTGCAATGAAATTCAATTTCTACTTAAGTTCGCGCTCGAACAAAAACGGCCTTTTTTGCGGAAAAAAAAACGCCATTGTTATTGTTGCTGTTTCTTCAGTAACGCATTTTCTTTAACGTATGCATATGCAACATATACAAACTGCAATACAATCTCACGTATGACGTCGACGTTATTCACACAAAATGTTAATGGCAACTTTGTTTTCAACGTCGATTTAAAAAAAATCTAGTACGACAACATATCGCTTTTTCCCCCGATAAATCTACGTCTTAACGTTTCGAGTCTAACATATCCAAAATTCAGATAGGGTAAGAAACATCAAAAATTGAACCGTTGAAGTTTCAAATATACGACGTTATAGAAATGGAAAATGGCTATATCGTTACATCCCAACGCATTGTTTGAATTACATGATTGGAAAATATGATTGAAAATAAGGATGATATTTCACCTTATAAAGGAAAGTTAAATCATGAAAATCGGTATTCGCAATTCGGACATATACCCGTTGTAAGAACAGGACCCGTATAAATAACTTGATATAAGGACGTCAATTTTACGCCATTTGACGTCAAGATCACGTGTATTCATTCGATATGCATCTTGCCGTTTGACAGACTAGATGTCAGTGGTATTGTATGCCAAGTTTGAAAGATATTGGATAACTTTAATATTTTCTCGCCAAAGGTGTGGAACTACCTTAATACCTGCTGTTTGATTTACCTTTATTCAAGTCTGTACATACGGGATTCAATAATTCGGATGCAATTAGATGTAAAACAAGTGAAATTTGGGCTGGCATTACGTTGACGTTACTATAAAAACCACATTTCATTCCCCACTGACGAAGTAGATCTGTAAATGCAGTATTCCGTGCAATTTTATGGAACTTGAGTAAACAATGAGATAATGAGAGCACTTCTCCGCAAACGTTTTCATCACACCTCGTACGGAGTTTAGATTGGGTCGAAGTGAGTGACATGTTAACTCTGGTTGTTTTAAAACAGAAAATGCATAGGAGGCGAAAATTGTCTATCTGGTAAAGCTTGCGCGGCATGCTTAGGCTGCTCCGGTTCGATACTTTACGAAGAATCCTCAATGTTGGTTTTATTGCGGGACGGCTCAAATATAGTTCGTGTGGTATGCCAGTTTCGTGTACGACAGAAAACTGCGCATGGTCTAGCCAAGCGGGTAGCCAAATCTGAGCTCAATAAACCACGTTTGTGATATATTCCAGAGAAGTGGCAGTGCGAGATCTGTCAAACGACAGACACAACATGACTTGTTACATGCATTACATTATGATTGGACAGATAATTCTCGTCAAGAGATCAGAAAGTTGATACTTAGTTTCAATTCCTGGTGCAATAACGATATCTAGACTAGTGGTGTAGACACATACTATTCACGTTTCGCATTGTCTTCTTTGCTGCGGTATACTATGTTCATATTTTCTTCCCATAGCCACTTCCTTGCAAACGTAACAGTTGTTTCTCTTATTCTCTAATTTATTATTTTTCAGATGTTGATGAAGGTCATTGAACTAGAATTTCCTTGTGTTGTTGCTGTTAATGAAAACAGTGAAGAGTATTGGCAAGTCATAATCTGTGTGTCGGTCCAGAAAATGACAACCAGACGGAAAATAAACCTAATTCACAATCTGTCTGGTTAACACGTGACTTGCTACACACAATTTCCGGTGTACAAAAATCACCGGAAGTGACGATTTGAATTACTCAACAATCATGCAATTGACATAACCGGCGACGTGTCACGCATAAAAGTTACCAGGCCTCTTTTCGAATGACTCAGTCCGGATAGCTGGTGCCAATATGAGTTACTCGTATCATTATTTTGGCCATGAGGTCCAGCTGCCTAGGTTAACGTTCTCGACAATTGATATTTGAGTCGGCCAGCGAGAAAACCAACATAATGGCCTCTGCGTAATGTATCGACCCAGGTATAGAGTAATGAATCCTGAAACAGAAAATGCACAGGATCCTAAAAGTGTGTGTCCGGGATAGCCTGCACGGCATCCTTAGACTAATCCGTGTCGATACTTTACGCAGAGTACACACTGTTGGTTTTCTTGCGGAACGGCTCATTTCATATCGACAGAAAAACATTCGTACTGTACCTATACTATTGCTGTTTGGAAAAGTAAACATGTAGCTAGTTGCTTGAAAAAACATTACATTGAGTAAAACATTACATGGAGTACAACATTACATTGAGTACAACATTACATTACATTGAGTACAACATTACATTGAGTAAATCATTACAAAATGTATTTATAATTGATTGTAAAGAGACTTAATTATAATTTATTTAAAATGATATATATATATTTCTAATATTTTAAGTATTTGTTCAATTAGTTCTCGTTATTGCGATGCTATTATAAACACCTACTGGTCCTTAATATTAAGTATACCGCATCCGCCATATGCATCTTTCCAATCAATTTAAGTTAATCGTCTAGTGTGTATTGTTTCATTCTATAAATAGATAAAGACTAATTAGTCGCGGCTGAATTGGTTTTGAAAAATGATATTGCTATTTTTAAGAATATAATGAAGGTTTTTAAATGTTATGTTATGTTTAAGTCTTGTAATGTTACGATAAATAATAATTTAACCCCTTTTCACACATGTAGACACCCCTGCAGCAGACGAGTGTTGCAAACATTGAGGCAAAAGAAGGAATGGCTCTTGATTAGCAATTTCTCCATTTTTCTCAATGTTTTGAAGTTTATTATAAAAACTACACTGTCTGTACATAGAAACTGTCCATGATGTGTTAACCTGCTACAGGGTGTGGTTATTTTTCCATTCACCTGAACGGAAGGCTCAGGGTGATATATTCTGTTTAATTATCCCTGTCTGTCCGTCTCCTTTTGAGAACATACACAACTTCGTAGAAAATAGTTATATAATGTATGATTGTGTTTACTAAGATTCCGATTTTCTAACCTCATCAACTTCACTTATTTAAATACTACATGTATTAATTAACTCGGCAATAGACGATTTTGGAAACATCTATGCAAATAGAACTATATTGAAATTAGTATAAATGATAGAATACTAATAAAATAGAGTTGACGAGACATTTCTCCTTTCGCCACAATGTTTTAAAAAGACGTCTACTGCACATGAGTTCGTATATGGAATAAGCGAATCGAATAGATTTCGTCCAAAGACTGTTTCGCTCCATCGTGCAACTTTTTTTTGCTGCCTTTTGCAGCAATTTTTTGTTCTTGTAAAATGAAAGTATTAAATATAGTGTTGATAAATGTATGGCAATTGGAGAACTTGCTAATGATTTCTGCCATGTAACTAAAACAATAAACTTTGCAAACGACGTTTAACCTAACCAATAAGCCAATACAAATAATTCTTTGATCTGAAAAAAAAAAATGATCTAAATTGTTTATGTTGCTTATTTCAAGAACTTTTTTTACTATCAGTTTCTGGTGAAATTCTGATTTAAATATTATATTTAATTATTCAAAGGTATAAATTAAATCTGAACTCAAACCAATACCGCCCTTTTGGCGACGTATCGTTGTACATGATAGATAGTTCAAGCATCGGCTGCAATGAAAACATGCATAGGACTTTTTTGATATCTGGTAAACCGACTTTAAGTATAATTTTTTTTAATTTACATACAGTTGAGCAATTTCTCCTTTTCTCACGGTGATTTCTATAGATCGTCAGCTACGTGGGGTGTAATCTGATGTCTATATACGGTTAAGGATTGAGAAGCGTCCCCCCGGGGATCTGACCGGCGGCCTGTTTTGTAGTTTCGATGATAGCGACCAATTGCATGTATAGGCAGATTTCATGATGATTTAATCCTCTGGCGGAAATGTATCGTATCAACATTTTCTTTTACAGATGATTCCTGAGTTGTTCGTTTGTTTTAACTTGATATTCAATGATAGACAATGATATTTAATGATATTCAATCATATTCAATGCCATAACAGTGTCCTATTACAATATAATGGACTGTGTCAAATTTCAAATCATTCTGTCCGGTACATCTGCATAAGACATCGAAAATACTATGGAGCGTTTAAAATTACACATGCACAGATTCAAACAAATTTTGTCTATATTTCTTTTATGTGTTTGTTGGTTGTTTCAATATACACTTTGATTTGTTTAAACGATGAATGAGACTTGTTCTAAGAAAACCAACAAGAAATGAGACTTGTTCTATGATAACCAACCAGAAATGAGAATTGTTCTATGATAACCAACCAGAAATGAGACTTGTTCTATGATAACCAACCAGAAATGAGACTTGTTCTATGATAACCAACCAGAAATGAGACTTGTTCTATGATAACCAACCAGAAATGATAATTATTCTATGATAACCAACCAGAAATGATAATTGTTCTATGATAACCAACCAGATATGAGACTTGTTCTATGATAACCAACCATAAATGAGACTTGTTCTATGATAACCAACCAGAAATGATAATTGTTCTAGGATAACCAATCATAAATGAGACGTGTTCCAGGATAACCAACCAGAAATGATAATTGTTATATGATAACCAACCATAAATGAGACTTGTTCTATGATAACCAACCAGAAATGATAATTGTTCTATGATAACCAACCATATATGAGACTTGTTCTATGATAACCAACCATAAATGAGACTTGTTCTATGATATTCAACCAGAAATGAGACTTGTTCTATGATAACCGACAATAAATGAGACTTGTTCTATGAAAACCAACCAGAAATAAGACTTTGTTCTATGATAACCAACCAGAAATGAGACTTGTTCCATGATAACCAACCAGACATGAGACTTGTTCTATGATAACCAACCAGAAATTAGACTTGTTCTATGATAACCAACCAGAAATGAGACGTGTTCCAGGATAACCAACCAGAAATGAGACTTGTTCTATGATGACCAACCAGAAATGAGACGTGTTCCAGGATAACCAACCAGAAATGAGACTTGTTCTATGATATTCAACCAGAAATGAGACTTGTTCTATGATAACCAACCAGAAATTAGACTTGTTCTATGATAACCAACCAGAAATGAGACGTGTTCCAGGATAACCAAGCAGAAATGAGACTTGTTCTATGATATTCAACCAGAAATGAGACTTGTTCTATGATAAGCAACCAGAAATGAGACTTGTTCTATGATAACCAACCAGAAATGAGACTTGTTCTATGATAACCAACCAGAAATGAGACTTGTTCTATGATAACCAACCAGAAATGAGACGTGTTCCAGGATAACCAACCAGAAATGAGACTTGTTCTATGATAACCAACCAGATATGAGACTTGTACTATGAAAACCAACCAGAAATGAGACTTGTTCTATGATAACCAACCAGAAATGAGACGTGTTCTATGATAACCAACCAGAAATGAGACGTGTTCCAGGATAACCAACCAGAAATGAGACTTGTTCTATGATAACCAACCAGAAATGAGACGTGTTCCAGGATAACCAACCAGAAATGAGACTTGTTCTATGATATTCAACCAGAAATGAGAATTGTTCTATGATAACCAACCAGAAATGAGACTTGTTCTATGATAACCAACCAGAAATGAGACTTGTTCTATGATAACCAACCAGAAATGATAATTGTTCTAGGATAACCAACCAGAAATGAGACTTGTTCTATGATAACCAACCAGAAATAAGACTTGTTCTATGATAACCAACCTGAAATGAGACTTGTTCCGAATGACCAACCAGAAATAAAACTTGTTCTAAGAAAACCAACCGTGGCCTATCTATGTCAAATGTCTGTTTTGTTTGTTTGGAGTTATACGCCGCTTTCAACAGTTGTGTTTAATTTTATCACGGCGTGTCCAAGGTAAGCTTCAAGTACTAATTTATCCTTACAGCAGCGAGCCTGTCGTAATGCTCACCCGACAATCCTAGGCACCAAAGAAGGAATGTCGGTTTTTTTCTACAATTTTAAAGTATCTTTTTACGACCCGCTCGGGCATCGTGGACGTTCAACCACTACACCACCGAAATGGTCGACACGTGGCAGTAAACCATATTTCTGTACATCCATGCTTCATAATAAAATGAAACCTATACATTTCTTGAAAGCTTTTTGACATAAAGTACAGATCCAGATTAAACTGTACGAATGCGCAGGTCGATATGAATCTCAGGTTGGATTTCCTATAACGCCATTCAAATATTGAACGTCACTGTCACACACGAGAGGGAGAAACTCTCCCCCACACTCATCATCCTCAATATTGTGATGGATCATTCCTTGAGATATCCGCGGGCTACGACCCCGGTCTACATAAAAACAGCATTACATAACAGGGGGTTTCCTTCCTCATTATTACATATAATTCATCCAATACTAGGATAGTATTCCCCGATGCATGGCCGTGACGTCAATGTGATGATGAAAGCTTTAGGCTTTTTATGATTGATACGGCCATTTTCTCTCGGAGGTATTTTGTCATTTGGGCAATCTTCTCTATATGACGTCACTTCCTGTGTGTCTGATTCCTATCAACTTAATGAAATAAAGCCTTCAACAAAGGGGCCGTTAAATTATTTCTCAGACTGGTAAAAGTAGTTTTCTATAAACAGCTTACATGTGTGGATTTGCGAGAATTGCAATTGTCGATTAATGTGCATTTTGAAAATGTCGGCCCACAAATTGAGAATACCTATATGAGTAGAGCTGCGGACTAACCATCCTCAACGTACATAAATAATGCTATATTTCACAAATTCATTTCATTATATTTGTCAAAAGGTTCTTGTTAAATAGAGATTATTCAACCCATTTTCAATTTTGAAAGATAAGAATATAATTCACGAGCCGTCTCGTGAATGGGAGTGACGTAGTCACGAGTGGCTCCTCCCATTCAAAGACGGCGAGTGAATTATATTCTAATCTTTGAAAAAATAAGTTGAATAATCTGTTTATTACATTTCATTGTTATTTGTTGTAATACATTAAATTTTAAAAAACGTGTCTTCAACCAATCATATTTTATTACGACCAGTGTCGACCACTTGGCGTTCTTACTTTGTTACGACCATCGTCGACCACTTGGAAATCTCCTTTTCTTAACACAATCGTCGACCACTTGGAAATCTTATTTGTGTTACGACCATCGTCGACCACTCTGCAATCTTATTCTTTACTTCCATCGTCGACCAATATGCAATCTTATTTTGTTGCGGCCCTCATCGACCACTTGGCAATCTTATTTTTTACTTCCATCGTCGACCACTATGCAATCTTATTTTGTTACGGCCATCGTCGACCACTATGCAATCTAATTTTGTTACGACTATCGTCGACAACTTGGCAATCTCATTTTGTTGCGAACCAGAAGGTTTCCCCTGTAGATATTTGCAAATATATAGTTTCATTTCTTATAATAAATTCCTTCTCAATTCCCAGACTGAGAATTAGCTGTCCGATTATATCGTCTAAATGACACGAGATCAAAGACGGATTCCGTTTTTTTTAACGATGAATTAATATGATCGTACGCTCGTAACTTACATGCAATATTTCGAGGGCTTGGCGTGAAACAGTTGTAACTAAAAACCTATTTTGAAAACCCTGGTCTCGGGGCAATTTTGACCCTTTTGTAAACAATGCAAATTTAGGTGCCATTGCTCAGAACGAGCAATGGCACCTAAATGTCCATTGTTTACCAAGAAAAATGATTTAGCGCTTACAAAGACTTCATGGCGAGCGATAAACCTTGGTAAAAAGAATACCAATTTTAGTTACAACCGTTTCCCGCCAAGCCTATGGTCTATAAGATTAGCCAATTCATCGGAAAACGTTAAGGTCTGTGACTTAATTCAATTTTCGTTAATGTTAACAGGTTCTTGCCAAGTTAACCATTTCCCATATGCAGACGCTTTCTGACGCCTCTGCAGTAGAAGACTTTTAAAAACATTGTGGCAAAGGGAGAATGGAGCAATTTCCATTTTTGCCACTATGAGTTCAACTCAATTCTAAAAGAAAAATCTTTTTCTTTTTCTCCATATGATTTAAATGTCGTCTGTTTCAGATTCGTTGTATGTGGGAGAAGGACGTTAAGGTGTTACTTTGTTAACGTTGTCCCCCATACGACAATTCTGCAGCAGACGACTTTGAACATATGTTGTAAAAAAATAGAAGATCTCTATAATTGAATGGATAACCTATGACTAAAAGTGGAAAAAAATGTGACAAAGGGAGAAATTGCTCGTTTTGAGCAATTTCTTCTTTTGTCACTATGTTTTTAAAAAGCCGTCTGCTGCAGAGACGTCAAAAATCGTCTATATGAGGGAAAGGTTAACGGTAAAATAAACGAGAAGAGTTACTGCATGAGTGTGCGGGCTAGTCTTTGTTTGCCTTTAGCAGGAATTTAGTAGATTCGGACCTCGTCAGGTAAACAGAGGTCTTGTTGCATCCATGTTTCGGCATCACAAATATTGACCAGGGGTCAAAACATGTCTAACTATGCGTTATAACTTATATATTAACCCTTTCCTAAATACAACAAATCTGCAGCAGACGTCAGAAAGTGGAAAATATCTTTAACATATATATAAATATTGATAAATTCAAGAATAAATATAGAATAAAGTTTTAAAAAAACACTGATGCAAAAAGAGAAATTGCTCATTATGTTTGTTTTTTTCTTTAGCCAAAATGTTTCAAAAAGTTGCCTGCTGCAGAGGCGTCAGAATGTGTCTGTATATGGGAAAGGATCAAACCTTACTGACCTTTCAATAAAGGCGAAGGTTCTAGCTCATAATTTAATTGATTGATTGATTGATTGATTGGGGTTTAACGCCGTTTTTTCAACAATGTTTCAGTCATATCACGGCGGCCAGTATACCAACTCATATATTTCCTGGTTTTCTCACACCAGTAATCCACACAACATACTTTCCAAGTAACTGTCTGCTTTTCCACATAGACTGTTAGCCCGTTGCTGAAAGACGAATGACGCTTTACACAGTGACTTTTGTTCGGCAGTTCATACATAATAAGAGTAAAATAGGACATAGCATAGGATAACCTACATATAGTCAGCAAATCCCTCTCGAACGTACAGACAGTTTTTGAATCATGTGCAGCAATTGATTTGTTGTGCAACGTGGGATAAAAAGTTGCTCATAGAGATTCATTTCTCCTTTTCTCACAATATCTCTCTGGTGCACATATATTCTAAGAACACAAACAACTCTTAGTTCATAAAACCGACAAATAAAGTCTAATTAACTAAAATGAATTCATATCAGATAGATCACCGTTACCAACGTTGTGTGTGTGTGTACACTGTATCAAGGACTAGTATGCAACCATGTATGTGCAACCTTGTTTCGATCTAAACTATCTACTTCAATGATCATGATTGCTTTATATGCTGAAACAAATATCAATACAAAATAACGCCGGAAGAGTCGTTAAAATATCTTTCTTGAATAATTTTACTTTTACCAATGCGGACTGTTTAAATATTGAGGTTTTTTCAAACAATACAGATTCAGGTGAGTCCGCTCGTGACGAGCTGTCTCACCTGAAATCAGCATTGTTTGCCTTTTAGTTATAAAAATAGTCCAAACTGTAATTACATGAGAAATGTAGACGCCCGGTCTACTTTAAACGATTCGGCGCTGAAAGAGTTTTAAACAATCAAGCCACTACGACTTTTTGTTTACTTTGTCTATAGACGAGTGTACAGAACTTACACCTGATGTACGTGATGCGACCTGAAGCATAAACTTACACCTGATGTACGTGATGCGACCTGAAGCATACATTTACACCTGATGTACGTGATGCGACCTGAAGTATAAACTTACACCTGATGTACGTGATGCTACGTGATGCGATCTGAAACATAAACTTACACCTGGTGTACGTGATGCGACCTGAAGCATAAACTTACACATGATGTACGTGATGCGATGTGATGCGATCTGAAGCATAAACTTACACCTGAGGTACGTGATGCGACCTGAAGCATAAACTTACACCTGATGTATGTGATGCGATCTGAAGCATAAACTTACACATGATGTACGTGAAGCTACGTGATGCGATCTGAAGCATAAACTTACACCTGATGCGATCTGAAGCATAAACTTACACCTGATGTACATGATGCGATCTGAAGCATAAACTTACACATGATGTACGTGATGCGATCTGAAGCATAAACTTACACCTGATGTACGTGATGCAATCTGAAGCATAAACTTACACCTGAAGTACGTGAAGCTACGTGATGCGATCTGAAGCATAAACTTACACCTGATGTACGTGATGCGATCTGAAGCATAAACTTACACCTGATGTACGTGATGCGATCTGAAGCATAAACTTACACATGATGTACATGATGCGATATGAAGCATAAACTTACATATGATGTACTATGCGATCTGAAGCATAAACTTACACCTGATGTACGTGATGCGATGTGATGCGATCTAAAGCATAAACTTACACCTGATTTTCTTCCATAGGCGCTTCCCGCCAAGGGCCTAATTATTGAGCGCCAGACAAAAGGTTACCGTAATTTGAGGAGATGATACCCAACATAGACGTAACATATCCATAGCCAACCGCAGAATGAACTACACGATTACTGTTTTCATATTACATGTTTTATATTATCTAAAGACTGCCTGCACCCGTCTGTCTTGTTAAAAGTTCTTTAAACCAGCCATGTGATTTCTACTAGAATATATCGTAAAGCGAACGTTAAATTTGGTAACATACTAAATTTGCTGTAAGCAAACATCATCCAGAGTTTACTAAAAATCAAAGGTAAAAGTCAAATTTACTCTTTGAATAACGTTTCATGAAAGTATACGTACATAAGTAAAATGGCGTCATCACGACAAGCAGTATGGCTAGTTTTATAAACAGGAATTTTATTAGTTTAAACTTATTTATTTTTATATCGACTTTTGTTTATCACATCACCATAAAACTGATATCATTGTTATGGTAAAAGCTTAAAGTTCAGAAAATGACAAATTTGACCACATTGTTTGTTTTCTCATGGGTTGATGGCTCATGATTGATTCAATTTCTAGGTTTCGCTTCCACAAAGCAATGCAAGCAGTATTCCTTCAGATGTTATATACATGTCTGAATTATACTTTGATAAAACTACTAATTGATGTTGCTTTTACACGGCTTTCAACAGTATTTCAATCTTATCACATGACAATGCATGCATCCTATCTAATATACCCATTATGTATTTCTTTATATGTCACATGTGTAATATAACATGACCGAATCACTATGTTTGTATTCATCCGTGAATGTTTACAAAATGACCGAGAACGTGTATCCGGTAAGCACAAACGTCACGATAGATGGACGAGGTAAAGGGACCATAAGGCTCGCTTAATAACAAATTTCTTGAACTCGTTTGATAACACTTTATATGAAATGACAACTCATATCAGATCCTAAATATATCACGGCATTGCCAGTCCTTGCGGTATCATTGGACATCGATGCATCAGTCGAAATGCTATCCCCGCAACCCTGCGAGGGAAGCGTTTTGATTGATTGGAGTTTAACGCCGTTTTCAACAATTTTTCAGTCATATCACGGAGGCCAGTTCACCTACGCATATGTTTCCTGGTTTTCTCAGATAAGTTCTCCCCCATACAACTGGCTGCTTTTCCACATAGACTGCAACCCATTGGTGAAAGACGAATGACGCTTGTCACAGTGACTTGTGTCAAACGTCGGAAATAATGTTGGCCGAGCTGGGGTTCAAACTCATAACCCATTGATTGACATCCCACGTCGATACCGACTGAGCTACCGGAGAGGGAAGGAACTGCTATCCTGGGCATGAATATTAGGTATGACCCTATTGGATATCTGATAGAGGGTCACCCAAAGAAAATGTCTACAAACTTATTTGAAAATCAGCCATATACTTTTGGAGAAGAAGATTTTTAAAGTTTTCACTATAGCCATATAATGCTAAACATCCCCGTCTCCTGGCGGCCATGTTTGTCGACCAATCAATATGGTTTGAAGGAATCTGATAGACGGTCACCAAAGGAACATTCCTACACAATTAATTGAATATCGGCCATCGGGTTTTAGGTGAAACATTTTATTTAAGTTTTTTTGAGGGGTTGCCATGGAAACCAGAATGCTGCATGGATACAAGAAAATTGAAGGAATATTAGTAAGAACAATGAGAGGATGCTTTCTGTTTAATTTCCTCACAACTGACCCACAGGAGAAGATGCTAACGCACTTCAAAAGGCGATCCAAATAATTTACCTTGAGCACTTCATGCGCATGTGAGCTCACAATAAAAACAATACAAAATTTGATCAATATTTATTATCAATTTAAAGAAATTGTATTTTATCATTTGAAAATCACAAATAAAAAATAATATATATATACCTATAAAGTTAATATAATCTTAAAAGGAAAAGTTTAAGATTTAAAAAAAAAATTCTCCTCCTCTCTCTCTCTCTCGCGTGTGCGTATCAGTCATCCATACCAAGCTTAACTTGACATAGCTTATCTATATATACAGTAAACACACAGTGTTATATAAGAAGTGTCATTTTGAGAGCTTATACTGTACATTGATCTATAAAGATAATAGCGATGTTTAGAATCGATGGATATGGCCAACATAGCCCAAATTAACTCCTACAGTAATTACTAATTACTTGACCCTTTCCCACATACAACAAATCTGCAGCAGACGACTTTGAAAACACTTAGGCCAAGGTATGAAATCCCTTTGAATAAACAAATTATTATTGAATAGAGATGTTTTGTTTCATTGGGGTTTAACGCTGCTTTATACATTATTTCAGTTATATCACGGCGACAGTTCACTTATTCATGATCCCAGCGTAAACAAACACATACTAGGCTAGAAAATGTGCTTGGCCCAAGGGCACTCCACCATGACCGTAGTGCTGTGACTGGGGATCGAACCCTGAATAGAGATGAAAACAGTATTCATAATATGCTAAATTGCCCATTATCATCAATTTCTCCTTTTGCTACTACGTTTTCAAAAGATGTTTGCTATGGATGCTTCAAACTGTCTGCAAGCGGGAAAGGACCAGAGCCTACGTGTTGACTTCAACGGATAATTAGACCGTCATGTAATTTCACTTATAGTTTAACAGATCAATAAAAGTCTATTTACATTCAATAAAACATTGGTAAAACATTCTCATAGAGATCACAAGACATATTCACATCACATTTTAACAACGATATTTAAAATATATTTTACCATAAAATGTCATGACTAAAAGTCGAGTGCTTGGCGTGAAACGGTTGTAACTAAAAACCTATTTTAAAAACCCTGGTTTAAGGGCAATTTTGATCCCTTTGTAAACAATGCAAATTTCCCTTGTTTACCAAGAAAAATGATTTAACGCTTTTAAAGACTTTATGGCGAGGTGATTAACCTTGGTAACAAAATACCAATTTTAGTTACAACCATTTCACGCCAAGCCCTCGAAGTAGTTTATAATGTTATAAAAGTGTGTAGTATAACATTGGCCTGTACATTGAGTAGATGTCAACTACAGGAAGTGCTGTTTATAGGCTCAGGTGAGCTAAACATTGTCATTTTTAAACCCTTTCCCACTTGCAGATGTGTTTTGATGCTTTTGCAGCAGAATAATTTGGCGAACAATGTGGCAAAAGGAGAAATTGCACAAAACCATCATTTATAGAGATTTTTAACATTCTTGCAGAGATGTTTTCAAAGTCGCCTGCTGCAGATTTGTTGTATGTGGGAAAGGGTTAACACATATCACAGTAACAGAAACAAATACAAACACCATATACATGTATATGTAATATTCATCTTAACTTATTCTTCTCAAGGAGGTATCCTAAAATTATATTGTGCCCTTCCCATTTCCCCCCATATTATCTGGACTGTATTAACCCTTTTCCTCATACGACGATTCTGCAGCAGACGACTTTAAACATATTTTGTCAAAAATTAGAAACTCCCTAAAATTGAATGGATAACCTATGACTAAAAGTGGAAAACATTGTGGCAAAAGGAGAAATTGCTCGTTTTGAGCAATTTCTTCTTTTGTCACTATTATTTCAAAAAGCTGTCTGCTGCAGAGGCCTCAGAAAGCGTCTATATGAGGGAAAGGGTTAAATAAAAAAAACATGCATCTTCAAAAAAGAAATAAGTACAATTGACTTTACTGATTCAAAACACAGATGTGACTATTGATTGGACCGTTTACACAAATTATGTGTTTAACCCTTTCAAACATACAACAAATCTAGAGCAGACGACTTTGAAATAAAACTATAAATGAAAGAGCAATTATTAAATAGAAATAAAAAAAAGTGTAGCATAAAGGGAGAATAGCTCATCGTGATCAATTTCTCTTTTTCCACAGTGTTTCAAAAAGCGTAATAAAGGAGAAATTGCTCATCATGAGGAATTTCACTTTTTTCCCACAATGTTTCAAAAAGCACCTGTAAGTGGGAAAGGGTTACATTTTCAAAAATTAAAGAGAAAAGCAATTTTTCCTCTTACTTTTATTTCATATATATATATATCAAAAAAGACATATTACACCTCAACACAATCAATCTTTGAAATGATGATGCAGACAGATTAAATACATTTAATTTGCAGCATATATTTTTAAAAGTATTGTGAGAACATTAGTAATTACTCGCTTTCCTATAATGTTTTCAATCTGGAAGTGCCCGTAACATGGCATATTTTGTATTTTGTTATTTATCAATACGAAACGATGGTTCTATGGATGTTTCATCGTCTATCGTGTCTAAATCGGACTGTGACGCGCCATCATCAAATCCACCTGTTATGTTAAAGGGAGACAATCCTGTAGAAGGGTCATCGGCATCAGCAGCACTTTTCAAAAAGTCTAAATCATCTGCAGGCGATGCCTGTATAATGAAATAATGAAAATAAATATTGATGCCTGTATATTGAAATATTGAAAATAAAAATCTTATATTAATTCTATATTTTGAATTTAATGTTTACACAAAATGCTGTAAAGAAAAATAGTGTAAATTGTAACATTGGACAAATATAATTGAACCTTTTCTCACTAGCAGACACATTTTGAAGCATCTAAAGCAGACCTCTTTACAAAACATTTTGGCAAAAAGAAAAATTGCTCATGACTAGCAAATTCCATTTTTCCACAATCTTTTCAACTCTTATCTTTTAATAGATTTGCCTAGATGTTTTAAAAGCCCTTTGCTGCAGATTTGCTGTATTTGGGAAAGGGCTAAAGGCAAACAAAATAATTTGTTGAATTGAGATCCCAAGCCAAAATAAAATTGTAAAAGAACGCTTGGCCCACCTTGGTATACCAGTTCACACGTTTTTTCAACAATTTGACCTAGTGACCTATTTTTTGTTTTTATACCTCACATGTCCCAATTTCGACCTAACTGATTTGATGGAAATATTCTGATGATTTTTCATCAAAATTTGATCTAAAATGTGGCCACTTATGTGTTTACAAGTCTTTTTCTAAAATGTGACCTAGTGGCCCAGTTATGAACCCGACTGGGATTTCAGGAAGATGACTCTTCAGATGAATCCTTATGTTCATTTGATGAAATTCTGCTGGTTTGAACCGATTTTTAAATCGCCAGACCGGTTTCAATCCTAAAACTTGTAAAAAAATCGGTCCGATATTTATCTCATGAATACCTACGCTATATGTCACAGTGGGAACTACGTATACATAGTTATCACATAAATACCCTTATTTTCAAGTTGAGAACAAATCACGGAACAACGTTATCATACACATGTGATAACAAAAACACGTCATACACGCGACTACTGATGACGTCATTTTGACCTTTATCTTTATTATGTTTATTGTTAAGTTGTTAAATTTTACACATTGAAAAATGCAATAATACGTTATTTTGAATAAATAACGAGTCTTAATTGTTTAAAACATTGTTGTTTTTTTTCTTCTTATTGAAAAATGATGAGGACTACTTTTTTATGCGGTGAATCACAAGTTCTTATGAGGAATATGTTATTCGGTCTTTGTTTTGATGTTGTCAATATTTTTCATTAAAGCACACTGTTTAGGTGATAAAAAGAATCCATCACTCGTTTTTCTTTGGAGAAGATTTCTTAAATTCGTCTCGAAAAAGAGAGTTATTAACCTCGCCAAGAGGCTCTGTTAATAACCGTCTTTTTCTAGACTCATTTAAGAAATCTTGATCTCCAAAGAAAACTCATGATGGATCCTATATGTATTGTGAGTTATATCTCCTTTTGCTACAATGTTTTCAAAAGATGTTAACTTCCGTCTGCATGTTAAGAGGGGATCCATATGTTTTACAGAGAAATCAATTGATTTACCTCCATCATTTCTGGTTTCTCCTTAGGACTTGTAAAATTTGAAAATGGAAGATCTTTGGGCAGGTCTTCTTCAATCTGTAAATGTATTGAATATCATAGTGTGAGTTTCTAGGAGGAGATATTGTTACTACAGTGCAACCTCTACAGAGCAAAACCTAGCATGGGCAATTAAATACAGCTCTTCTGGAGAGGTGTTGTAGTTTAGAGATTAATTCTTACCCTCGTACGACAATTTGCAGCAAGCAAATTTGAAAACACATATGCAAAAAACGTAAAAATCTCCATAAACTAGAGGTTGTTTTTGGGAAAAACATATGTCTCCCCCAAGGGGTATTTGTCTGGCTGACTGTATTTTGTCAGTTAGTGATTTATTTTAAAAAAGGGCAATAACTCATCCAAAAGTAGGTCAAATTAAACGCCCTCGTAATATGCGCAACAAGACATTGTACCGATGACTCCTGTGAAGTTTCATAGAAATGTGGCAAAGGGGTTGTGAGATGAAGGCCGGACAAGAATGAAATGGCAATTTTAAAAAAAGGGCAATAACTCAACCAAAATTAGGTCAAATTAAACGCCCTCGTAATATGCGCAACTAGACGTTGTACCGATGACTCCTGTGAAGTTTCATAGAAATGTGGCCAAGGGGTTGTGAGATGAAGGCCGGACAAGAATGAAATGGCAATTTTAAAAAAAGGGCAATAACTCATCCAAAAGTAGGTCAAATTAAACGCCCTCGTAATATGCGCAACAACACATTGTACCGATGACTCCTGTGAAGTTTCATAGAAATGTGGCAAAGGGGTTGTGAGATGAAGGCCGGACAAGAATGAAATGGCAATTTTAAAAAAAGGGCAATAACTCAACCAAAATTAGGTCAAATTAAACACCCTAGTAATATGCGCAACTAGACGTTGTACCGATGACTCCTGTGAAGTTTCATAGAAATGTGGCAAAGGGGTTGTGAGATGAAGGCCGGACAAGAATGAAATGGCAATTTAAAAATAAGGGCAATAACTCATCCAAAAGTAGGTCAAATTAAACGCCCTCGTAATATGCGCAGCTAGACGTTGTACCGATGACTCCTGTGAAGTTTCATAGAAATGTGGCAAAGGGGTTGTGAGATGAAGACCGGACAAGAATGAAATGGCAATTTTAAAAAAAGGGCAATAACTCATCCAAAAGTAGGTCAAATTAAACGCCCTCGTAATATGCACAACTAGACGTTGTACCGATGACTCCTGTGAAGTTTCATAGAAATGTGGCAAAGGGGTTGTGAGATGAAGGCCGGACAAGAATGAAATGGCAATTTTAAGAAAGGGCAATAACTCATCCAAAAGTAGGTCAAATTAAACGCCCTCGTACTATGCGCAACTAGACGTTGTACCGATGACTCCTGTGAAGTTTCATAGAAATGTGGCCAAGGGGTTGTGAGATAAAGGCCGGACAAGAAATGTGGACGCCCTGGACAAGAATGAAATGGCAATTTTAAAAAAAGGGCAATAACTCATCCAAAAGTAGGTCAAATTAAACGCCCTCGTAATATGCACAACTAGACGTTGTACCGATGACTCCTGTGAAGTTTCATAGAAATGTGGCAAAGGGGTTGTGAGATGAAGGCCGGACAAGAATGAAATGGCAATTTTAAGAAAGGGCAATAACTCATCCAAAAGTAGGTCAAATTAAACGCCCTCGTAATATGCACAACTAGACGTTGTACCGATGACTCCTGTGAAGTTTCATAGAAATGTGCCCAAGGGGTTATGAGATAAAGGCCGGACAAGAAATGTGGACAAGAATGAAATGGCAATTTTAAACAAGAGGGCAAAGATGGCCCTAAATCGATCACCTAATTGATAGTAAATTAGTAGCAAATATTTAACTGCAAATATCTGGAAATTTTTATCAGGGAGTGCAAATGAAACTGAAAGGAGTGGACACTTCTCAAGAAACACAGCTTATCAGTAAAGGCCATTTATATCTTGAAATCTAACAAGAACTTTAATAAGAATGGAATTATAAAGTTTTTGTCATTTTGCACCTTTCCTGATGCCGCCTTGCTGCCCTGTTTTTCAACGAAATCAATATGGCTTCAACAGTTTATTTAGAGGGCCACTTAAGAAACATTTCTACCAAATTATCTTGCAATCGCACAAGTAGATTATGTAGGAAAAGAATTTTAAAATTTGGGTATTTTTCTCACTTTCTGATGCCGCAGCAACCAAAGTTCTCAATGGAATTTAAATCTTTGAACAATTTTGAAAGAGGACCACCAAAGGAACATTCTTGTGATGTTTTGTGGAAATTGGTCTATTGGAATGGTAGGAGTTGGTTGTCATTTGTAGCTAAAAGTTCAATTTACCCTTTAAGTGATGACGCCTGGTTGATATGATTGTGTAACCAATCAAAACGGCTTAAACAAATTAAAAAGAGGATCATTACAGTAAGATTCGTATTATATTTTCTTAAAATCAAACAAACACTTTCATAAAAATGGAATTTTCAAATTTTGTCATTTTGCCCCTTTTCTGATGCCGCCTGACTGCCATGTTTTTCGACCAATCAGTATGGCTTGAACAATTTTTATAGAGGGTCACCCAAGGAACATTTCAACCAAATTATATTTGAATCTGACCGGCAGATTCGGAGGAGAAGATTTTTAAAGTTTGGACATTTTGTCCCCTTTCTGATGCCGCAGCAACCAAAGTTCTCATTGGAATTTTAATATTTGAACAATTTTGAAAGAGGACCACCAAAGGAACATTCCTGTGATGTTTTGTGGTAATTGGTCTATTGGAATGGTAGGAGATGGTTGTCATTTGTAGCTAAAAGTTCAATTTACCCCTTTTGTGACGACGCCTGGTTGCTATGATTGTGTAACCAATCAAAACGGCTTAAACAAATTAAAAAGAGGATCATTACAGTAAGATTCATATTATATTTTCTTTAAATCAGACAAGCATTTGCATAAAAATGGAATTTTCAAATTTTGTCATTTTGCCCCTTTTTTGATGCCGCCTAACTGCCATGTTTTTCGACCAATCAGTATGGCTTGAACAATTTTTATAGAGGGTCACCCAATGAACATTTCTACCAAATTATATTTGAATCTGACAGGCAGATTCGGAGGAGAAGATTTTTAAAGTTTGGACCTTTTGCCCCCTTTCTGATGCCGCAGCAACCAAAGTTCTCAATGGAATTTAAATCTTTGAACAACTTTGAAAGAGGCCTACCAGAGGAACAGTCCTGTGATGTTTCACGGAAATTGTCCTTGGAGTTTGGGAGGAGATGATGTTTAAAGCTGAAAGTTAACGCCGGACGGACGCCGGACGACGGACAAAAAGTGATAGGAATAGCTCACCTGAGCCTTCGGCTCTGGTGATCTAAAAAAGGGCAATAACTCATCCAAAAGTAGGTCAAATTAAACGCCCTCGTAATATGCACAACTAGACGTTGTACCGATGACTCCTGTGAAGTTTTATAGAAATGTGGCAAAGGGGTTGTGAGATGAAGGCCGGACAAGAATGAAATGGCAATTTTAAGAAAGGGCAATAACTCATCCAAAAGTAGGTCAAATTAAACGCCCTCGTAATATGCGCAACTAGACGTTGTACCGATGACTCCTGTGAAGTTTCATAGAAATGTGGCCAAGGGGTTGTGAGATAAAGGCCGGACAAGAAATGTGGACGCCCTGACAGACAGACAGACGGACAGACAGACAGACAGACAGACAGACGGCGCAGGCAAAAGCAATATGTCTCCTCCGGAGGGAGGAGACATAATGAGTGTAAAAAGTATCAAATAGAGTTGAACACCTTGTGGCAAAAGAGTTTTCAAACATTGTTTTCTGCAGAGGCGTCAGAAAGCATCTCTATTTGATAAAGGGTTAATCCTTTCCAAGATAGAAATAAATTTGTATACATCTGAAGAAGACAACATTGGAATACAATATAGGGAAAGAATAAGCGCTTGGGACTATCCATTTCTCTTTTTCCCAAAAAAGGATTTCACACTCCATCCTAAATTTCTCTTTTTTCCCCACAAAGGATTTCATTCCATTCATAATTAAACTTTCTTTTGTCCATATTTTTCCATTTATTTTTATGTTATATTTGTGAAGATATTAAACTGTGGTTGTAAAGAAAGTTTTTGCTCCACTCCGAGCTCTCATGGATATCTAACTGCTGTATAAGTTTGGTTGAGATACAATCAAAAGTGAAGACTGTATCGTGTTAACAAGCTCTTTCATAGCAATTTTGTCCATTTCAAGGGCCATAATCCAGTCATGCATGGGCGGATCTGTGGCTGGTTTTCGATAGGAACCGAGCTTTCATGGATATCTAACTACTGTATAAGTTTGGTTGAGATACAATCAAAAGTGAAGACTGTATCGTGTTAAAAAGATATTGTTTATGGACGCACGCACGGACGGACGCACGCACGACGGACAAATCGCCACGACATAAGCCCTTCTGGCCTTTGGCCAGTAGAGCTAAAAATTAGAAAATCTCTATAGTTGAATGGATAACCTATGACTTAAAGTGGAAAACATTGTGGCAAAAGGAGAAATTGCACGTTTTGTGCAATTTCTTCTTTTGTCACTATGTTTTCAAAAAGCCGTTTGCTGCAGAGGCATCAGAAAGCGTCTATAAGAGGGAAAGGGTTAAGGTCAATAATATCATGCTAATATCAACTTGGCATTCGACTTTTCAAGGTCAAATGGTTGTAATAATCCTCGAAAAAAGAGTCATAAATATCATAGGAAATGAGTTAACAAACCTCTTGTTGGTAGTTAACATCACTGGGGGTAGCTGATCGACTTCTATATTTAGTCTGTTTGGGAAGATCTGTTCTCATGGCAACCATTTGTGTCCTCATTTTGTCAATCATCCATTTTGGTACTGAGAACCCTTTTAGAATGTCCAAATTGATCCCTGATGCATCCCTGTTTAATGAAATTTGAAAATAAGTTAAATATTGAGTAAATATTGATAAATTATGAGCCATAACCATATCCTATATATAGACGCTTTCTGCGCCTCTGCAGCAGACGACTTTTTAAAACATTGTGACAAGAGAAGAAATTTCTCCTTTTGCCACAATGTTTGCAACTGTTTTCAGTAATTATAGAATCATTTATAGAGATCTTTAACATTACCCCTAGATGTTTTCAAAGTTGACTGCTGCGGATGACTTGTATCGTATGTTGGAAAAAGTGAACGTAGGAAAATACCTTTAGACATTTGCTTCATGCATAGATTCAGATGTAGATTTACCAAACATCTAACTCTGATCTGGACCCGCACTGTTGGCTAGCAAAGTGATTTACCTTTAAGATTCTTCTAGTTTCACTGACCAATCCAAATGAATGGGAGGGTTGATCTCATAGGGAAAAAGTCGAAAGGCATCACAGTCCTGTGTCAAAGCTCTTAACCTATTTCTAGATGCAGAGACTTTTTGAAAACAATGTGGCAAATGGAGAAATTTATTATAAATCAATTATTACACTTTCTTTCATGGAGATTTTGCACAGATATGTTGTACATGTATGACTATATAGGAAAGGATTGTGGAGTTTTAGGTTGATAGATATTATGTATTTAATTTCTCCTTTTTCAAATCTGTTTAACCCTGACCCACAAACAGTAAATCTGAAGCAGAGGACATACAAAAACATACATACAAATAATAATTGAATAGAAGTGAAAACAATGCGGCAAAAGTCGTCTGCTGCAGATAAGTCAAGTGACAAAATATGTCTACAAGTGGGAATGGGTCAACCCTTTCCCACATACAACCAATCTGCAGCAGACAACTTTGAAAACATCAGGGCAAAAATGTTGAAAATCTTTTTACATGAAAGTTAAGTTATTAATCAAAGTTTGAAAACATTGTGGCAAATTGAGAAATTGCTCATAATGAGCAATTTCTCCTTTTGCCGCAATGTTTTCAAAACTGGAGAGGCATCAGAAAGCGTCTGTATGAGGCAAAGGGTGAAAGGTACAAAGGTTACCAAAATGTTTAAACTGTCCGATGTGATAAATACAACTAATTGTGCCTATATAAAGGAGCATACATGCAATACAGCTTAACCCTTTCCCTCATATAAATGCTTTCCGACGCCTCTGCAGCAGACAGCTTTTTGAAAACATAGTGACAAAAGAAGAAATTGCACAAAACGTGCAATTTCTCCTTTTGCCACAATGTTTTCCACTTTTCGTCTTAGGTTATCCATTAAATTATGGAGATTTTTTATGTTTTGACAAAATACGTCAGCTGCAGAATTGTTGTATGAGGGTAAGGGTTAACCCTTTCCAACTGGCCGACGCATATTGACACATCTGCAGTAGACTACAAATGAAAAAATTGTGGTAAAAGGAGAAATTGCCCATTGCCACAATGTTTTCAACTCGATCCAATGATAACTGTTTCATTTATAGAAATATTTCAAATTTCTTCCTAGATGGGTTTTGTTTGTCTTTGGAAAATTAAATTCCAATAGACATATCCAGAGTTTAAACCCTTTCCCTCATACGCGATACTGCAACTTTGAACATGTTTTGGCAAAAAATAGAAAATCTCTATAATTGAGTAGATAACCTATGACTAAAAGTGGAAAACATTGTGGCAAAAGGAGAAATTGCTTGTTTGAGCAATTTCTTCATTTGTCACTATGTTTTCAAAAAGCCGTCTGCTGCAGAGGCATCAGAAAGTGTGGGAAAGGGTTAAACCCTTCCCATATGCAGCTGCATTAAGATGCATGTGCCGTAAAATATAAGGGGAAAAGGAGAAAATGCTCATGATGAGCAATTTCTTTATTTCGTCACAATGCTTTCTCTATAAATAAATACTTGCGTTTATAGAGATTTTCCACATTTCTGCCTACATGTTTTCAAAGACAACTGCTACAGAATGGTTTTGTGGGAAAGTGCTTTCTATTATCCTGCATTATAAACTATTTAATAAGCTATATATAATCTACAGGAGAATCAATGAACCGTAATCTAATTATAAATATTCATTTACTTGTATTCATCGCTAACAGCCAACTCTTGCACATCCTGTAGAATGAGTATGTAGGACTTTCCACCTGTAGCAGGCATATGTTGATGTTCATACAGCCACGTTTTGTCATCTTGATCTCCTCCATACTAAAAGGAAATGTTGAAACCATTTTAAAACAAGAAACCGCTGAAGACGGTAAGGCCGGATTGTCGGCAATTTGACCTTGAAAATCGACAAACCAAGGTCTAGGTCAAAGTAACCATAGAAATCAATAGAACTTGTTACTGGTTACCTTCAGGCAAAGTTTCAAGTTTGTAACCCTTTCTAGTGCTGAGATTTTGCCTCAACCTGAAACTTTAACCAAAATGTTGACAGACAGACAGACGGACGGACATCGCTAATCTATAGAACGGAATTGCTAGAGCAATCCGGCCAAAAATGGTTTTGTTTATTTGTTTATATGGTGTTTTATGCCACCCTCAACAATTTCCAGTTATATCATGGTGTTTCCTGGGTAAGCTACCAGTATTAGTAACTGTACTAATAGTCCATTTATCCCAGCCTCAGCGCAAAATGGCACAGGGAAAGCCATTACTACCATTTTCAAAGTCTTTGTTATGATACAGCCTCGGAAGCGAACCAACTACTTCCTGCACCTGGGGCAGATGCTCTACCACTAAACCACAAAGGCAGTGTGTAGAAGCGAGGAGAGAAGTTAATATAAGTCTGAATTTTTTCTTCAATCCTTAACCCTTTCCATCATATAGACGCTTTATGACGCCTCTGCAGCAGATGGCTTTTTGAAAACATGTTGACAAAAGAAGAAATTGATCAAAACGAGCAATTTCCCTTTTTGTCACCATGTTTTCAACTCTATTCAATTACTTTCATTTAAAGAGAGTTTTTTCAGGTATACTTTTAAAGTCGCCTGCTGCAAATTTGTTGTATACGGTAAAGGGTTAAACATTTGTATAAATCATGATGTACATTGAGTAATATGTATGTTGTAAACCAAATAAATAAAAAATATCTATTGCACAAGTGTATTGAAAGAATATACATTTGATGCCTGCCAATAACAGAGCCTTAACCCTTTCTCTCATACGACAATTCTGCAGCAGATGACTTTAAACATACTTTGTCAAAAATAGAAAATCTCTATAATTGAATGGATAACCTATGACTAAAAGTGGAAAACAATGTCACAAAAGGAGAAATTGCTTGTTTTGAGCAATTTCCTCTTTTGTCACTATGTTTTCAAAAAGCCGTCTGCTGCAGAGGCGTCAGAAAGTGTCTATATGAGGGAAAAGGGTTAAAATGAGCCTGTTTGATGGGGAAAAAAATAAGTTGGCTTTTGTGAACAGTATAGATCTTGATTAGCCTGTGCATCTGCACTGCATGATCCACATCTATACTCTTCACATATTACTTACACAAGCTTGTTAAAAGATTCTGTCAACTTGTGTAGATTCTGATAAAACTAAGCTGGTGGACGAGATGATCTGATCCTAAACTGTTTCAGAAATGCCAACTTGTACCTTTTCTCATTCACGGGTTTAATTAAACTTTAGCTAAAGCATAGGAACAGACAGACAATCATACAACATAGAAGTGATACCTAATCGTCAACTTGTCATACAGGCAGGAAAAACAAACATGTAAACCATGCAATATGATTAACCTTGCTGAAAATTAAAACATGTCTTACTGTTAAAGGGACTGAACACCATAATGGTCCAAAATCGTTATATTTTATACTTATTCTAATTAATCCAAAATACGTCTATATATATGTAACGGAATGTTGTAGAAGGTCGTACAAGTCTTGTTTTTCATTATTTCATAGGAAATAAGCAGTTAAAAAAACGTTCGCTCCGTGTCTTCCCGTTTAAAAATACCGTGGAATTTCCTCTTGCTCATTTGAATCTGTGGATTCAATTCGGCATTCTCTAACACTATCAACTCATTACATTCATGTATGCATGAGTGTAACGAACAACAACTCTGGGAAGAAGATTGTCAATTCGGTTGTAGTGATAACGTGATAAATAGACAGCGATATTTTTAGATTTACTGGGTTACTAACCCAGTAGATTTTACAATGCAAAATAACGAAAAATCTCCGCAATATTAATAGTGTGCATATATTGTAGTACATCAGTCAGCAAATGTCAATGCCTTATATGCAAAAACATCAAGGAAATAGCAATTTTTAACAATTTTCTTTTTTTTTCGCTTTTTTCTCATATGGGATTCAGTCCCTTTAAAGATGAAACTTTAATGGAATTCTTTTTAAAACATCTTCATTTCTCTCATAAAAATATTTTCAATTTGGAAGAATAGAGGCAGCAGAATATATAATACCTTAAATAAGTCTGGATGTTTCATGTATAGCCTGCCTCTGGTTGCACCAAAACCCATGGCCCTGAAATAAAAAGTGGTAATTAATTTGACCTGTATCTTTCATTGCTTTCAGATAAAGTTCTTTCAATAAGATGAATTATTTGTAAACAATTGCTTAAAAATATTGGTTTTCTTAGCCCAATGTTTATATATAAGCTGTCTGTTTAGCAATAAAAAAAAACCACAGATGGACAGAATTTCTCGATCTGTATAAGCATAAACTATTTTATACAGCCAATATAACATGAATCATATTAACCCTTTCCCTCATACAGACGCTTTCTGACGCCTCTGCAGCAGACGTTTTTTTAAAAACATAATGAGCAATTTCTCCTTTTGCCAAAATGTTTTCCACTTTTAGTCATAGGTTATCGATTCAATTATAGAGATTTTCTATTTTTTGACAAAATATGTTCAAAGTCGTCTGCAGCAGAATTGTCGTATGGGGGAATGGATTAAAGAACAATGTTCAAGATCTGAGATCTCCAAGTCACATTTTCAAAACCAGGATGAAGTATTATTCACAACTGAAGTAACAAGAGCTTTGCAGACTGAACGCCAAAGCTTGTTTGTTTTTTCAAGAATTTCCAAGTCCAAAAAGGGGCATCACTGAATAATTATTTTAAAACCAGAGTTATGTGACTTGGTATAGACATGCACATTGTTTCTAGGAACATGGATACCAAGGTTTTTTTTAATATGGGTAACTGCTTTTGAGTTATGAGGTCAGGTTACAGTCTTGTGACGACGACGCCAAGTGTATCACAATAGCCGACCTTGATTTCTTCGAAAAACAGACGAGCTTAAAATGGCAAAGGGAATTTGACTTAAGTACACTGTAGAATACCTTATCAACACTAAAAACATTATAAGTAATAACATATAGAAGTCATACTTGTTAGCCCGTGATCCCATGACAAACAATGTTTCTTCTGTCAATCTCTCCGGATCATACTGAAAGAAGACAAAGAGAGTAAATGAACCCTGGTCTCATTACAAATAAAGTTTGGAAAAGCAAATTCAAAACATTCTCACAAGGCTCTTGACTATGTATCAAACTGGGCTTCAAATTTCCTAAACATTCATTTTTTGTTGTCAATGGTTATCAAAATAGATCTTGAAAATATCCCATCTAATTAAACTTTTTCCATATACAACATCAGACTACTCGGAAAACATCTAGGCAAAATTATGAAATATCCCTACCAAATAAAGTTAAATTATTGAGTAGATTTTAAACATTGTGGCAAAGACGAAGTTGCTCATAATGAGTTTGCTGCAGATGCGGCAAAATGCGTCTGCATGAGAGAAAGACTTAATCCTTTCCCTCATACGACAATCCTGCAGCAGACGACTTTGAACATATTTTGTCAAAAAATAGAAAATCTCTATAATTGAATGGATAACCTATGACTTAAAGTGGAAAACATTGTGGCAAAAGGAGAAATTGCTCGTTTTGAGCAATTTCTTCTTTTGTCATTATGTTTTCAAAAAAAGCTGCAGAGGCGTCAGAAAGGGTCTGCATGAGAGATAGAGTTAAGATAAATTTCCTATCAACATATTGGAAGAGAGTGGTCAAGTGGTAGATCGCTGAACTTCTATATCAATGTTTTTTTGGTTTTTGGAAGTAATCAATAAAAGTATTCAATTATAATTTGTTTGTAAAACGCTTTCCCGCACTTTCCCGGATACAGTATCTTTTGCAGCTGATGACTTCAGAAAATATTGTGTAAAACAGAAAAGTTGCTTCAAACAGCAGCACTATCTCCTTTTGCCACAATGTTTTCAGCTCTGTATCGGCGTCCTTCGTTCTATTTTCACGATATCACTATTTTGCCTAAAATGTTTTCAAAGCAAATGACTCTAACATTGTCATATAAGGTAAACAGTTAACAGTTACAGAAAAAAGATATAATTCAATTATTAGATATATACATGTACTTGTATTTCATGTAGTTACACAACAAGTCTGCAGCAGACAACTTAGTGAACATCAAGGCAAAAATGTGAAAAAATATTCGCATATAAATGAATGCATAACTTTTAATAGTTATTTATATTGTGGCCAAAAAAAGAAATTTCTCATTTTGACAAATTAAATTTTCAAAAGTTGTTTCTTGCAGATGAATCAAATGCATGAGCTTGTTGTAAAAGGATAATGAATGAATGAATGTATATTGTTTTATGGCGCATCGACAGCTAAGGTAATTTAGCGCGCAATCAAATTTAACTAGAACTATCACTGAATGTGATTAATACCCCCGAACGCCGCCCTGATAGGAAAAGTTGTGAAATATTTAGAAACCCCACCTTAAAAGGACAATGTTATGGATCGGGTTATTCTTGTTTTGTTCATTTTTGGATATGTAAATTAGAGTTATGGTTCTTGTACACTGCACTTCCTCTGATTATGCTCTACCGTTGTATGTAGTTTTATTAGATTCCATCTGTTAGTTATTAAATAATTCTCCGGACAAGAAAAAGTAACAAAGGGCAATTAATCTGTATTTAGGTAAATAAGAGTTATGGTTCTTGTACACTGCACTTCCTCTCATTATGCTCTACCATTGTATGCAGTTTTATTAGATTCCACCAGTTAGTTATTAAGTAATTCTCTGGACAAGAAAAAGTAACAAAGGGCAATAACTCTGTATTTAGATAAAATAGAGTTATGGTTCCTGTACACCGCACTTTCTCTCAATGTGTTGTATCATCCTATGAAGTTTTAATAAATTCCAACAATTTGTTTTAAAGTTATGCTCCGGACAAGACTCTACGAACAAGAAAACGTAACAAAGGGCAATAACTCTGTAATTATGTAAATTAGAGTTATGGTTTTTGTACACTGCACTTCCTCTGATTATGCTCTACCATTGTATGTAGTTTTATTAGATTCTATCTGTTAGTTATTAAGTAATTCTCCGGACAAAAAAAAGTAACAAAGGGCAATAACTCTGTATTTAGATAAAATAGAGTTATGGTTCCTGTACACCGCACTTCCTCTCAATTTGTTGTATCATCCTATGAAGTTTTATTAAATTCCAACAATTAGTTTTAAAGTTATGCTCCGGACAAGACTCTACGAACAAGAAAAGGTAACAAAGGGCAATAACTCTGTAATTATGTAAAGTAGAGTTATGGTTCTTGTACACTGCACTTCCTCTGATTATGCTCTACCATTGTATGTAGTTTTATTAGATTCCATCTGTTAGTTATTAAGTAATTCTCCGGACAAGAAAAAGTAACAAAGGGCAATTACTCTGTATTTAGGTAAAATAGAGTTATGGTTCCTGTACACCGCACTTCCTCTCAATGTGTTGTATCATCCTATGAAGTTTTATTAAATTCCAACAATTAGTTTTAAAGTTATGCTCCGGACAAGACTCTACGAACAAGAAAAAGTAACAAAGGGCAATAACTCTGTAATTATGTAAATTAGAGTTATGGTTCTTGTACACTGCACTTCCTCTGATTATGCTCTACCATTGTATGCAGTCTTATTAGATTCCATATGTTAGTTATTAAGTAATTCTCCGGACAAAAAAAAGTAACAAAGGGCAATAACTCTGTATTTAGATAAAATAGAGTTATGGTTCCTGTACACCGCACTTCCTCTCAATGAGTTGTATCATTCTATGAAGTTTTATTAAATTCCAACAATTAGTTTTAAAGTTATGCTCCAGACAAGACTCTACGAACAAGAAAAAGTAACAAAGGGCAATAACTCTGTAATTATGTAAATTAGAGTTATGGTTCTTGTATACTGCACTTCCTTTCATTATGCTCTACCATTGTATGTAGTTTTATTAGATTCCATCTGTTAGTTATTAAGTAATTCTCCGGACAAGAAAAAGTAACAAAGGGCAATTACTCTGTATTTAGGTAAAATAGAGTTATGGTTCCTGTACACTGCACTTCCTCTCAATGTGTTGTATCATCCTATGAAGTTTTATTAAATTCCAACAATTAGTTTTAAAATTATGCTCCGGACAAGGAAAATCGCAACGGGCCAACCGACCGACCGACCGACCGACCAACCACAGGGTGACTCCAATATACCCCCTCTAAACTTCGTTTATCGGGGGTATAATTATTCATGATCCCTGGGTAAACAAACCAGTACTAGGCTAGAAAATGTGCCTTGCCCAAGGGCACTCCACCATGACCGTAGTGCCGCGACTGGGGATCGAACCCGGGACACCCGGTTTCGAAATCCCCGACGCTACCTACTCGACCATAGCGGATTCCTCTGTAAAAGGATAATTTCCATCTTTAGAAATCTTCAAAGATGTAAAGACGAGTAGAAAGCATACCTTTGGTCCCTCTCGTTTTGAACCAAGCAATTTAGATGGTGTTGATCTCCTGCAATAAATAAATGAAAGACATGAAGTTGAGTTGCAGTGAAGAGTGCCAGATCTCGAGATAAGGGGCATTTTACATGTTCTAAAATCTTCATTCTAACACTATTGTCAATTTCTCTTCCATACGCAAACAGGGATTTGAGAGTGATATATCACACAATATATCACTCTAAACTTCTCTAACTATTTTTGGCTGGTGAAATTCCCTCCCGCGTATTTTTCCTACAACTTTTCTAGTGTGCACGTGTTACTACCTTGACGCTTGGCTTGCCATTTTATGAATGAAGTCAAGTGAAGTCACATGCTTTTGTTGCAAATGTTGTTTGGAAAGTTGAAATATAACGTATTTTTTGTTCACTTAAACAATTTGGCGTTCAGGTGTGTTTAGATTAATCACTCAGGCCATTCGGCCTTCATGATTAATAACTACACACCTGAACTCCAAATCATGATATAAGAGCCGGTATATCACTCAAAATGAGATATTTTTCCTAATTTGCCACTCAAAACTGATGTTGTGGGTACTCAAAAGAATCGTCTCAATGAAATAATTCTTTGGAGACTGAGTACCCAGAACATAGGGTTTAGTTGGTTTATAAGGGAGATAATGTAGGGTGAAGAGCTGTATACATCCTCCTTATCAGGACCCAGGATCCCACATACAACAAATCTGCAGCAGACGACTTTGGAAACATACAGGCAAAAGCACAGAAAATCACTTTAAACGAAAGAACAATAACTGAATAGAGTTGAAAGCATGATGACAAAAGGAGAAATTGCTCGTTTTGAGCAATTTCTTCTTTTGTTGCCATGTTTTCAAAAAGCGGTCTGCTGCAGAGGTGTCAGAAAGCGTCTATATTAGGAAAAGGGTTAATGGGGTATATGTTAGAAATATTAGGCATTAGGGGGGCATCAAGATATACAAGTAGTGTCCAGCAAAGAATAAGAGGTTTTGTGGCATATCTGTGTTACAATATCTCTTTTACATTTCAATTGAGCAGTGTTCCAGTGAAAACCAACCTTAACTCAATTATTTCATGCGCAGAAAAAAGATCATCCTGCGCATCTATGCTTAGGATCCAAATGAATACTGCTGAAACCTTCTTTGACTAATCGACAAACAGTGCAGTGCCAGATCAGACTGCGCAGATACCAGAGGATTACATAAGAGGGAGTGAACAGGTCTTTTATGCACAATATTTCTCTTATTACTCAACCAAATCCTATGTTGTGGGTACTCAAAAGAAGTGTCTCACTGAGACGATTCTTTTGAGTACCCACAACATAGGGTTTGAATGTCAAATAAGGATTTTAGAACATGAAAAATGCCCCTCATCTAGAGCTCTGGATACATTAGTTTTTATTTAACATGTGATTGTGAAGACTGGTTATAGAGTATTATGTACTAGGCCAACAATCATCAGGTGCAGCTCATATACATAATGTGGGCAGGCAGTTAACCCTTTCCCTCATATAAATGCTTTCTGACACCTCTGTAGCAGATAGCTTTTTGGAAACATAGTGACAAAAGAAGAAATTGCTCAATATGAGCAATTTTTCCTTTTGCCGCAATGTTTTCAACATTAAGTCATAGGTTATCCATTAAATAATAGAGATTTTCTATTTTTTGACAAAATATGTTCAAAGTCGTCGTCTGCTGCAGAATTGTCATATGAGGGAAAGGGTTAAGGCTTTGGTAAGCCTCCATATCTAACAGATGCAAGAAAGTCCCTTTTTGCCTGACATGTTATATTTTAACCTTTCCCACTTACAGATGCTTTCTGACACCTATGCTGCAGACAACTTTTGAAAAAAACATTGTGGCAAAAGGTGAAATTGCTCATAATGAGCTTAAATGTTTATTTAGCCATACCGTCGAACCTCTTTAAACCGGATGCCATTTATCCAGGAAATTCATTATCCGGACATAAAATTCATGGAACGAATTTGTTATGCTTAATTATTCTTCATTTAAATGGACAAAAATGATGTTCATTTTTCAAATTATAACAATTATCCAGTTGTTGTATATATCTCATGATTAAGCATTGCTTATGACAAACGGTGCAATCTAGAGGTAAATAAGAGATAAAATCATACTGACAATTTGCAAAACTATTTTGAATTCCTTTGACTCCTGTCTTCGGGCTAAGATGACAATTTTATGTCGGTACAATTTCTATCCAAAATTGTTAATCCGGAAGATTCGCAATCTGGACTTTTTTCTCTGGTAACCAAAGTGTCCGGATTAACGAGGTTCAACTGTATATATTTTTAAAGATTAAGAGCATAACAACGTACCCTGCCACATTTGAAAAAGGTCTTCCTTTTTTCTGAAATGGGAAAAGAGAAAATATTGCATGTTACTGTTTATTTGTACATTCAATTTCGTTTCTAAAGCATAATACCTTGTGGATAGAACTTAAGTAAGACAACTTTTGAGCCTGTGCATTGGTAAAAGGTACAAGTTGGCTATTGTGAACAGTATAGATCCAGATTAGCCTGTGCATCCATGCAGACTGATCAAGATCTACACTGTTTAAATAGTACTTACATATTAAGCTTGTTAGAAGATTCTGTCCACTTGTGTAGATTCTGATAAGACTGAGCAGATAAACGAGCAATTTCTCCTTTTGCCACAATGTTTTCAACTTTATTCAATAATTAAACTGTTATCTATAGGGAGTTTCTATATTATTGCCTGGATGTTTTCAAAGTCATCTGCTGCATATTTGTTGTATGTGGGAAAGGGTTAAAAAAAATGCCAACTTGTACATTTTCTCATACCACCGACTCATTTCTTGTCATACAAATATCCCCATATTCACTATAGACCCATCAAGCCCTTCGAGTTTCCAATAATCCTCAGTGTTTACTTGAGAATACATCTTTAAAATGCAGTCATGGTTGGACGCTGAAGGTTTTATCTTCAGTAGTTATCTGTGTTGTTATTATAGATTGGCTTTACTCAAGTTTTAAATTGAACTAGAACTATCACTGAAGATGATAAATACAGCACCTTGACCTACACCATAACTAAATAAGTAAAAGGGCCATAACTTTGTAAAGTAACATGCAATTGTAACCCCTTTATGATATGCACATCTCCTTTTGGTATAGAAGCTTCATGTAAAATGTTATTGAATTCCACCCAGTGGTTTGTAAGAAATAGGCCGGACAAAAGATGGCTTCCGACCGACCGACAGACAGACAGCCTATATACCCCCTCTTCTTCGAAGGGGGTATAACTAAACAAAACCTTTGATCCATCAGGTGATTTCTTATCTTACATAAGGCTAGTTACAAAAACTGATACTTTATATGCCATGATATAACTGAATTATTATTGCTAACAAGTAACTGGATTGCAAGCAATACCATAGTCCCCTACTGGTTTGCACTAAGTCCAAAAAGGGGCATAACTCATTAAAAAATTGACAAAATCCCAGGAAACGCGAACTTGATCTGTGACACATGATTACAAAGGCATATACAAAATTTCAGCTCAATACCTCAAAGCATGTAGAATAAAAGTGCGGAAAACGAATATTCTAAGTCCAAAAAGGGGCATAACTCATTAAAAAATTGACGAAATCCCAGGAAACGCAAACTTGATCTGTGACACATGATTACAAAGGCATATACAAAATTTCAGCTCAATACCTCAAAGCATGTAGAATAAAAGTGCGGAAAACGAATATTCTAAGTCCAAAAAGGGGCATAACTCATTAAAAAATTGACGAAATCCCAGGAAACGCGAACTTGATCTGTGACACATGATTACAAAGGCATATACAAAATTTCAGCTCAATACCTCAAAGCATGTAGAATAAAAGTGCGGAAAACGAATATTCTAAGTCCAAAAAGGGGCATAACTCATTAAAAAATTGACGAAATCCCAGGAAACGCAAACTTGATCTGTGACACATGATTACAAAGGCATATACAAAATTTCAGCTCAATACCTCAAAGCATGTAGAAAAAAAGTGCGGAAAACGAATATTCTAAGTCCAAAAAGGGGCATAACTCATTAAAAAATTGACGAAATCCCAGGAAACGCGAACTTGATCTGTGACACATGATTACAAAGGCATATACAAAATTTCAACTCAATACCTCAAAGCATGTAGAAAAAAAGTGCGGAAAACTGATTTGCCGGACTGACTGACTGACTGACTGACAGATGGACTGACGGACGGAGTGCAAACCTAATAGTCCCCTTCGGCACGCCGGTAGGGGACTAAAAATCAATTTGTACATGTCCAGTTGAAAGGTTAAGATCAAGTAGAAAGAGCAAGTTTAACCCTTTACAACATACAGACACTTTCTGGCACCTCTGCGGAAAGACAACTTTTGAAAAGATTATGGCAAGAGAAGAAATAGCTCATTATAAGCAATTTCTCCCTTTGCCATAATGGTTTCAAATCTATTTAATAGTTATACACAATCTCATTAAAATCATCTCCTATTAATGCTACGCATAGGATCTGAGGACAACCGATAGAGGGTCACGTTCAGACGACCTTTCTGCCAGACAATCAGAACCTTGCTTTCACGTTTTTGAAAGTGAAAGTAAAAGTCTATATTTACCAAAAAATTCTATATTTAGCATGGGATCCCAATTTTCGCATAGTGATTTACACGCGTGTATAGTTCTTATGACGACCACAGCATGGCTACAAATGCGGAAATGAGCCAAAACACCGATACAGTCTTTCCCTGACCATACAGCATCGAAAAGTGTTCTTTGCTCTGGTTTTAAATGGTTTATTTTAAATTTGCTCAACTTTGTCAATTGACGCCATTTTGAAGGGTAAGCCACATGTTTGTTGAAACGAGTCCTCTGATTGGTTCAAATACAAATAGCTTGGTGGATGGATCTAAAAATAGCGATATTGGAAATCCGATAAAACAAGAAGATGAATTTGAATGGATCGCCATCAGATCTTTCATTTGGTCAGATCGTGTACTTTTTGTCGGAGTTATTTGAAATTGTCTGCTGCAGAATTGTTTTATATGAAAAAGGGTTAACATTTTTCTACAACTACATTGTATTGTAAACCAAAGCTCTACTCAAAAATACCAATAACCATTTACTCAATATCTGCTTCCGCGATACCCAACCAGTACTCACACAAAATTGACCCTGCTCACCATTGGATTTGAATCTGGCACTTTTTGAATGCAAAACCCATGAGCCACTGTCCCCAACACAAACTAAGGGAAGAGTTACGATACAATAACTTACCCGCTTTGTTTTGGAACTAGCTTCAGAGTCTGTATCCGATGTATGTCTCTTCCGCCCCTGGGCAGACTGAAAAAAATTAAATAGAGTTGAATGAAACCTAAATACCAGTAGGTAACCTTGTAGCATATATGTGCATCCAGTGTCCAATTATCTTTGGATTCGAAAACAAGGGGGGAATTTAATGACAAAATTTAGGTATTTCTCCTTCTTTGTCTATGTAAAAAAATCCCCCCTTCCATACACAGTTTGGGTGGAATATTAAACCCTTTCCATCATACAACAATTCTGCAGCAGACGACTTTGAACATATAAGACTAAAAGTGGAAAACATTGTGGCAAAAGGAGAAAATTGCACGTTTTGTGCAATTTCTTCTTTTGTCACTATGTTTTCATAAAGTCGTCTGCTGCAGAGGCGTCAGAAAGCGTCTAAATGAGGGCAACCGTTAAAAGAGTGTGAGAATTAGCATGATCCCCAATGTTAGATTGAACACTTGCATCATAGTCTAGGAGATAACAGAAAAATCGTGCAAATGATGATACAAGCACCAAACTTGGCACACTTGTTCAAGCACCAAACTTGCCACACTTGTTCTCCAAGTAATCCTAATCAAATCTGCCTGATTGGCCAATCGAAAAATCCAAGATGGCGGGCATTTTTCAAGATGGCCACCAAATTAGCCGTCCAAAGTTCACATTTTGCTAAAAAGTATTTGTAGTTGCCCGATTTGCATGATCTAGGTGTGAATTCCTATGTTTTCAAGCCTGCTGAAGTTGATTGGCCTATTAAAAATTCAAGATGGCCGCCAAATTAGCCGCCCGAAGTTCACATTTTGCTAAAAAGTATTTGTAGATGCCCGATTTGAATGATCTAGGTGTGAATTCCTATGTTTTCAAGCCTGCTGAAGTTGATTGGCCTATTAAAAATTCAAGATGGCCGCCAAATTAGCCGCCCGAAGTTCATATTTTGCTAAAAAGTATTTGTAGTCGCCCGATTTGCATGATCTAGGTGTGAATTCCTATGTTTTTAAGCCTCCTGAAGTTGATTTTCCTGTTTATAAAGCACGCTGACACATTTTTCCTCATTTTGCACATTTGTTTAGGATTTTCATACGTTTGCATGACTATGGGGTGTAGTGTTAGAGGGAGTACCTTTGTTTCAGCAGTCAGCCACATCCATTGGATGGACTACTGGCACTGGTCCTCACCACTGGCCTAACTCTCATCTATGGCTCCAAGAAGATGCTAGTGCACGGCATCGGCCACACTCTGGTAAACCGCGTTGGCTCGCGGGCTAAACTAGATGAGGGTAGCGCACAGAAGGACTTTGTGTGTGATGGAGTACATTATAGCTCCAAAACTGTCAAGTTCATGAAGTTGATAAAGTTCTTGAAGGAGTGATTGTCGGGCACTACCATGGCACATTGGTGACATCATTGCTGTGAAACTCAGCATGGGGTTCAGTGTCAGCTATGTAGGGCATCATACTGCAACAACCTACTAGTGTCCCAAATGCTGCCTAATCAACCCCAGATCAGTTAGGCAGACGCACCTGAATAGACAGGATGTGCCAGCGCGGGAGAGCCGAGCCAAGGATAACGGGGTTTTAGTTATCTGGATGGTGTACAGATTGCACGGGACTTATGACACTGGATGAACGATCGGACTAGGTGTAGGGCACGGTGCAAGAACCTAGTTGTATCCCATACAGGAAAGTGTCTATTATACATGTACAGAGTGGTAAAAGGATTAACCCTCGACCCTAAACATCATACTAACCATGGACGCGAGTTCTACTCGAAAATCGTGGAACACTGACTGGACCAAGTGTTGCCTATGTCAAGAGGTTAAGAAAGAAGATCTGAAGTCTCCCCAGGCCAATCCTGCCAGAAGAGGCGATGATGCATATATGAACTTGGCAAAGAATATTCCTCTGTTTCACTCACTCAATGCACTACCAATCAAGCTAGACCCTGCAAGACTTGACGAAGGTGGCGGGATAGATCAAACATTGAGACAAAAGAAGGCACGATATCATGAGATTTGTAGGCATCTATTTAAGAACACAAAGTTACATAGAGCTGAAAAAAGATCAACACCTGAAGGTACTAGTGATGAGGGCGGTAAAAGTAAGATCCCACGAAAGGTACAAGAAACTAAAATACAAGAATGTTTTTTTTGCGAAAAAGGAGGGGAGCTTGACAATGACAATGACAATGCAAGTGAATAACAGAATAAACGAATGTGCAAAAACACTCAGTGATGGAAAACTTCTTGCCAAACTAAGTGTAGGAGATGACATAGCACAAGAAGTAAAAGATCACCCTGCTTGCTTGGTGGCATTGTATAACCGAGAACGAGCTTACCTAAAGATACAGGAGCAAGAAAAAGCACAGGAGCACTGGAAGGGAGCATATCCAATTGCTTTCTCCGAACTAGTCACATACATTAGTGAGATGAAAATTGCCAGTGATAGTAGAGATCCACACATTTTCAAGCTTGCTAATTTGACCATGCTTTACAAGCAGAGGCTGGAGCAGCTTGGTGTTGACTTGAATCACCTGATGTTCACCCCACTCGACTCAAGGACCAGTTGCTTTTTAACATTCCCAAGCTGCAAGCTCATCGCCAAGGACGAGATGTTCTGCTGGCTTTTGAAAACGATGTAGGCTCAATCCTCTCACAAGCATCCAAATACGGTGAAGCGATCCATCTAGCGAAAGCTGCTGGAATAATAAGACGAGACATGCTCAATCAAAAGTCAAATTTCAGCAGCACCTTTAACGACACAGACTTAGAACAGGCTGTACCACCATCACTGCTACAATTTATATGCATGATCGAACATGGTGCAGACATCAAGTCCCAACTCCAGCATGGAGCATCAAAATCTGACCTTTCTATATCACAACTCGTACAGTATAACTGCTTTGCCAAAAACAAGGAAGGAACGAATATCCACAGGCATTCCAAGGACCGTGAGCCGCCTTTTGCAGTCTACATGGGCATGTATATGTTTGCCAAGACAAGAAAGAGACAAATCATTGAAATGCTCCATGAGAATGGGCTCAGCATATCATATCATATGACAGAGTCCTACAAATCTCAGCACAGTTAGGAGAAGCAGTTGTTGCACAGTATGTGCAAGATGGAGTTATATGTCCCCCAGTCTTGAGAAAGCAGTTGTTCACACAGCTCAAACATCATTCCATGGTACAAGTGTGTCCATTTTCCAACATCCAAGCACTGAAAATGCTGGCGATGAACGTGATCCACTCAAACTAGAGTCAGAAATAAAGGTTAAGAAGGTCCCAGAGCTTCCAGAAGCATACACCAATATTCGACCAGCATACATCACAAAAAGACCCAATCCTCCTCCAGTACAGGGCTGTACAAATCCCATAGCCCGACGTCCGGGACAAGTCATAAATCGCATCGGGCAAGTCGCTAATTGCAACATCTCAGTCCCGGACAAGTGGCATTTTCCAAAAATCCACGTCCCATTATATCAACCCATTTACGTAACAGTGAATGTAAATTCCTGTGTCTGGTAGCCCGGCTTAATTACTATCACACATGTCTGTCGTGTATAAATTTGACTGTATGTTGCATGTGAAAAACCACTCGCGCGTGACCATAACAAATCAATAACAGTAGGCGGAGTTAACCACCTGTCAGATCGAGTGATTTCAGCCAACCGAATCGCGTCAGTAATAGTCGATTAACGTGATATATATGTATCCAATAAGGCTGTCCAATCATAAGTGACAATTGTTCCTTGGGGCTGGGTTATTTCATGAAAGCTAGGGAATTACCTATGGATCGGTCTCATTAAAATATTCCCGTAAATGTATTTTGATCCATATTTCTACTTTCGGTATGCGATGTTTGCAAACTGGTGCAAACCGGTTCAGAAAGACTTGGAAGAAATTTTCGCCATGCAGAAGTAAATAAAATAAATTAGATACCATTTAAAGACAATACGACGACTGCTAAAAATTATCTTGCCGTTTATCAATTTGAAATACCTTCAGATCGACATAATATTCGTAATATCAGGGACAAAGAAAATTGTTTGGAATGAAATATATAAATGATTCCCCCCGAGTATGATAATTGCCCAATCACGGCTTTGTTTACCAAAATTAATTAGCATAAACGGCGGGAAAAAAATCATATGACTTAATAGTTGCGATTTCATTGGATGAAATGAGAAATTGGGTGAATGACATTCGCGACCTGACGACCCCGATGTTTACATTCAACGCTGTTTACCGATTTCTAATTCTCAAAGTAGGGAACCATGATTAACATTGCGCAATCATCAAAATGGCGGCTATGTTGCGAATAATACCGCAACACCAATCTGACTATTTAAAGTACCCCGATCTGACTAAATGTAAATGCGTAGCGTTAATAGGAGATGATTTTAATGAGATTGACCGCAACACACTTAACAAATTTAACGTTTTGTTGTCTTTCATTTTTTTTGACAATATTTTTTGATTTAATAAACTACATTGAACCTGATAAATTTGACTTTCGGTTAATAAAATTGAATTTTTTTAATATGTCTTTCTTTGTACAACTGACCCTCGTATAGAACACTGCCCTGTTTCGGTGAGGGACCTAAATCGGTGACTTTATTATTTTGTTATCTTCAATTTGAAAAGTGCTATTGCATCATTTGACTATGTTGTCTCAAGTTTACATTTCTGTCAATAGCTTTTGAATCTTTTGTAAATATGGATAAAATACATACATTTTATGCAGAATATTTCAAATAACCCAGTGAAAAATAATCTCTTTTCCAAATTTCATTTTTTTTTTTTTTAACTGAATGCTGCACTACAGGTCTTTTGCAATAATGTTATTTGAATTGGTCACTACCCTTAAATCATGTACATTGTGTGCTCTTAATGTTATCTTTATACAGAACTAGAAAAAAAAAACAATAAAAAACAATTAAAACACTCAAGAAACCGCGATCCGGGCTACCACACAATTCTTAAATTTGTCGCATGTTAAACTTGGTGTGCAGAAAAGTGGGACAAGTGAGAATCTTAGCAGGACAAGTGGCATTCTGAAAGTCACTTGTCCTGGACAAGTGGCTGAATTTTTTTTTTGTACAGCCCTGCAGTAGCAAGCAAATCTTTACCAACATCCGATTCGATCTGCTCACACTTGAAAGAAGAATATTCTTGGTTGGAGGAAGTCCTCCTCACTGAGAATGTGGCTGATGCAGTCAGCATTACATGGTCAGCCCACCATGCAACGCAGAAAAGGTGCTCTCCATTTGAAGTGAGCCTTTCAGCGATGATGCCTCTGTGGCGAGATCAGGTTCACTCTGTTGCAACGATCAAGCATGCCATGGCAAAGGTCCGTGATACAGTGGCTTTCCTGAACCCAGGGCAGACACCTGTCATTGCTGCTGACCAACCGTTGTATATTCTGGGAAAACAAATACAATGGCAGTGGCCCGAATATGGAGAGGACAAGTTCGTGATCATGTTCGGTGGACTTCATGTAAAAATGGCTGCACTGAGATCAATCGGAACATTACTACGGGACAGTGGCTGGACCAGTGCCATTGTGGAAGCAGAGGTGGCCTCATCTGGTACAGCAGAGTCTTACCTGTCTGCCTCCAGTGTCACCAGGACAAGACAAGCACACCAGATCACTGCATGCAGCTTGTACAAACTGATGAAGAAGGCATACCATGATTACTGCTCTGAAGAGTCTAGCATATCAGATATAACCATTGAGGATTGGTGTAAACAACGGAAAAAAGAGAGTTCGCAGTTCCAGTTCTGGAGTCTGGTGCTGGACATGGAGCTCACCATATTCACCCTGATCCGCTCATTCAGAGAAGGAGACTTCAACTTGTACCATGAAGCACTTTCAGAACTGGTGCCTTACTTCTTTGCGAATAACAATGTCAACTATGCGCGATGGATTCCAATTCACTTCCGAGATATGATGTCACTTGAGCAACAACATCCAGATGTGGCCAGGAAGTTTCACAAAGGGAACTTCGTCATCCACAAGTCAAGAAGAGAATACTCTGCTCTGGCGATCGACCAAGCACACAAGCAGAATAATGCAGTGATCAAAGGTGACAAGAGGAGCAATTGGGTTGACAGAAGACCCGTCAGCACTTCGTAGGTGGATGGTCGCTGGACCCGAAGTTAGTCGTCTAGTAGCTGGATACGAGGTGTCTGGTGTGAAAGATGCCACCTACAGCAGCAGGCAGCACGAGCAGACATTGAGTGCCCAGACATCTTTCTTTGAAAATGTGAAATCACTCTCTGCCGTGATGCAGGAGATGGGCAATCCATTCCAAGAAGAGTCAGCCGACCTGCTGGTGTTAGACACTAAGAACATTGCAGACCAATCTGGAGCCGAAATGGTAGCAACACATCACCGGAGGGGCAAAGAGCAGTTCCAATCATTCATGGACGGGCTAGAGAATGAAGGTGAAAGTATTTTCTATAATCCACTCAAGAAAAGTCTTGTTTCTTTCATCAAACAAGAGCAGGCTAAGGGAATTTCTAACGAAAAAGTCCTGAAAGACGACTGTCAGTTATTCTCGCGACTGTTCATCTCGTGCCAGAACAGGCAGTGTGACTTGCAAGAATTCTTCAAGCACGAGAATAAGTCACACCCTGCATCTCTCAGTGACACCGGCAAGCTTCATACGTGTCAGAAGTCACAGCTGGTTGAAATTCTTGAAGCGCAAGTGAACATCTCAGACATTGAACCAAAGGGAGATGGAATAATCATTGATGGATCAGCACTTATCAATGCCTTACCTCCACGTAGTTCAAAGACTTTTGATGACTATGATAAAGAAGAAATCATTCCAAAGGTAGAATCCTATGCTGCCAGGTACTGAAGCAAGACTAGATCTCTTTGCCCGCAATCAGAGGCCGTACAACTCAATTCCACCAACACAGGCAGCCCTCAGAGAACATGCAAAGCGTACAGCCTATCAGGCTGGGATCATATGGGGCCAGGCAACCATCTCCAATCCAGACATAAGCAGTCCGGCTGAATGGGGGTGGACACAGAAAGGAGAAACATGGCAGATATGTTGGACAACACTATCCCCTATTGCAGCGAGCTGTCGGCAACTGACGAAGTGTTCCTGTAGTAAAGGTTGCAAAGGAAGATGCAAGTGCTTTCAGTCAGAGCTCCCCTGCACATCCCTCTGCAGCTGCATATGTGAACATATGTGAACAGTAGCAGCTGGAGGACCAGTGGCATGGTACCTATGAATAACTTTGAACACTTAGATAATTCAAATCGAACAACTACAAATACTTCTAAGCAAAACGTGAACTTCAGGCGGCAAATTTGGCGGCCATCTTGAAAAATGGCCGCAATCTTGAATTTTCAATTGTCCAATCAAGTTCAGCAGGCTTGAAAACATAGGAATTCACACCTATATCATGCTAATCGGGCAACTACAAATACGTTTTAGCAAAATGTGAACTTCGGGCGGCTAATTTGGCGGCCATCTTGAAAAAAATAAAATGGCCGCCATCTTGGATTTTCAATTGGCCAATCGGGCAGATTTTATTTGTATCACTTGGAGAACAAGTGTGCCAAGTTTGTTGCTTGTATCATCATTTGCACGATTCCTCTAAAAAAAGGATGTTATCTGCCCCACTATCATATCATCCTGCAGACTTACCCTTTTATCAACCCCTTCCAACAAACAACAAATCTGAAGCAGACACCTTTGAAAACATCTGGTTAAAAATGTTGAAAATGTCACTTATTGAAAATGTAATTATTGAATAGAGCTGAAAAAATTGTGGCAAAAGGCAAAATTGTGTCATTATGAGTTTTTTTTTTCTTTTACTGGTTTTTGGAAAATGAGAAATTGCCTGTTTGGAGAAATATCTCACAATTTCAACAAAATGTTCATAAGTTGATTGCTGCTTTGGCATCAGATGGACATGTGTCTCAGGTAAACAGTTACAATTGTGTCCTGTTAAATGATAATATCATAGAAAACTGTAACACTTTCCCACACACAAACAATCTGTAGCAGAACAGCTAGAAAACATCCATGCTAAAATATATGAAAACTCTTAACCCTTTCCCTCATATAGACGCTTTCTGACGCCTCTGCAGCAGACGGCTTTCTGAAAACATAGTGACAAAAGAAGAAATCGCACAAAACGTGCAATTTCTCCTTTTGACACAATGTTTTCCACTTTTTGTCATAGGTTATCCATTCAATTATGGAGATTTTCTACTTTTTGACAAAATACGTTCAAAGTCGTCTGCTGCAGAATTGCCGTATGAGAGAAAGGGTTAAATGAATATTGAATAGGATTGAAATCAAAGGAGAAAGTGATCATCATAAGCAACTTCTTCCTTTTATGTCAAAGTGTTTTCCGAAATGCGTCTGCATGTGGGAAAGGGCATGAACACACTTACCCTCCTCCCACTGCTGCCTGTTTCTGAGATATTGTCCGAGATGTCTCTGGCTGGGGAAACACTGATTCTTCCCGTATCGGAGTAGTACATCTTCTTGGCCTATAAATATCACATCACGCATACAACATCGGACAGAGGATTTACATGTACATGATTATTGATTGATTGATTGATTGGGGTTTAACGCCGTTTTCAACAATGTTTCAGTCATATCAAGGCGGCCAGTTCACCTACTCTTATGTTTCTTGACTGTCTCACACCAGTACTTCATACAACATTCCTTCAAAGCAACTGGCTGCTTTTCCACATAGACTGATAGCCCATTGGTGAAAGACAAATGACGCTTGTCACAGTGACTTTATTCAAACGTCGGAAAGAATGTTGGCCAAGCAGCGGTTCAAACTCACAACCCCTGGATTGACAGCCTACGTCGCTACTGACTGACCTACCGGGGCTCGGCTGTACATGATTATCAAGAATTCATGTTTTTATCATGAATTTTCAGATTCAAAACATTTGTTGCCTACGGTATAATATTATAATCATTAACTAATATTTTTATCTGTATTATCAATGATCTTAAATATCATCGAAAAGGAATTTTTCTGAGAAAGTGTACATGTCCTTAAGTTCCCTCATAAAGGCGCTTTCTGAAGCCTCTGCAGCAGACGGCCTTTTGAAAACATAGTGTCAAAAGAAGAAATTGCTCAAAACGAACAATTTCTCCTTTTGACACAATGTTTGCCACTTTAAGTCATAGGTTATCCATTAAATTATAGAGATTTTCTATTTTTTGACAAAATATGTTCAAACTCGTCTACTGCAGAATTGTCATATGAGGGAAAGGGTTAGGTTTAAACAAGAGTGTTTAAGTATAAGTACATCTTGCAGACTGTATGCAGTCACCTTCCGCTTTAATTACGTTCCCCCAATCATTAAATGCATATTTTCTTTCCAAAAAACATATCCTAAGTTAACCCTGTCCCACATGCAACAAAATCTGCAGCAGACAACTAAATATCTTTGAAATATCTTAAAATATTCTGGCAAAAGGGAAATTAATCATCATGAGAAATATTTCCGACAATGTTTTCAAAAGTTTCCTGCTGCAGAAGCATCAGAAATTGTCTTTATGTGGGAAAGGGTTATAAGAAGTCAGAGATAATTACCTCCTCCAGTATTTGACGACAGACGGCATGGACACTATCCTCTGTCACACTCTGTTCTCCGTTATTCAATTTGATGTTCTCTATACCAAGTTTGAAAAATTTCTGGAAAATAGGAATGTGAACTCTTTTTATCATATATGATACACATGTTGTAATTTTTAAAAGTATCTGAGGGATTAATTATGATTTATAAACAAACTGTAACTGTGAAACATCAATGCCCCGCCCCCCAGGATGCAAGAAAAGTATATTTTATAAAGTAGTCAATGTAAAGGTAACAAGATCAAACAGTTTGGTATCATTAGAAATACTTTGCATATGCTAAATATAAAAGCCCCATAAATGAAAGGTCAATAGTTAAGACCAATGTTAAAGTTTTTGCCACAGACAGGCAGGGCAATTACTACATGCCCTGAATCCTTGAATCAGGGGGCATCATACAAAAAAAAACCTATTCAGGTAATTTGGTTCATTGATAACAGAGGGGGAAAAAATCCAATAACCTATAAAACTTTCTGAATTGGTCCAAACTCGCCACATGGTGCTGCCATTTTCGATATGTTTTAAACCTTTCCCACCTACAGAAGTATTTTGACGCATTTGCAGCAGACGACTTTTGAAAAACATTGTGGCCATGATGAGAAATTTCACCATTGGCCACAATGTTTTCAACTTTATTTAACAATTAAGCTAACTTTTATGGAGATTTTTCAGGTTTTTGTCACCATGTTTTCAAATTCGTCTGCTGCAGATTTGTTGTATGTAGGAAAGGCTTAATAGCAGTCATGCTAAATTCAAGAATAAAAATTATCGTTGATGGGTCAATTTTTTTTTTTAATTTGATATTTATGGATATATAAATGGGGTATAATTTTTCATTCACTAATATCCTTTCAAAATAGTTTTAAACAAAAAATGCCATTGATGGTATTAAATGTTTCATGTACATTTATTATAATTTTCTGTATGTGATAATAGACAACATTAATACAAATTCCAATTCCAATTTACAAATGCAAAAAAAATAATTGAACATTATCATCGTCTTTTTTATCAATCACTTTTTTAAATCCAAATTTATGGCCATAGTTTAGTTTAGTGTACTAAAGCCTCTTTACTATAATTTCCTGCTCTTCACTTTTTCAATCAACTGGTTTTTTTTTTTTGGTTTTTTTTAATTTTTTCCTTCTTCATTTCTTTATTGTTTCTCTATTGTTTTTTGGTTTTTTTTCAAACCCACATGACTGAATATTTTCTATAAGTATGTATGTTTGTAAATGACTATGTACTTTGTATACGTCTAAATAAACGTTCTGTTCTGTTCTGTTCTGTAAAATTTCTGTCTACAAACATTTCTGATTTTTCTATAAAAAGGTTACACCTATAGATACATTAACCCTTTCCCTCATATAGACGCTTTTTGATGCCTCTGCAGCAGACCTCTTTTTGAAAACATATTGACAAAAGAAGAAATTACTCAAAACGAGCAATTTCTGGATTTAATACAATGTTTTCCACTTTTAGTCATAGGTTATCCATTCAATTATAGAGATTTTCTATTTTTTGACAAAATATGTTCAAAGTCGTCTGCTGAAGAATTGTCGTATGAGGGAAAGGGTTAAGTATCAAAGCTGCGGCAAATCTCAAATTCCCTAAATAAAGGGTCTGCATTGTCTCAATTCAAGCCCTCTTTATATTCTTGTTGACTTTTGCAATATAGGATTATTGTTAACCTTGCACAATATCAGATTCTTGTTAACTGTGAGCAATATGAGATTCTTGTTAACTTTCTGCAATATAAGATTCTTGTTAACTTTGTGCAATATAAAATTCTTGTTAACTGTGTGCAATATAAGATTCTTGTTAACTTTGTGCAATAGAAGATTCTTGTTTACTTTGTGCAATATGAGATTCTTGTTTACTTTGTGCAATATAAGATTCTTGTTAACTGTGTGCAATATAAGATTTTTGTTAACTTTGTGCAATATAAGATTCTTGTTAACTTTGTGCAATTTAAGATTCTTGTTAACTTTATTTACTTTGTGCAATATAAGATTATTGTTTACTTTGTGCAATATAAGATTCTTGTTAACTGTGTGCAATATAAGATTCTTATTAACTTTGTGCAATATGAGATTCTTTTTAACTGTGTGCAATATAAGATTCTTGTTAACTGTGTGCAATATAAGATTCTTGATAACTGTGTGCAATATAAGATTCTTATTAACTTTGTGCAATATGAGATTCTTTTTAACTTTGTGCAATATGAGATTCTTTTTAACTGTGTGCAATATAAGATTCTTGTTAACTGTGTGCAATATAAGATTCTTGTTAACTTTGTGCAATATGAGATTCTTGTTAACTGTGTGCAATATAAGATTCTTGTTAACTTTGTGCAATATAAGATTCTTGATAACTGTGTGCAATATGAAATTCTTGTTTACTTTGTGCAATATAAGGTTCTTGTTAACTTTGTGCAATATAATATTCTTGTTAACTTTGTGCAATATAAGATTCTTGTTTACTTTGTGAAATATAAGATTCTTGTTAACTTTGTGCAATATGAGATTCTTTTTAACTTTGTGCAATATAAGATTCTTGTAAATTGTGTGCAATATAATATTCTTGTTAACTGTGTGCAATATGAGATTCTTGTTAACTGTGTGCAATATAAGATTCTTGTTAACTTTGTGCAATATAAGATTCTTGTTAACTGTGTGCAATATGAGATTCTTGTTTACTTTGTGCAATATAAGGTTCTTGTTAACTTTGTGCAATATAAGATTCTTGTTAACTTTGTGCAATATAAGATTCGTGTTAACTTTGTGCAATATAAGATTCTTGTTTACTTTGTGCAATATAAGATTCTTGTTTACTTTGTGCAATATAAGATTCTTTTTAACTTTGTGCAATATAAGATTCTTGTTTACTTTGTGCAATATAAGATTATTGTTAACTTTGTGCAATATAAGATTATTGTTTACTTTATGAAATATAAGATTCTTGTTAACTTTGTGCGATATGAGATTCTTTTTAACTTTGTGCAATATAAGATTCTTGTAACTGTGTGCAATATAAGATTCTTGTTAACTTTGTGCAATATAAGATTCTAGTAAACTTTGTGCAATATAAGATTCTTGTTTACTTTGTGCAATATAAGATTATTGTTAACTTTGTGCAATATAAGATTCTTGTTTACTTTGTGCAATATAAGATTCTTGTTTACTTTGTGCAATATAAGATTCTTTTTAACTTTGTGCAATATAAGATTCTTGCAAACTGTGTGCAATATAAGATTCTTGTTAACTGTGTGCAATATAAGATTCTTGTTAACTTTGTGCAATATAAGATTCTTGTTAACTTTGTGCAATATAAGATTCTTGTTAACTGTGTGCAATATAAGATTCTTGTTAACTTTGTGCAATATAAGATTCTTGTTAACTTTGTGCAATATAAGATTCTTGTTAACTTTGTGCAATTTAAGATGGTAAAGAAAGTAACCCTCTGAGTGCTAAAACAGACTTCTAAAATGTGAAAGCCTGTGAAACCAGAATAGAGCCAGGCCATCCAGGGTATCCACGTCGTCTGACCAGGTTCTATTCCGTTGGCTGGTCAACATTTTAATCTAGATATTCCTAGAATTGGCTAAATTGACTCTTCCAAATGCAAAGCTGGACAAGTCCTATTTAAAATTCCAGCATTGAAAGGGTTAATTGATTCTCATTTTGTTAAATAAACTTCAATTTAACCCTTTTTCCCTGGCATGTAATATTAAGAGTTGTCTGCTTTGAAAACATTTCATGAAATAATGGAAAATCTGGATACTTATAAGTAGCAGATTCTTATCAATTCAGAACTGTGAGAAGAGGTGTAATTGCTCAACATTAGTCTGCATGTGGGAAAGGGTTAGTTTATTTTACATTACCAAACAAAGAAACTTTTAGCTCCTGTTAACCCTTTCCCACATACCAGAAATCTTCAGCAGACGACCTTAAACATATTTTGTCTAAAAAATCTCTATAATTTAATGGATAACCAATGACTAAAAGTGGAAACATTGTGGCAAAAGGAGAAATTGCTCATCATGAGCAATTTCTTCTTTTGCCATAATGTTTCCAGAAATCATCTGCTAGAGTCTGTATGAGGGAAAGGGTTAACCCTTTCCAATACACAAAAGATCTGCTGCAGATAACTTCGTAAACATTCGGAGAAAATATATAAAATGTCTCTATAAAAAAGTTAAGTCTTAGAATAGAGTTGAAAACATTATGACAAAAGGAGAAATTGCTCATTATGACATTTTGACACAATGTTTTCAGATGTCATCTGCTGTATAGAAGTCAGAATGTGTCTGCATGAAGGAGCGGTTAACTATTTAGATATTTAACTGATTTTTAACTCCTGTAAATCAATCTTGATGTCTGCTTTCTGTAGACTTAACTAGTACTCATCCTGTTTGTCTATGTTTGGTATGAAAGGCCGACGCCTGTAACAAAATAGATTTGGCGTGGCCTAAATAAAAGACGGCCAGTCAGTGCAGGTTGGTCACGTATGGTTTTAACTTATCGCAGGATTGTCAGGGAGATCATTGTTTATGAAGTTATTATCATATACATATGTGATAAGTGATATTAAGCATATTAAGAGTTCATTTCATGTAAATCTGTTGAGAATTAAGGAATTGACGGGTTTAAAAACGTTAATTACGTTAAACTATGTTGCTATTTTCATTTGGCCTATAATTGTATTGAAACTAGTTGTTGATTGTGAATTACGATTTGCACGGGAATTTTGCCTGTCATCAGGAGACCCAGAGGTTGATTGGTGCTATATAACTTACTCAAACATTTGTTTTGACCGTCAGTATCACAGGAGTTACCAGATGGTTTTCACTCGTTATAGTGAGTTAGTTGATGTGACCAATTCACACGGCATATGGGTATGTAAATTCTTAGTTATTGTGCAAAGGGGTTTTCGGCATAATTAAGGAATGGAATCTGTGCAAATTTACAATGTTAGGGATTGAAATAATTATTACATGATTGAATTGTTTAGAGAATTTCTGGTTCACGAAGTGAATGTTTTTTTACAGAAATTGAGTCCGTTAGGAGCGAGACAATGTGTTATGCTATTGGGAAAGATATGGTTGTATGAAAAGGATAAGAATGGAAGTGGGAAATGTAAAAGGATATTAGTACAGAGATGAGCTACCATAGGAGTATAAAATGGTAGGCTGTTAGGTTTACGGAACATTATTGATATTATTGTAAGACATGGTTATTTATTACAATTTTAGCCGTTTTATGTCTGGCAGACAATCGAAGGTCCAAACGTAGAAGTTTGAAGAACCAGTGTGTGTGACGCAGTCCACAACTTAATAAGACGTCGTAACGGGGGACATTAGGAGGAGTGCCGTCATAGGACGTGTAGAACCATATATCCACAGTTGTGTGGCTTGTCGATCCCGGAATCCAAGGATATACGCAACGCAATGAATATAAGTACAACGACTCGGTGAAGTCGAAACGGATACAGTTGGATGTGAAGTACAACGTGTATGAACATTCCAAATACAGGGTACAGTAACGGAAGTGATGGGACAGTTAAGTGATTTGGGTGAAAGTGTGGATGAGAGTGCGTGAGTAGTTCTTTTGTTTATAGCCTCTCGATTTGTCAGGAAAGTTGATTATTCAAAATTGTATATATTTCATAACTGTAAATTAAACATATATTTTTATTCAACCATCGGCGTTCAATTCTACTTTAGTGAGTTGTCGACCCTTGACCATCTTGTGACAACGCCCTACAACCTGCACCCTCTCGTCCAAAAAGGTAAGGGAGGGTTATAAAAGACATTTTATTTATTGGAATCACTTACATCTAAATATGACTGAATCACTGTGTTGATCTCCTTATTGATGAATTTTTGTAAATTGGATCTAAGTAAATCCAGCGATTTTGCTGCATTTGTTATACATCCTACTCTGAAATGCAAAACAATACACTGATAATGTATTTAAACCTTTCCCTCATATAGACGCTTTCTGACGCCTCTGCAGCAGACAGCTTTTTGAAAACATAGTGACAAAAGTATAAATTGCTCAAAACAAGCAATTTCTCCTTTTCCACTTTTAGTCATTCAATTATACTAGAGATTTTCTATTTTTTGACAAAAAATGTTCAAAGTCATCCGCTGCAGAATTGTCGTATGAGGGAAAGAGTTAAAATATTTTAAAGAAACAATTCTTATAATATTGAGGCATAAGAAGAAATTCTTCAAAATTAATATCTTCCTCGTTTTCCCACAATGTTTTCAAGTCCATATTAAAAATATACTTTTTAACCCTTTCCCTCATATAGACGCTTTTAGACGCCTCTGCACAAAATGTGCAATTTCTCCTTTTGCCACAATGTTTTCCACTTTTTGTCATAGGTTATCCATTCAATTATGGAGAATTTCCATTTTTTGACAAAATACATTCAAAGTCGTCTGCTGCAGAATTGTCGTATGAGGGAAGGGGTTAATGTGCTTTTTGCATGATTACAATGTGGACTGCCAGTAAACATGTATGTATGGTATTCATTATACATTTCTTTTGTTTAACACTTTCCCACAAACAACAAATCATCTATTGAAAACATTTTTGCAAACATATTGAAAAAGTATAAATACTAAATGATGGCCCTGGATCGCTCACCTGATTTTTTTTTTTTTACTTTAGCCATATAAGCCCTGCCCCCTGGCGGCCATAGTTTTTGACCAATCAACATGGCTTGAAGGAATCTGATAGAGGGTCACCCTAGCAATATTTCTACAAAATTATTTGAAAATCGGCCAAACACTTTCGGAGCAGAAGATTTTTTAAGTTTTCACTAAAGCCATATAATAAGGCAAAATAGCCCCACCCTGTGGCAGCCATGTTTTTCAACTAATCAACATGGCTTTAAGGAATCTGATAGAGGGTCACCTAAGGACCATTTCTACAAAATTATTTGAAAATTGGCCTGATACTTTCAGAGGAGAAGATTTTTTTAAGTTTTCACTATAGCCATATAAGGCAAAATAGCCCCCCCTCTGGTAGCCATGTTTTTTGACCAATCAATATGGCTTGAAGGAATCTGATAGAGGGTCATCCAAGGATCATTTCTGCAAAATTATTTGAAAATCTGCCAGCCAGTTTTGGAGAAGAAGATTTTTAAAGTTTTTTTCATTTCGTTGCCATAGAAACCAGAATTCTGCATGGATCCCAAAAATTTGAAGGAATTCTGGTGAGGTCAATGTGAGGATGCTTCCTGTGAAGTTTCATCCCAATTGACCCACTGGTTACTGAGGAGAAAAAGTTGACGGACGACGGATGCCGGACAAAAGGCCATCACAATAACTCACCTTGAGCACTTCGTGCACAGGTGAGCTAAAAAGGGACAATTGATTATCATGAGCAGTTTATCTTTTTTCGACAAAATGTTTTCAAAAGTTGTGTGTTAAAAGGCATCAAAATAAGTCTGAAATTGTGAAAGGGATTGTGACTGTTGATGATTTTGCAGCAGTGAATGTAGGAAAGTAATGTACTACAAGAGAAATTGCATGAAAGGAACACTATCTCCTTAGAATGTTCAAATTTCATTTTCAATTTTGTTCATATGTTCCCATTTTTTTCCTCTTCTGTGTCTCAGTGAAACGATTCTTTTGAGTACCTACAGCATAGGATTTCATTGGGTAATAAGAGAAATAGAGATGGGAAAAATACCAGTTTACTCCTCCTTATCTCATCCTCTGAATTCATAGAATCGATATACAAATAAGATATATTTAGATAAAAAAAAATAATATATTCAGTTGATTGCCGAACGAGAATTCTGCATAACAAACAAAAACCAATGTGATGCATAAGAACCGGCTAGTTTTTGACGATTAATTGTTGGTTTGTTTGTGATGCATGGCGATTGGCGTGTCTTAAAATACATTCTCTGGGTACCTGCCATGTAAGTCAACAAATACATACTTGGATTTATCAATTCTATGGATACCTGCCATGTAAGTCAACAATTACATACTTAGATTTATCAATTCTATGGATACCTGCAATGTAAGTCAACAAATACATACTTGGCCTTTTGAATGGCTACAGATGTAGCCCTGTAGGTTGGTCTGTAAGCTGAGTTGTTGGGGAAGTTTGCCAGGGTCTGGAATCTCATGTTGTAAGGCTGTGGCTGACAGAGAAAATTTAAAACATATAAAGTGGAGGAAACATATTTATCACATGACAATGCTTGTATCCGATCTAATATACCCATTACGTATTTTTTTATATTTCACACATGTAATATAACATGACCGAATCACTATTTTTGTATTCATCCGCAAATGTTTACAAAATGGCTGAGAACGTGTATCCGGTAAACACGAACGTCTCGATAGATGGACAAGGTAAAGGGACCATTATCGGTCATAAAAATATCTTTTTGTGCGATTAGTTACCAGTTTATTAAGTATTACATGTTGGGATGATTTTCTGACAGCGAAAAACCGATTTTCTTTTTGTGTTTCATCATGTGGTAAAAAGAATCTGACATTCATTGTCATTTCATAAAGTTATATCAAACTCATCCAAGAAATTTGTTATTAAGCTCATCAAAGGCTCGCTTAATAACAGATCTCTTGAACTTGTTTAATAAAACTTTATATGAAATGAAAACTCATGTCAGATCCTATATATATAACCATGGTTTTAACCTTGTCCCATGATATAGGCAAATCTAAGTGCCCCTGCATTTTGACATCATCATGGAAAAGGCAATTTTTCATTTTAGCAAAATATTGTTTAACATCAAAAGTATATGACCCATATTAAAACAAAAATATTTCAGATGTTTAACCCTTTCCCACATACAACAAATCTGCAGCAGATGACTTAACATACTGAAAATGGAAGTTATTGTGTTCTTTGTTGATGTAAGTAGTAAATTGAAAAATGATGATCTTCTAAGCTTTGGGTCTAAGTATTTTATTGTAGATAATTTTGGAAGTACTTACAATTTGAACCAATTCACCGTCCGTTACCTCCGTCTTAATTTCCATCTTTTTATCTCTTCTGACGGGGGATACTGGTAACAATTGGGGCATTTCGTCGCTTATATGTCTCTTTTTATCCTCCAACTTTACTTCAATGTCTGTGTGTTTTGATTGGTTGAATGACAAGACTCCACCCACTAGAGGTCTCTCAATGGTCAATGAAGCAGGGGGTGTGGCCGGAAATGTAAAAGGGTTCCTCTGGTACTTCTGACTCTTAATAGGCTTTCCCTCCGAAAAGATGGCTGATGACGATGAGATAGTGATGTTAGGAGGTCCAGGCTGTGTTGTGGAGATCTGGGATGTCACGGAATATGTACCAACGTCCCTTCCAGGATATGCCTTAACTCCCTCACTACTCACAGGGACCGACCCACTGACAGTTGAGCTTGGGTAATGCGAGATAAGCTTCTGATGATCATGGGACGAGGATTGATATCTCGATTTCGGAGATGCCGACTGACGTGAAGAATATTGAGATCTTGGACTTGCATGTTTCTGATTACTTTGAGACACGGGGAGGATGTCAGACATAAATCCCGGTGGTAAAGAAATCATCGACTGAACAGGTATCGACACAGGAACAAATCCACTTTCCGATGATCCAATCCCATAAGGCGTCACCGAGATTGACGACTCACCAGCTGTATGCGGGATAGTGAACGACGGTAAGGACTGTATGATCTGAGCTTGTGACAGACTTGGGTCTTGCACCCAGACCTTCTGAGGGACAGGTTCTAAAGGGGTTATAGGGGATAGACCACTCTGTAGGAGCTGGGTCTGCACATTCTCGTGAGATTTGTTAATACTCTGTAACAGGTCCCCATATGTGTACTCTGAGTCTGACAGCTTGGACTGAAATTAACAAGATTTAAATTTTAGATTGAGATAGAAAAAAAAGTACCAGACAATACAGCAACTCATTCTTAAAGATTTTCCTATTTACATTATCGGGTATTTTAACCCTTTCACACATACATGTACAAAAAATTAGTAGCAGACGACTTTGAAAACTACTACACAAAATTAAGGAAAATCTCTATAAGAGAACGTTTTATAATTGAAGAGTTGAAATCCTTTCGTCATAATGATTTAAAAACTTGTCTGCTGCAGAGGCTTCTTAGCAGTGTCTATATGTGGGAAAGGGATACAATTGTCAGCTGTTGCTTTTAGTAAAAAGAAATGTCTGGAATATTGGATGACATTTTTTGGAAGCCGAGTTGGAAATATTATGAGCAGTTTCTCATTTTCCCACAATATTGTCAAAAAGATTGTCTACTACATGACTATGGTACAGCTAAAGTATGTTACTTTTTGGAATATCCTGATTCCTATGAGTCTAGAAAATGTTACCAAAGAAATATTTGCACCAAATTATTTTCAAATTGGTCTTATTCTTTTGTACAAGAAGATTTTTTAAGCTTAATTTATATATAAAGGGAACACTGCCCTGCACCCTTGCCGCAATGATTTTAACCAATAGGATTAACCCATTCCTACTTGTAGACGCATTTTGATGCAATAGCAGCAGACGACTTTTGAAAACATTGTGGCCACAGGCGAAATTGCTCATGATGAGCAATTTCCCCTTTTGCCACAATGTTTTCAACTCTATTTAATGATTAAACACTTGTCTGAGGAGATATTTCACTTTTTTGCCAATATGTTTTGAAAGTCGTCTGCTGCAGAATTGTCTATGTGGGAATAACTTGAACACTCCTGGTAGGAGGTCATTAAGGGATGGTTTGTGCCAAATGATATTCATATCAGGCAAGCATTTCTGAACAAAAAGATATTTAAAGATTTTACTATACACATAATAAAGAAAACAAGTTCCGCCCAAGGGCAGCCATGTTTTTCAACAGATCAGAATAAATTGAACAATCTTGTTAGAGGGTCACTGAAGGAACATTAATTTCTAATCGGGCTAATTCTTTTTGACAAGAATCTTGTTTAAAGTTTTGTCATTCCCTCTTTCTGCTTCCCAAGCAACAAAAAGTCTACTAAGAATTCAAATCTTTGAACAATTTTGAAAAAAAGACCATCTAGGAAGCATTTCTGTGAAATTATTTTGAAATTGGTCCATTGGTTTAGGAGAAGAAAATGTGAACAGAGGGATGGACAAATGGCGACGACGCAAGAGGGTGAATGATGACAATGGCTCACCCTTCCTTTCTTGCTCAGGTGAGTTAAAATCAGTGATGAGGTATTTTTGACAAGTGAAGAGAAAAATATTTGTAAAAACACCTATGCTATCACTTTCAAATTATCAGCATTTATAAATCTTCAAAGACTGAGGTAAACTGACAGAGAGTGATCAGAATGGATCACCTTGATTTTCAAAATTACCCTTTAACCCTTTCCCTCATACGACAATTATGCAGCAGACGACTTTGAACGTATTTTGTCAAAACATAGAAAATCTCCATAATTGAATGGATAACCTATGACAAAAAGTGGAAAACATTGAGGCAAAAGGAGAAATTGCATGTTTTGTGCAATTCCGTCTTTTGTCACTATGTTTTCAAAAAGCCGTCTGCTGCAGAGGCGTCAGAAAGCGTTTATATGAGGGAAAGGGTTAACCACATACAGACACTTTCTAACACCTCTGCAGCACACAACCTTTCAAAACATTATATCAAAAGGAGAAAATGATCATTATCTATTTTCTCCTTTCGCCACAATGTTCAATTCTATTGAATAATTGTTCTTTCAATTTTAGAGAGTTTCTAGATTTTTGACTAGATGTAATCAAAGACGTCTGCTTAACCCTTTCCCTCATCTAGAAGCTTTCTGAAGCCTCTGCAGCAGACGGCTTTTTGAAAACATAGTGACAAAAGAAGAAATTGCTCAAACGAGCAATTTCTCCTTTGGCACAATGTTTTCTACTTTTAGTCATAGGTTGTCCATTCAATTATAGAGATTTTCTATTTTTTGACAAAATATGTTCAAAGTCGTCTGCTGCAGAATTGTCGTATGAGGGAAAGGGTTAACTTTTGTTGTATTTGGGAAAGGGTTAATCAATGTTTGATAACCTGGCATTCACAAGGAGCTGTTGCATAACAGCATATCTTGCAAGGTGCAGCTTGGTTGTAAATCAAAATTTATACATAGTGTTAAAGCTGCTAATGTCAACTACAGGATGAAACCATAAGCTCTGTTTAGACATAGTCTAAGCGAGCTGAATAACTATTTTGTGGCTAAAATGGTAAAAAACTAGTTAACATTTGCTGTGTCCCTATCAATTATTAAGATTTAAATTTACTTTATTACTCTGTTTCAAAAATATTCACATCATGGGTAAACACCTAAACTTTATGACAATGCTTTCTGTCCTGAAATATAATAGCCCAAAAACTTAGATCAAAGACAGAATGTCCAGATAAGGAGGGGTTTACAGCTTTTTCCCTCTCATTATCCAACCCAACACTATGTTGTGGGTACTCAAAAGAATCGTCTCATTGAGACAATTCTTTTGAGTACCCACAACATAGGGTTAGCAGAAATAAGGAATTTAGAACAAGCATAACACTCCTTATCTAGAGCTCTGTCAAAGATTATTATACCTCTTGTTTCCGTGGAATACCAGCTGTCTTCACTATAGTTACAGGCTTTGTCTTGCTCCCAAAGTCTTTAAGTTCCCTGTCTAGACCATGTAATTCTGGTTTAATCTGTATGTGGGCTGGAGAAGGCGTCCTCCGAATCGTTGACACCTGCTGAGAGGGAGATGCAGTTCGGTGGTAAACTTGATGGGCTGGTTTGGGTTGTCCTGACGATGACCCTTGGCTGACCTTGTCTCTACTGATGACCATGACATTTTTAGGAAAGCCTTGTGCAGCTAGTAGCTGCTGTTCTTTGTATTGTTGGAATCGACTTTCATGTAAAGCCGAAGACTGTTGATTTGACTGTGCTTGATGCAAAGTTTGGGCAAGAAATGGTAGATGCGACATCAAAGACCCTGGTACAGAACGACCTTGCATTTGTGCTGCAGACGACGACAGTTGGGTTAGACTCCTATTGGGTGATTCTCTACTCTTAGGTGAAGGGGTCCTTCTCTCAATATATATAGTTCTAGATGGTGACATACTCTTTTTGGGTGGCAAGGTCACAGGAATCCTGGACGGGGAATGACTTTCACGACCTTGGATCAGACCTAGTTGTTTTGCCTCAGCCATGTTGGTTATCACACGAATTGGAGACCGACTTTTACCGCTCATCACTTGATGTTGTTGGGATGCCATGCCAACTGGGACCCCAGCCCTTTGCTGTTCATTTACGAGATTGGGATGGGGAGCTCGGAGTATGGAAGATAATATGGTAAGGGATCCAGACGGTTGGCTGCCATGCTTAGCCCCTGTTTGCTTTCCATCCGGTCTCTTAGTTGTGCCATGGTATGCTATGTTAGTCCTTGGCTTTGGGGAGGTTGACTGTCTACCTAAAAGCAGAAAGTCATATATCTTTTACCTGATATTATGTTTTTAGAGCCTTCTGCTTTTAAATTATCTGATGAAAAATTCATAAAATATCAAAAACTAAAGGTAAAGTTTAAATACAGATTCAATTATTTTTTTGAGAAAACAGGGAAACTGCTTGTTTTGAGCAATTTCTCCTTTTTCTTAACCCCTTTCCCTCATATAGACGCTTTCTGACGCCTCTGCAGCAGACGGCTTTTTGAAAACATAGTGACAAAAGAAGAAATTGCACAAAACGTGCAATTTCTCCTTTTGCCACAATGTTTTCCACTTTTTGTCATAGTTTATCCATTCAATTAAGGAGATTTTCTATGTTTTGACAAAATATGTTCAAAGTCGTCTGCTGCAGAATTGCTGTATGAGGGAAAGGGTTAAATGATTTTAAAACTTGGCAAGTTGCATATATCTAGTCAATGGTTAAACCTATTCCGAGATGTTCTAGAGATAGCCTCCGTTAAACAAGAGGGTCAAGATGGCCCTAGATCGATCACCTGTGATAGTAAATGAAACTTGCAAGAAGTGGACACTTTTAAAACGAAATAGCTTATCGGTAAAGGCCATTAACAAGATTATATGGCTATAGTGAAAACTTAAAAAATCTTCTCCTCCAAAATTGTCAGGCCGATTTTTAACAAGAACTTTAATAAGAATGGTATTAATTTATAAAGTTTTGTCATTTTGAGCCTTTCCTGATGCCAACTAGCTGCCCTGTTTTCAATGAAACAGTTTTTGTAGAGGCTCACTCAAGGAACATTTCTACCAAATTATCTTGAAATCAGACAAGCACCATAAGGATGGATTATTAAAGTTTTGTCATTTTGCCCCTTTTCTGATGCGGCCTGGTTGTCATATTTTTCAACCAATCAATATGGCTTGAACAATTTTTGTAGAGGGTGACCGAAGGAACATTTTTTCAAATTACAAGCAGATTAAGAGGAGAAGAATTTTAAGTTTGGACATTTTGCACCCTTTCTGATGCCGCAGCATTTAAATTCTTCATGGAATTTAAATCTTTGAACAATTTTGAAAGAGGAGCACCAAAAGAACATTCCTGTGAAGTTTGGTACAAATTGGTCTTGTGGTTTAGGAGGAGATAATATTTAAAGCTAAAAGTTTACGACGGACGACAGACAGAGGACGGACAGAGAGTGATCAGAATAGATCACCTTTAGCCTTCTTAACATCTCTATTGCATTAAGGAGTGTTGAATCTAAACACAAAATCTAACAAATATTTCAACAAGGACACTGACAAATACAAAATGATCTCAATAATTTATTGAATTTGGAAGTAAAATAAAACAAGAGGCCCAAGAGGGCCAGTATCGCTCCACGGCCATAAGGCAAAAATAAAATCTCCAAACAGCCCTGCCCCGTGGTGGCTATTTTTTTTACCAACCACCATGGCTTAAAGGAATCTTGTAGAGTGTCACCAAAGGAATGTTTCTGCAAAATTATTTGAAAATATGCCTGACACTTTCGGAGGAGAAGATTTTTTAAGTTTTCACTATGGTCATATAAGTCAAAATAGCCCCGCCCTCTGGCGGCCATGTTTTTCGACCAATCAACATGGCTTGAAGGAATCTGATAGAGGGTCACCCAATGAACATTTCTACAAAATTATTTGAAAATCGGCTGAACACTTTCGGAGAAGAAGATGTTTTAAGTTTTCACTATAGCTATATAACGCAAAAAAGCCCCGCCCCCTGGCGGCCATGTTTTTCGCCCAATCAACATTTCTTGAAGGAATCTAATTAAGGTTCACACAAGGAACATTTCTACAAAATTATTTGAAAATCGGCCTGACACTTTTGGAGGAGAAGATTTTTTAAGTTTGCTCTTTAGCCATATAGGCAAAATAGCCCCGCCCTGTGACGGCCATGTTTTTTTACCAATCAACATGGCTTGAAGGAATCTGATAGAGGGTCACCCACGGAACATTTCTACATAATTATTTGAAAATCTGCTGAACACTTTTTGAGAAGAAGATTATTTAAGTTTTCACTGTAGCTATATAAGGCAAAAAAGCCCCGCCCCCTGGCGGCCATGTTTTTCGCCCAATCAAAATTTCTTGAAGGAATCTAATAAAGGGTCACCCAAGGAACATTTCTACAAAATTATTTGAAAATCGGCCTGACACTTTCGGAGAAGAAGATTTTTTAAGTTCTCACTATTTTTTCTTTCGGTTGCCATGGAAACCAGAATTTTGAATGGATCAAAAAAAATTGAAGGAATTTAGTAGAGGACATTGAGAGGATGCTTCCCATGAAGTTTCAACCAAATTGGCCAAGTGGTTAGGGAGAAGAAGTCGTTTAAAGGAAAAAGTTAACGCACGCACGCACGACGGACAATTCGCCATGACATAAGCTCGACTGGCTTTCAGCCAGTGGAGCTAAAAATAAGCTAAAAAGGAGACATAACTCAAATCATATCCGGTTTCCCAAATCTTTTTGGACAAGATATCGCAAATGCGACAACAGACCCTTTTTTATTTAGTTTAAACAGTATTCAAAATATACCAATATACTCAAAATCTCCCTTTTTGGTCTCCTGATGTTATCAAATTAGATGCCAAAACTGTCCCTTTCCCTCAAATAGACGCTTTCTGATGCCTCTGCAGCAGACAGCTTTTTAAACAAGAGGTCCATGATGGCTCTGGATCGCTCAACTGATTTTTTATTTTTTTCACTTTAGCTATAAAAGCCCCGCCCCCTGGCGGCCATAGTTTCTGACCAATCAACTTGGCATGAAGGAATCTGATAGAGGGTCACCCTACGAACATTTCTACAAAGTTATTTGAAAATCGGCCTGACACTTTTGGAGGAGAAGATTTTTTAAGTTTTCACTATAGCCATATAATGCAAAATTGCCCTGCCCACTGGCGGCCATGTTTTTCGACCAATCAACATGGCTTGAAGGAATCTGAAAGTGGGTCACTTAAGGAACATTTCTACAAAATTATTCGAAAATTGGCCTGACACTTTCGGAGAAGAAGATTTTTTAAGTTTTCACTATAGCCATATAAGGCAAAATAGCCCCGCCCCCCTGGCGGCCATGTTTTTTGACCAATCAACATGGCTTGAAGGAATCTGATAGAGGGTCATCCAAGGAACATTTCTACAAAATGATTTGAAAATCTGCCAACCAGTTTGGGAAAAGAAGATTTTTTAAGTTTTCACTAAAGTCATATAAGGCAAAATAGCCCCGCCCCCCTGGCGGCCATGTTTTTCGACCAATCAACATGACTTGAAGGAATCTGATAGTGGATCACTTAAGGAACATTTCTACAAAATTATTTGAAAATCGGCCGGACACTTTCGGAGAAGAAGATTTTTTTTAAGTTTTCACTATAGCCATATAAGGCAAAATAGCCCCGCCCACCCGGCGGTTATGTTTTTCGACCAATCAACATGGCTTGTAGGAATCTGATAGAGGGTCATCGAAGGAACATTTCTACAAATTTATTTGAAAATCGGTCTGACACTTTCAGGAGAAGATTTTTTAAGTTTTCACTATAGCCATATAAGGCAAAACCGCCCCGCTCCCTGGCGGCCATGTTTTTCGACCAATCAACATGGCTTGAAGGAATCTGATAGAGGGTCATCCAAGGAACATTTCTACAACATTATTTGAAAATCTGCCAACCAGTTTTTTTCATTTCGTTGCCATGGAAACCAGAATTCTGCATGGATCCCAAAAATTTGAAAGAAATCTGGTGAGGTCATTGAGAGGATGCTTTCTGTGAAGTTTCATCCCAATCGACCCACTGGTTACTGAGGAGAAGAAGTTGACGCACGACGCACGATGGACGCCGGACAAAAGGCGATCACAATAACACACCTTGAGCAAAGCTCAGGTGAGCTAAAAACAGTGACAAAAGAAGAAATTGCTCAAAACGAGCAATTTCTCCTTTTGCCACAATGTTTTCCACTTTTAATCATATGTTATCCATTCAGTTATAGAATTTTTTAATTTTTTGACAAAATATGATCAAAGTCGTCTGCTGCAGAATTGTTTAGTAAGGGAAAGGGATAAAACCTCAAATCTTGTCAATGACTTAGTTTCTCTGAAACCTACCTCCAGGCTCCATCTGTTCTATGCTTTGTTACATCGGTTTAAGGTGATTTACTGAAATAAATAAATAAAGCAAATTACATTATAAAATATATTTTCTTTCATGATTAACTCATACAGACACTTTTTGATGCTTCTGTAACAGACAAATAATGACAATTGTTGGAAACATTGTGATGTTAACCCAGCATTGTGATGTTAACCTGCAGACGCACTTTGACACAATAGCAACAGACGACTTTTAAAAATATTGTGGCCAAAGGTGAAATTGCTCATAATGAGCAATTTCTCCTTTGGCTACAATGTTTTCGACTTTATTTAACAACTATTATTTTCTGGAGATTTTTCAGGTTTCTGTGACCATGTGTTCAAAGCCGTCTGCTCCAGATTTGTGTATGTGGGAAAGGGTTAAAGGAGAAATTGCTCATAATTGCTCATTATCAATTATTTCTCCTAAAATGCCTACTCTATCTTTTCCAGACATCTGCTGCAAAGAATCAAACACTCTTATGTTTCCATTCCAAATGTTTACACTTCAATCTTAACCCTTCCCTCATATTGACGCTTTATGACCCCTCTGCATCAGACAGCTTTTTGAAAACATAGTGACAAAAGAAGAAATTGCTCAAAACAAGCAATTGCTCCTTTTGCCACAATGTTTTCCAACTTTAGTCATTTTGAGTATTTTAACGAGGTATTGTGTAATTTTTCGCATTTTTTGCTGTAATAGAAATTCGGATGCCTGTAAAATGACAGATGATTAAAAGAGAAACCGAAAATCTAAATAATTTAGACTACAAAAGCTGTAGATAGAGACATTAAATGTAAAACAGGAGCCTGGTAGGGCAAGTCCATATTAGTAACACATGCGGGATTCCCCAATTACACCATTAGGATCATTTTTATCATAGCGTATAGACAATATAGAGTGACTTTTTGAGTATTTTAACGAGATATTGTGTAATTTTTCGCATTTTTTGCTGTAATAGAAATTCGGACGCCTGTAAAATGACAGATGATCAGGTAGGGCAAGTCCATATCAGACATTAAGTGTAATTAATGTGAGATATAAGATCTTGTTACACAAAAGATAAAGAAAGAATAAGTTAAAAGAAAATATGTTGGAAATATTAGGGTTCAATGAAACAATATATTGCACTGTTCTTTGCACAAAACATAACCGCTAATGTATCCATTTAAACATGCATAATTGAACTGTTTCTAAAGTTGATTATATAAAACACAAATTAATGATGATAAATCTATAGAAAGAACAGCTTTAAGACATTAGTTTACATCCAACTGCAACGCAAGAAGTGTCAGCTTTTTTAACAGCAGCGAAAACCAATGATATGATGTAATCTTACTTGAAAGGTGATTTTCCTAAATATATATTTCATGCATTGTAAGTTTAACATGAAAAGAGCTTCTGTAGCACTAACCTTTCTATGATAATGCCATGCATACATTAAAGAAAGGAAAAATAGGGAGTAAATATTCTTGTTTACTTTTTATTTTGCACTTTTTGTTTTATTAGATGGTTATCGTTTTTAATATTGTTCTGTTCGTTTGATATACATTTCATTTGTAAATAAATCGAACATGTTTCATTCAGCAAAAAAAATATGTTTCAAAAGGATGAAGAATATATAGATCTGTTTTAAGTCTACACACCATTATATATAAACAATTCAAGATACGAAGAAGATCTATATTGATCAAAACTCATTTATATATATTCTTACTCACCTAAGGAATTTCCACCGCAAAAAGAAATAATATATATTTTAAATTTATGCAAGATTTAACCAGGGACACTATATTACATGTAATATAGTGTCCCTGATTTAACTTATACTAGTACTTAATAATATGTAAATTGGAACACATTTCAATTGAAAATCATTCGCAATAGAGTCTTAAATCATAATAAAACAACATCTATGTTCAAGAATGACAGCGATTTTAGAACAATTGAATATACAATTAAATATATTTTGTTGCATAAAGCAACAAGCAATATGTTTATAGAAAGAGAAATATCAGGTTCATACGGAGACATGGATTGTGCCAGGAGAATTTACAAATATTTAACAACGTAGAAGTATATGGGGACACTAAACTATTTTAGATTTAGTCGTATTGGAGTTCGAAACAGTCCCGATGAAACAATTGTGTTTAGTAATATTTAAATTGCAACTGAAGTCTTATACTAATTTATTTTAATTCTTTCGTGATAACGTTCGCGTTGGCCAATTAAATCGTTGATTACAAATTCGTTATGTATCAATATGGGAGATAACCCATATATACACAATTGAGATTGAGAAGCGGTGATTGTCGAGCTTATGTTGTATCGTACGATTTCATTGGTAAAACCTGCGTACCTGCTCCTGAATATTCAAATGTATATAGTGATAATTCGAGACGACATATCATGCGGCGTCTTCAGATCCGATAAACACACAGCAAAGTATTTAGGTCTGAGAGCTAATATATTTACAAGCTAAACTAAGCATGTTAATGACAGACAGACTGACAGAACATTTTATTGTTGACGTATACAAAGTACATTGTCTAAAAAACATACATATACATACAATATACATGACAGGAATTCCTAAATTAAAATGGCGAAATGGATAATGTACAACGGAAGAATCAATCATGAAGTAAATAATGAGCGACGTATGAATGAAGGATCGAATGAGTGACGACGGACGCATGACCAAACTCAAAGCAAACATATGCATTTCCTTTGTGTTGTAACACATGTCAATTGAACGATAAAATGATTTTTTTTTCAATGCCTAAAAGGTTTTGCTCAAGTTAAGCAATTTTTCCAAACAGATCACCTTTTTTTAAAAATTTAATTGGGCTCCTCTTAAAAGAAAATGTCAAGTGGTGTGATAACGTTCAAAACAATTGAATATTATATTGGCCGTAGTACCCTTAACCCTTTGCCTCATATAGACGCTTTCTGACGACTCTGCAGCAGACAACTTTTAAAAACATCGCGGCAAAAGGACAAATTGCTCTTGATGAGCAATTTCTTCATTTGCTACAATGTTCTCAACTCAATTCAATAATTATACTTTCATTTAATGAGGAAATCGACATGTTTGCCTAGATATCTCCAAAGTCGTCTTCTGCAGGTTTGTTGCATGTGGGAAAGGGTTAAAATACTTAAAAACTGTAATATTACGTATCTGCTGGGGAAGATTGTTCGAAAGGATATATATCCCTGATAAGCAAAACACTACTTGCGAAACCCCTTAACCGTGGGCAAAGACACTCACCATCACTAATCTCGACTTAGATCGAGCATGAGGATGGGGACAGAGCAGGATACACTAAACCTTGTATAATGAGTATGTAGTGAGTGAACAAGTTTAAAGTGTTCTGCCAAATAATCTGGAGTTATACCTGATTTAACATTGAAGACATGACGCAATTTAGTTGGTCAACTCTTTTCCCCACTTGTAACCACTTTAAATATTCAAACTGGCGTAGACCACAACATGAGACATCGAGTCCATATTCAGAAGAGAGGAAACACAACATTGTGGACTTGTGCGTAAAGTATCGACCCGGATCAGCCTAAGCATGCCGCACAAGCGGATAGAAACTTTTCGCATCCTGTAGATTTTCTGTTTCAGGAATCATTACTCTATACCTCTACGCCCTGGAACGGAATGTGTCGGCCCGGATATGTCTGCGCGGACTGCGCAGGCTCATCTGGTTCGATACATTACGCAGAGGCCATACTGTTGGTTTTCTCGCGGGACGGCTCATATCTTCTTTCCAGTTCGCTACCCTTAGGAATTAGAAACATGTATATTCCAAACTATTGTAAGCCAGACCACATTGTAAGGTTTCCATTCAATCCTGGCCATTTCTTCACACCAACTAAAGAAGTCTTCAATTTTTATTCTGCTGTTCTTATGGAAATGTATATTTGGGACCATATGGCAGTCCTGTCTGCTGTACAAACAGGCGTTAGCAAATTGCGACTATATCTCGTCATGGAGTGAGGTTGTAAAGAGTATAACGAGCCATCAGTGCGTTGTTTGTGCCAAGCGAAGATCCGGATTAACCCGCGCATACACACAGGCTAATCAGTATGTGTGGTTTCCAACAGTAGTCACAGCTCCCTAAGCGTTCGTGAAAATTCTAGCAAGCAGTGTAATGTTATTAACTGCTTTATTTTACATCGATTGTGAAACAGGCTTTCAGCTAACATCAATCACGATCGATGAGTGATTCCTAAAGATCTAACCAGTGCCAACACCGTCATGGTCAGAGCTCGTTTATCACGGGATTTAAAACCTGGGATTCTGGAAAGGAGAGAGGACACTCTACAACTGCATCAGTGCACCAGTGTATTTAGTATTCGGATTGTTTCTATGAACAGACGCATCTTCACATGCACGCGTTCTGATTTACTGAAACATATATACATGTCGTGTCTTCCTATACACCAGCACTTTTTACCCGAAATATTTTGTTTGAGGTTTAGTTTTAGCCCTTGTTGTTTACTTTAATAACGAAATAACGTAAACATGTTTATATTAGCATTTTCTGGATCAATAACATGGCTACATAATGTCTTACTGTCTATCCACAATGAGACAATTTTTTTATTGTGGCGATTGGTTTGACAATCGCCACAATGCTAACAGAAACAACAACAACGAAAAATATTTACATAGTCGGTTTTGAACAATCGGTTGATATTTTTTTTCCTTACTGCAAACTAATTTACTCACATCCGTTATAGTTCCATCATTGATGCAGAGACGTGATTAATAATAATTATGTCAGTGCTACTTTGGTACCGGATTGTTACTAATATTTGAGTTTTATGAAGACATTATCTACATAGAGTTAAACTATGTAAATATTATCTTCATCATGATTGGGCAGATAATAAATATCATTGCGCGTTCTAACTGCCTTGCAAATACCGGTAACTCTGATGATACTCAAATCTGGAAATTCCAAAAGGTTCTATAAATAGCTCGCGAGATTGCATGGTTATCTCAATATTATAAACGCTTTATTGTGTAGTTGTTTAAATATATGAAAGCGTCTAGATGATAAGACTGGTTTACAAAGGTTTAAAGGTGTGTACACACGTTATGTATACAAGTCTGCACGTTCTAGAGTCAATTCGCAATCAATGCTGAAAGTGTAGCCTAATGTAGTTTGGAGATTGAGCATTATAATATATGCCTATATTTTTATAAATTGAACAGTTTGGCAAATAGTGAAATTGTGCTTTTTGAGCATGTTTTGTGTTTGTTTTTGCACTCACAGTTTAACAACCTCAGAGACATATAAATACATTGTGTTTATATGTCTCTGACAACCCTCAATCATGCAATGTGAAGGGACTAAATTGAACAGACCTGTTTAATATCGGACATCATTGAAACAAACACCAAACTAATGGATACTGTTTTCTCTCTTTTCTTGATAATTTAGTCATTTCTAAAGTGTAAAAAATATTTTATCTTAATATGGCCTAGCGACCTGGTGATGAACATGTGATTACCTGAACAGTTTAGTTTACAAATAGCCATTCTAATGAGCTAAAACGGTAGTCTATCGAATACCAACTAGATTTTTCATAAGTTTGGAATGGCCTAATTTTGAACACATCATGACCAATTTTAGAACGTAACTAAAAAATCACCAAGACAACATTCTGGCAAACTAACATTATTCTACTGTCAAAAGATGCAGGTTTGATACATTCTCAAATTTACCCGCACCAGAGTCATCGGAAGCCCTACACCGATATACTGCTTGTTACTTTGCAGGATTTTCCATACGATCGCCACTACAGTGCCATTGGCGCTTTGATTTATTTTCTATACGATCGCCACTACAGTGCCATCGGCGCTTTGATTTAACAATCGGCTGCCGACGTTTTCTTAAAACAGCTGCCCAGAATAGGAAGTGAATGTTCTCTCTAGTATTGACTATCTAGTTCAGTTATGACCTATGATAGTAGTTCTCGACATTTATCAAAAAAAAAAATGTCCTTTTCTCACAGCCAGACTTTGTCATTCGCTTCACCCTTCTTCGAACCCGCTTAAAATTTGGTCGATACGATTTACTGCAGTACATAAAAACATGTGGCCTACCGACAAATCGAACGCAGTCGCTGTGTATCACTTACATTTTTGTAGTCTAACTTTCACAAAACCTACCTACTGTTCAATGTTTATCGATTTCCCTTAGAGCGTGTATAAACAGAAATAATTTAAGATATGTATAAAGAGTACATGATCAAACATTGAATATTAGAAGACATATCGTATCGTGCTTAGCCTACACCTTTACCGGTTTATATATATCTATACGCTGTTTGATTGCTATCGAGGATTAATCAGTGCATATATGGTGAGTACGTTAATATTATATTAATGTTGTGTCATTGGAATTTTACTCGGTTTTCAACATTATTTCAGTTATAGCCAATTATATTGAGGGATATCATGAGACTGCAGTCACTTACATTCGCATTCCATTTCCCAACATATAGGCGCTATTTGTGAGACTCGACAGCAGACGACTTTTGAGAACATTGTGTCAAAAGAAGAAATTGCTCAGAACGAGCAATTTCCCCCTTTTGCCACTATGTTTTCACTTTCATTTATCGAGTTATTATATATATTAGCCATGGTGGTTTCAAATTCGTCTGCTTCGGACGTTGTATGTGAGAAAGGGTTTAACTATTTTGTCTATAGTGTACATCAAGCGGAAAGAAACATTTTCAGCAATTAATCTTCTTTTAGTAAATCTTTATTGACGAGCTAAATAAACAATAGTCCCGGGTCTGAAACCGTTTCAAGTAGCCCTTGTTACTAAACAACAGTTTCAGCTCTAAAAAGTATTAGATTATATGTGCCGTTCCACGAAAAAAACAACATTATGGACTCTGCGTAATGTATCGATCCAGATCAGCCTGCGCAGTCTGCGCAAGCTAGTCCGGGCCGACACATTCCGTCTCAGGGGAATAGAGGTATAGAGTAATGATTCCTGAAACAGAAAAACCAGAGGAGGCGAAAAGTTTCTAGCCGGATTAACCTGCGCGGCTTGCTTAATTAACCCTTTCCCTCATATAGACGCTTTCTGACGCCTCTGTAGCAGACGGCTTTTTGAAAACATAGTGACAAAAGAAGAAATTGCACAAAACGTGCAATTTCTCCTTTTGCCACAATGTTTTCCACTTTTTGTCATAGGTTATCCATTCAATTATGGAGATTTTCTTTTTTTTGACAAAATACGTTCAAAGTCGTCTGCTGCAGAATTGTCGTATGAGGGGAAAAGGGTTAAATTGGTACTGCTCGATACTTTACGCAGAGTCAATAATGTTGGTTTTCTCGTGGAACAGCTCATTTATTTATTTCATCCCGTTTGAGTTCTTCTGACATCTTTTCCTCAGATAAGAGTATCTTGTTGTCAAAGTTCGACAACAAGACAAGATACATCTGTATGCATCTTCAGCAGACAGCCTTTAAACATTTATGTCAAACTGTGTCCATAGGGAACATTTAATCCCTTTACCACAATGTATCGATTATATTCTATGACTATTATACTCTCATGTTTATAGATTGCCCATATCTTTGAAAGTCGTCTGCTACCTGTAGGTGTGATAGAGGGTTAACTAGTGTAAAGTCATTAACGGCACAATTACCATGCGGCTTAATAAGTAACAATAATAGACTTTTGACCCTTTCACACCTTAACCAAATCTACGGCAGACGACTTCGAACATATTTTGACAGAATATATAAATTCAACAAGAGTTGCTGCAAAATGCAGTAAATGGATGTTAATGCGGGAATCAGCATGTTATGGCTTAAGAAATACTGTTTGATTCGAAAAACACAAAACCCGCTTTTAAATATATGATATAAATATATGATAACAATAGTTTTTTAGTTAAATACGTAAAACGAAAACAAACAAAAACTTTTCCCAACGTAGACAGGGACGTAGATAAGATCTTATCTACGTCCCTGTTTTGAGGAAAGTTGTCTGCTAGATATGTATCAAAATGCGTTTACACGTGGGAAACGGTTAAACCTAAACCTTTCCTTCTTAAGATGACATGTGTTACCATTCACCGAAACGACTAGGTTTCAACTTTTGAATCACGAATTCGAATATCGACACAACCGACATTATTCATTTGTAAATCATCATTTGTCGTTAAATTCCCTGTTTATGAAAGTTTAAAAACATCAACAACAAGGATATATTGATTTATTGGGGTTTAAGGCCGTTTTCAACAATGCTTCAGTCATTTCACGTCGGCCAGTTCACCTACTCATGTGTTTCTTGCAATTGGCTCTCCACACAAATACTTTCAAAGCAACTGGCTGCTTTTCCACATATACTGTTAGTCTATTGGTGGAAAACGAATGACGCTTGTCACAGTGATTTTTGTCAAACGTTGGAGAGAATGTTTACCGAGCTGGGGTTCGACCTCACTACCCGTGAATTGACAACCCGCCTCGCTACAGACTGAGTTACCGGGATCGGCATTAACAACAAGGAACGCATTGGTGGTGAACGAAACACCTTCTTATGACTGACACACATATAACCATACTCCTGCTGAATTCCTGCTACTTATATCACCCTAGTTTTTGACGAGATCATAGTACATTTAATGCGAAATTGAAAACATGAAGTTGTACAGTTTTGCATTTGGATGAATTCATAGCCAATTATAGGAATATCAAGATAACACATGTCGAGTTGAGCAACCAACGGTCTAGAGCCTGGTCCGGCTACGCTGATTCAACCGATTGGCATAGCTCTACACGCATGACCCAGGCTTCATACAATCGGTTCCACCAGTCAACGGCTTATTATTGATGTTAAACAATATATACACACACACACACATATGCTGTTTAAAGTCGCATACAACGAGGTAACGGTTAAATTCGTTGAAACTCAAGAACATTTAGTAAACTGAAAAAAATGAGTATATGCTTCAGGTTTTTTTTTCCAGGTACACAGGGGACAATGCCCTGATCGAATGCCGACATCATGGCAGAGCTCTTTCGTCCTTTAGTTCCGACTCAGATATCCGACTTCCCAATACTAGCCGTATCGAGAATTAATAAAACAGCCAAAATCAAGTGTTTCAACGGTCAACGACCCGGGGAAATATCTAATCTTTTTACCGGTATAACTTGTCTAGGTAATGACGTAGTTGTTTGCGACCATGAGAATAAAAACGTTAAACGTTTTACATTCTCTGGCCAGTTTCTTGAATCTTTAAAATTGTCAGATCCTTCCGGTATATCGGCCATACCAAAGTCAAGTGACGTAGTTATAACAGAACCGAATATTCAGCAGTTAACATTTTGTTCGCTAGAGGGCAACATTAAAGTGACTTCCGTTTCACGGACTTCCAAAAAGTATGAATGTATCAGAGCTGTGGACGAATTAAAGTTTGTGGTTGGCTGTTGTGCATTAGGTGCCGCATCTGTGGATGTTGTCGACCCAAATGGAAATATTTTACGCTCCATACACAATGTAGCAAAGGAACATACACTGTTTAGAAATCCAGCTGCCATTTCCTGTCTCACGTCGGGTGAGATACTTATTTCGGACCCCGGATGTAGTCTTCTGATTTGCATATCTCCGGAAGGTAAAACATTGTTCAAATATGATCCGAATGGACGGCCAAGTGGTATATGCACGGATCAACATGGCGCAATATACATGGCTCAGTACGATGCCAACATGGTCTACAGACTCTCGTCGGATGGGAAGAAAGAAAGTGTGATTGTGAATGATGATATAAAGATGAAATCCCCTATGGCTTTAGCAGTTAGTCCGGACGGGAACTACCTCGTGATGACCGAAGATTTTCCCAGCGAAAGGATTGTTATAATAAAGGTAATCCATCTCTCTCTCTCTCTCTCTCTCTCTCTCTCTCTCCTCTCTCTCTCTCTCTCTCTCTCTCTCTCTCTCTCTCTCTCTCTCTCTCTCTCTCTCTCTCTCTCTCTCTCTCTCTCTCTCTCTCTCATCTCTCTCTCTCTCTCTCTCTCTCTCTCTCTCTCTCTCTCTCTCTCTCTCTCGCCCTCTCCACACATGTGAAATGTGTATCAAAACCTAATTACGTGTTATGTTTTGTTAAGCTATACTACAATTTACACTACAAAACTACACATATCCTCAACAATCATTTAGTCAGTTACCACTGAAAAGCCTATATTTCCATCATTAGCAATATTATTGTAAAGCCTTGCATGTCTTATTTAAGTGTATTTTTATACGCCCGTTTTGAAAAAACGGATCGTATTATAGTTTTACCTGCGGCGTACGGGCGGGCGGGCGGGCGGGCGTCCAGTATGTTGTCAGCTCAATAACTTTAGAAGCCTTTGTCCAATCATCACCAAATTTAGTCAGAATGTGTATTGGGATAATATCTCGGACAAGTTCGATAACTAGCCATATCGCTGTAGTCAATCAAGAGTTATTGCCCTTTAATTATAGAAATTACCCAAAATTGGTCTTGTCAGCTCAATAACTTTAGAAGCCTTTGTCAAATGATCACCAAATTTGGTCAGAATGTGTATTGGGCTAATATCTCGGACAAGTTCGATAACTAGCCATATCGCTTAAGTTAATCAAGAGTTATTGCCCTTTTATTATAGAAATTACCCTAATTTGGTCTTGTCAGCTCAATAACTTAAGAAGCCTTTGTCCAATCATCACCAAATTTAGTCAGATGTGTATTGGGATAATATCTCGGAAAAGTTCGATAACTAGCCATATCGTTTAAGTCAATCAAGAGTTATCGACCTTTAATTATAGAAATTACCCAAAATTGGTCTTGTCAGCTCAATAACTTTAGAAGCCTTTGCCCAATCATCACCAAATTTAGTCAGAATGTGTATTGGCATAATATCTCGGACAAGTTTGATAACTAGCCATATCGCTTAAGTCAATTGAGAGTTTTCGCCCTTTAATTATAGAAATTACCTAAAATTGGTCTTGTCAGCTCAATAACTTTAGAAGCCTTTATCCAATCATTACTAAATTTGGTCAGAATGTGTATTGGCATAATATCTCGGATAATTTTGATAACTAGCCATATCGCTTTAGTCAATTGAGAGTTATCCCTCTTTAATTATAGAAATTACCTAAAATTGGTCTTGTCAGCTCAATAACTTTGGGGGCTTTTGTCACCAAATTTAGTCAGAATGTGTATTGGCGTAATATCTTGGACAAGTTCGATATATTGCTCCAGTCGATAGAGAGTTATTGCCCTTTAATTATAAAAATTACCTAAAATTGGTCTTGTCAGCTAAATAACTTGTAAAGCCTTTATCCGATCATCACCAAATTTAGACAATATGTTTATGGGCAGAATATCTTGGTTACGTTTGATAACTTACAACGTTATCTTAGTCACTACACAATTATGTCCCTCGAAATGGCCAAAACTGTACTAACAGTGTCCGCTCTATAAGTTTGGCTGACGTACAACCAATTACCACTATACTTGGTCTCAAAAAAACAGGACGGGCGTATTTTGTGACATTTGGCGCTCTTGTTGTTTATATAGATATATTTTATTACACCAATTCATTTCAGCTCCCAGCAACACAAGACAGGCAGCTCACAGATTTGAGCCTGGGAAATGTCATGGTTCGACTGAACTCGTCTCATGGATTCGGAACATGATTGATTAAGAACCAACGCACGTATTTCATTTTGTAAATTTCGACCAGGATGGACGTTGATAAATAAAGTAAACAATCTTATTCGGATCGTCGTCTGATTGAAAGAAACAACAACAACAGAGTTTCCAAAAACTTTGCCAAAACAGATTAAATAGCCTTACTGTGAAATTAAATTAGGGTCTAGATAAGAAAGGGTTTACAGCTCTTTTCCCCAAAAATATCTTTCTTATTATCCAACCAAACCCTATGATATGAGTACTCAAAAGAATCGTCTCACTGAGACGATTCTTTTGAGTACCCACAACAAAGGGTTAGAGGGTCAAATAAGGATGTTACAACAGGGGAAAACGCCCCTCATCTAGAGCTCTATATGTGATATTGGATGTTAAATGTTTTGTCTCCAACAATATAAGTAGCGTCAGGCAAAAGGGGCTATCGTTTCACATGTGCAGAGTGCTAGATATTATTTGGCACTCAAACGATACGTTGTAGGTACTCGGTGTTTGGTTGAGTAATAAGAGAGATAGTGTAGGGAAATTCTAGTCCTCTGCAAGTGAACAGTGAAGTCGGGCATGTTATGAATCCGCATAAAATCTTCGTTATTAGCCAACGATTTAAGGATACATGCATGTTACTTCTGAGAACAAAGCCAAAACTTAGCCCGTGTGGATTTAATACGCCTTAAACCTTAACCATATGTAGACGTTTTCTGAAGCCTTTGCAGTAAACGACTTTTGAAATAATTGTGAACAAATGGAAAACTTGCTCATGATGAACTTTTTCTCCATTTGACTCAAAGATTTCAACTATTATCAATAATTATACCATCATTTAAAGATAGTTTCCATATCTTTGCCGATACTTTTTCAAGCTCGTCTGATGTAGATTTCTTGTATGTGGGAAAGGGTTAAGTGGTGTCTATGGAGATGCATTAAGACTTCATTCCGTCTGACGTGACTCAGTTATGATACATGTATAACCAGTCTGGTATATCGGCAGATGATCAGACTTGTTTTCTGTCCTTCTCTTTCTAGATTCTTATTTCGACATTTTAACCCTAACAAGAGCATGTTGACGCATGCGCAACAGACGACCTTTGTAAACATTGGAGACAAACTTATTCAACAATAACCAGTATGGTAAATAGGCAGATGATCAAACTGTTTTATGTCATTCTCTTTCTAGATTCTTATTTCGAGATTTTGAACCTTGCCAACGAACAAGAGCATTTTGAAGCGTCTGTAATAGACTACTTTTGAAAACATAGGAGAAAAGTTAATTCAATAATAATGCTTCCATTTAAAAATATTTGCACTAGTTTCGTCTCAAATCGTCTGCTGCAGAATTGTTGTATGTGGGAGAGGGTAAAGGGTTGGCGGCACCATTGTTTTCACTTTTCTTTCCAATTTCTTTTTAGGCATGCAACATTCAATTACTTCTCTGTGAAGGCTCTTGATGTATGCAGTATTGTAATCGTGAACTCGGAAGAAAAGAAAAAATTACACATAATAAACACATAATTAACAAAATTTTCATTTTCTAAAATGTTTTCTATCCTATTTCAAAATAATAGTAATTGCTGTCAACTGTGTTCTTGTACATGGGAAGCGAAGCGATAAGAGCATGCTGTTGACCAATATTTAAGATGTTTTGACATGTGATGATAACTTCCAACATATAGACGCTTTCTGACGCCTCTGTAACAGACGACTTTTGGAAACAATGCGGCAAATGGAGAAATTGCTCATAATGAGCAATTTCTCCTTTTGTCATAATGTTTTCAATTATTTTCGATAGTTATACTATTATTTTTACCTAGATGTTTTTTAAAATCGTCTGCTGCAGACTGACTGTATGTTGGAAAGGCTAAACGTTGCATAATACAGAGACTTATTGCAGTAACTCATGGAAGCACAGGCGTCTCTTTTGAGACAATTGAAAAAACAACAACAATACCTGGTTAAATTACTACAAATAGTCTTTATATGGTGCATATGCTATAGAAATAACGACTGTAATCGTATGAGAAAACTCGGCGAATCCCAAACAAGACCGTGTTACTATAAATAGACTCCCTATTGTATTATCATTATTATACTATATGGACCGTATAGAGGGGCTATTTATAGTAACACGGGAAGGATCCCTAATTTACCATTACGATCATTTTTATCATAGCGTAGGGACAATATAGAGATACTTTTCGAGTATTTTAACAGGTATTGTGTATTTTCCCCCGTTTTCTACTGTAATGGTTAATTCGGACGCCTGTGATTGAAGGTCCTACACCTCAATGGTGTTGTGATAAGAGCGGCTGCCTAGGGAGTGGGATAGTCCAGGGTTCGATCCACGGTCGAGTTATAACAAAAACATTTAAAATGGTAGTAATGGCTTCCCTCTTTTGAGTTCAGGGTTGCGGGGATAGCATTACGACTGATGCAACGATGTCAGGATAAATCATAAAGGTAGTACTGGAAAATTACCAGAACATGTCGTGATATTACTTTAATACTGTTGAAAACGACATAAAACACAAGTCAAACAAATAATTTATTATTACTTTCGATATAACTACTAAGTTAGATGCGAACATTTAATTAGTTATGTCGCATTGAAATTGTGTATTATGATAACCAATACAAAGTGTATTATGATAACCAATACAAAGTGTATTATGATAACCAATAACAAGTGTATTATGATAACCAATACAAAGAATCGCCCATTCCACCAAAATCAACACGCATGTAAACATTCAGGTTTGCTTTCAACCATTCCAATGTGCAAGCCTCTTGCAATATTGACGAAGCTTGCTTATCTAAAACGAATCCTAGCTCTTCCATACGGTTACTGACGTACTCCATGGTTCTGCTGTTCACGTGATTTAGTCCCCCCTGACCAGGAACAGCCCAACTGAGAATGATGCCCGTTATAGCGTGGCGACATAGGTTATCTAAGTACGTACTTTCGTACAGGCGAGGTATGTGTTCAGCGACTTCAAGGGAGATAATAAAGTCGTAGAGAGGTATTTTATACTGTGGTAAAGTAAGATCGAGGTATTTCACACGTCCAGAGCTTGTTTCTTCGCTAAACGGAGCCCCGTCGTAAGAATCGAAGGATGCAACCTCTCCGAGTTTTAGAATTTCACGTTTGTAAGCGCCTGGGCCGTCACCGAAGCTTCCGACTGACTTGGATTTCAGGAATGCAGACAAAGCGTGCACTAGACCATGATCTGTTACATGATGGCCGCTGTTTTCTGAACTGGCAATTTTGCACCATCCGCCATCACCGCTAGTCACGTCTCCTGACCACTGTAATGTTAAAGAAACGAGTGATTGGTTAATAATAAGTTACATAACTTATTCAATGACATCATGAAAGTATTTCAACTATACCTACCAATGGTTTGCCTGACTTTCCTGATCAAGTACTCCACTCATGTTTTAGGCAACTGACTGTTTTCCAGCATGGGTTTTGTAATTGCATTGATGGTGCACCGGTGACGCTTAATTTCTGTTAATGACCGGAACGAAAGTTGGACTAGTAAGAAACTTGTTTATTTTCTTAAAACCTGAAATACCTCTTCGTAACAAAAGGGGCAAGGCACTAGGTCTCCAAACAGAAAAGAGCATAACGACATTTCTAGAATGGTTGCATGACTAAATGTCGAACGGAAAATATCCTTTTCCGGCAGCGTGAAGGTCGGGCTTGCGTGACGTGCCTTAACATAATGTAAGGCAGTGTGATATTACATGCACAGTGTACGTTTTTGCGAATCAACACGTGTGCTTATAAGTGGCCCGGTGGTCTAGTGGTTAATACGCTGGACTGTCAATCCATAGGTTCGGGGTCAAATCCAGATCCGGGTTCTGGGAATTTCTGAAGTGCTTTTAAGTGCCTCCGTCAAAAGGTCAAGTTCTGAACCTCCACCAATGGGCTAGGTCTATGTGGAAAAGCAGTCAGTTGCTTGGAAAGATTGTTGTGTGAAGTACTGGTGACGGAAAACCAGGCGAACTGGCCGCCGTGATAGGACTGAGAAATTGTTAAAAACGGCGTTAATCAATCAATCAATCAAGTTCTGAATCGTTATAGGAAAAATGGGCATAGTGTGTATTGGTGCTATACACTGAGCACGTTTAAGAACCAGGGCATCTTTTCGGAAAGAGCTAGCGTTTCACACCTCTAACTATGTATCTTGAACTATGCTGAAACTGTTCAGTGCGTTAACATGATATGAGCCATCCCGCGAGAAAACCAACATTATGGCCTCTGCGTAATGTATCGACCCGGATCAGCATAAGCATGCCGCGTAGGCTTACCCGGATAGACACTTTTCGCCTCATGTGGATTTTCTGTTTTAGGAATCTTTACTCTATACCTCTATTCCCCTGAGACGGAATGTGTCGGCCCGGATCAGTCTGCGCGGACTGCGCAGGCTGATCCGGGTCGATACATTACGCAGAGGCCATAATGTTGGTTTTCTCGCGGGACGGCTCATATAGTGCACCCTATTAAATAGGCCTAAATAAGCTTAAATACTTATGGTCAATCAGAGCGTTTGGTCTCTACAACTGTATAACATCACTTAAGACTTAATACAATTCAGCCCTCGTTATAGACAACTGTACAGTTTTGCCAATTGTGTGATATCAATTGATACATACATATATTCATATATCTTACCTCGCATTGCATTTTCCCGATCAGTTCCCACATGTGATTCATCTGCAGCGATAGCAGATCTCTCTCAACTTTAATTCGCTTCATGATAACATCAAGGCTAGGACCCTGTTGTGCATTACCACCTCCTTTTTTGTCGGCTTCTTTTGAATTCGTCCTGTACTGCTTCCAAAGAGTATTATAGACAGCTTTGACATTCTCCAACTCACTTATATATTCAAAATGATCCTTTGTAGCACAACTGTATATATTTGTTATGTAGGTAAACTTGATGATAAATATTACACATACAATTGTACATACGACGTATAGCAACCTGACAATGACAGGTCTGTTGATCCTCTTCATGGTAGCTGTTGCTTGAAGTATAATGTTCAGAAAGGTTTGTCTTTAGGCGTACACGGGGAGCGAATTGCTGTTCAAATCCGAGTAAAACATCCCGGGTGTATTCAGATTGTCCTAAATGACTTAACGAACGCTCGGCCATATTCTAGTTGTAAGCTGTCGTTTGATTGGTTGATTCGGCTAACACTCACCGAGCATTCGGTGTAATTGAACAATCGGAACACACCCGAGTTCCGTTCTCACGAAACTACACATGTCGTTACTTAGCTGAACATTGTTCGAACGTCTTGCACTACAACTTATTAATATTTCTTTGCAGGTATATATAATAAATTACTTTAAAAAATGCTCATTGTATGTGGAATTCACAAATCCTAAAATTAGTCCTTAATGAAAGCACTATACCTGTATACATATTAAGACTAATGATTGGCAAGATTACTCATTTCCGTGACTGTTAATGATCAATACTTTGTTAATTGGCTGAGTGTATGGTCAACCTACCTTAGAATGGAGATTGGTCATAAAAAATGAAATGATTCAATTCTATTTCAATGAAGGACATTCACTTCATTGACCAACAAATGCAAGTTATGATAAATTTTCACTTGACCCCCACCCCTAATGTTCCAATATGCCCCGAAGTTGATAACTGTTTTTTTCAACTTCTATAATGTTAGTGTTATGCATAACTGCAGCATTGTAAATTACTTTAAAAAATGCTCAGCTGAGAACCTACTTTAAAGTGAGTTTCATGAAACCGGGACATCTAAATGTGCGCTTGATAAAGTAATGCGGGCAAATAGACCTACACGATGGTGGAATCTTGTTCTAATTTAGTAGTCTACAATATTCGATGTGACAGTCTGTTCAGATCTGCTTATCACTTTTTATGTAAAAAGATTTACCGTGAATGTGAGCAAAAAATCCACATATGATATAGATTATGAAACTACGCTATACAGTTATAAAAATCAAGTAGGTCATGATTCCTTAACCCTTTCCCTCATATAGATGCCTCTGCAGCAGACGGCTTTTTGAAAACATAGTAACAAAAGAAGAAATTGCACAAAACGTGCAATTTCTCCTTTTGTCACAATGTTTTCCACTTTTAGTCATAGGTTATCCATTCAATTATAGAGATTTTTCCATTATTTGACAATATGTTCAAAGTCGTCTGCTGCAGAATTGTCGTATGAGGAAAAGAGTTAAGGTTTATCACAAATTCTCACGTAGGCCTACTAGTGTTCATTATATCTAAGCCAGAGTTAACCTTTTTTTCTTAATATACAAAAAATCTGCAACAGACGGCTTTGAAAACCTTTAGGCAAAACTATTAAAAATCTATATTTATGAAACTGAGTATGCTTATTGAATGGAGTTGAAAACATTATGGCAAAAGGTGAACTTAGACATTTAGAGCAATTTCTCCTTTTGCAACTTTGCAACAACGTTTTCCGAAGTCGTCTGCTGTATATGTGAATGCAGGTGGGAAAGTGTTAATCTTTATCAGTTTATGCCACAGTTAGATTCTCTCACATTGTATATAATGGAGATAAGAATGGAAAGTTAATACTTTAAGATTGAAAAAATAGAAAGCATTGTAGAAATCGGACGAATCTCTTCCCTAGACCATTTTGTTTTTATTTTGTCACGGATAGTCTGTCCAAGAGGCAAGAAACGTCAATTATATCGAATAGATATAAATTTAATTGTATTTCAAGTGAATCACATTGTCAGATGTTCTACATTATAACTTGAACTGTATTAGTTATTACATAATACAAAGCGACGTTAAGATAACATTACAATAGAAAAAAGGCATATAACATTCACTGAACGGTCTGTCACATGATGGTTTCTATTTAACAGGAAAAGAAATAATTCATGTGTATACAATATATATATACGCATTTATCCGAGACGTTTTAGAAGGTCGTTTGATTTAGTAGAGAATATCACCAGTTTGCCTGAGTCATTTTATATATAAGGTCGATTGATTTATTTTAGAATATCACCAGATAAGGATCATTTGAGTTTCGCCATGGTAGCCAGCTCACCCTTTCGTTTGTTTCCTTGTTGTCTTACACAAGTACGCCATATGCCATACAGATGACTGCCTAATCATACACACTCGTAACACCGTTAATACGTGAAACGAATCTGCAGCAGACAACATTTAAAACAAACATAACTGTCGAATACAGTTTCAGACATTGTAAATTCGTCTGCAGGTATATAAGGGCTCAAACACCGGAAAGGGTGATGATCAAACAAGACTTAGCCTTCGGTTCCCCTCGGTAATTCCACCTAGGTACCCCTGGATAACCAGAATTTGACCCAGTTCCCTTTGGATACCACGAATTCGACCTCAGTTTCCCTGGACAACCAGAAATCGACATCGGTATCCCTGGACAACCAGAATTCGACATCGGTGCCCCTGGACAACCATGATTCGATCTTGGTTCCCTTGAATAACCAGAATCCAACCACGGTTCCCCTGGATAACCACATTTATACCTATGTTCCCCTGGATATTTAGAATCCAACCTCTGTACCCCTTGGTAACCATAATAATTCGACCTCGATATCCCTGGAAGTGCATATACATTTAACCCTCTCCCACATACAGACGCTCTTTTACGTCTCTGTAGCGGATTACGTTTGAAAACATTGATGCAAAATGGGGAAGTTGCTCATCATGATCAATTTTTTCTTTTGCCATAACGTTTTCAACTCTTATCAAATGAATACACTTTCATTTATGCACCGTTTGAATAATGTTGCCTAAATGTTTGTAAAGTTGTCTGATGCATATATGTTTTATGTGGGAAAAGGTTAAACTATTCTGATAAAAACAGCTCTAAAGGCCTTTATCTCCTATTGTTTTGTTAACAGAGATATGACCTTGGATTTTCGAGGAGGCAACCCTTATCCTGCACCTTCTCCTGCATTATCGTTTTAACACTATAAATGAACAGTATTAGCGACCAAAACGTAGACAATTGGAGATTATTAACCCGTTCAATGTTAAATTTTTAAAATGAACTTGTCTAGCCTTAAAATTTGTATTGAAATGAGTCCATAGCCAATCCTTTGAATATCAAGATTAAAATGTTGAGTCGAGTTGAGCAGCCAATAGTATAGAGCCTGATCAGACGGCGCAGACTCAACTGCTGACTCGGTTATATGCACATACTTCACAACATCGGTACCAGCAGTCCTAGGGCTGAGCAACATGTGGCATGTGCAACATGTGGCATGTGCAACATTAAAATGGAGACTTTCCGCGAAGAAATCTAGACCAAAATCAGACTTACGTTCAGTCTTATCATGGTCCAAATGGTTTGATACTCTGCCATCTTTAAGTGCATGAACTAAATAATATATATATATATATATATATATGCAAGAAATTTACAAAACGTAATGATTGTGATAAATGATTGCCAACACCATTTGCAGGCATTCAGCATGAAACGTGTCGATCTTGGTCCACATTTTTCGCTTACCATCTATCAATGCTGAGAAAAACAGTAATTAACCCTTTCAAACATACAGACGATGTCTGACGCCTCTGCAGTAGACGACTTTAGAAAATATTATGACAAAAGTAGAACATGCTCATAGTGAGCAATTTCGCCTTTTGCCAAACATAATTCAACTTCATGTATATTCCAAGATTATGCTTTCATTTATGTATTTTCCATATTCTGTCTAAGTGCTACCAAAGTCGTCAGCAGCAGATTTTGTTGTATGTTGGAAAGGGTTAACTGCAATAATTAAATCCAAATCGGGACTCCATTTGGCTATATAGACTTAACTTGCATCTGTTATAGTTACAATAATTGGTGGCATATTACTGCCGTGAGATAACCAGTTAATGTTTGTACACTATTAACAGGTTATCTAGTTAGGGTTTGCAAATTTCACTTAATAAGTAACATAATAACTGGTTAACTAGATAAGATTCGTGTTACCACACCGTTAGTTACCCTGTTCATAACTAGAAATATTTCCAAAAATACTGTATGATACTAACAAATCGCTATTGATTTATACGATTACATTTATGCCATGTGATAGATAAACAGGTGTCACCGTTAAATATCAATAAGATTGTATAATATTTCAGAAATTGTAACTTTATTTCACAAAATTGTAACTTTATTACTTGAGTTACACATACATTTATATGCATATCAATTGCATGCAAATATCAAACATCCCCACTCGTTATTCCGTGTAAGGATATTGTATTTATTTATCCAGATTCAGATTAGGTGACTGAAAGTTGACTTTAAAAGAGATTCCAGGAAACCTAAGGACGGTTTCAACACTTGCAAAACAATGTAGAAAGTAAAGATCCAACTGACTCTGTTTCTGAGGGTTTGTATACTCTATAAACGCTTTTCTGACTAATATCTGTCCCTTCAAAGAGAACAACATCTTCCTTGTTTGGCACTGAATATCTCGGTGTATCTTTACGTGGTGGACATCCATGTATGTCCGGTGGTGGATATCTTTTTGGCGCTGGATATCTCGGTGTATCTTTACGTGGTGGACATCCATGTATGTCCGGTGGTGGATATCTTTTTGGCGCTGGATATCTCGGTGTATCTTTACGTGGTGGACATCCATGTATGTCCGGTGGTGGATATCTTTTTGGCACAGGATATACCGGTGTGTCATCACTTGGTCGACAACCGTGTTTGTCCGGTGGTGGATATCCTGTTTGGCGCTGGATATACCGGTGTGTCATCACTTGGTGGACAACCGTGTTTGTCCGGTGGTGGATATCCTGTTTTGCGCTGGATATACCGGGGTGTCATCACTTGATGGACAACCGTGTTTGCCTGGTGAAGGATATCTTGTTTGGCGCTGGATATACCGGTGTGTCATCACTTGGTGGACAACCGTGTTTGTCCGGTGGTGGATATCCTGTTTTGCGCTGGATATACCGGTGTGTCATCACTTGATGGACAACCGTGTTTGCCTGGTGAAGGATATCTTGTTTGGCGCTGGATATCTCGGTGTATCATCAAGTGGTGACAAACCGTGTATGTCCGTTGGTGGATATCTTGTTTGGCGCTGGATATCTCGGTGTATAACCACGTGGCCTGCTTTGTTGATCTCTGTCTCTTTTCTTGTCTTACATCTGTTTATGTTTGTGTTTGAATTTTAATGTCTTTATATGTTATCCATTGTATTTATATTTTATCATTGACAAAACCATGTCGTCTCCTCTTTTAACATTGTTGTTATGATGAAATTGTTTACTTTTTCTGATGTGTCATTTAACTCCTTTTTAAAGTTTTCAATATGAGCTCTTCGAGGTAATGTTATGTCTTAAACATCTTAAACTTTAAAACAACAGTTAACATTAAAATAATTTTAACTTGAGTTGACTTTCTTGAAGATAAAATCAACCGTCCATAGCTTGACAGCAAAAAAACACCTATTTTTCCAGATTCCGGAACAGGCAAAATATATTGCCCGAACGGGTATAAAATGTAGAATTAAAATACGTGATCTATAGAATGATATACACCAGTAATTAAAATACGTGATCTATAGAATGATATACACCAATAATTAAAAAAAAAGAATCTTGTTGAACGAGATTACAAAATGGGAGATTGATTTACATGATGAGGTCAGCATCCTTTGTTGTTGTCCAAAATCTGAAAATAGAAACACAACTTTGATTAAACCCTTTCCCCTATACAAAACAGCTTAGGGGCATGTGACAGACGACTTCTGAAATGTTTGTAAAAAACACCATTAATTAACACTTTGACTGTTTCAACCGATTTGTGAAGACTGTTCCAGCAGTATACAGCACGGTACATCCGTGCCGTCTTACCAAGCTGTACACTGTTGGCTGTTAAACTAACGTGTATCTTAATATTCCTAGAGTAGGCTATAGATTCTTCCAAACGAAAAAAAATAATGGACAATTCCAGTACGAAACAACCCATTTGTTAGCCAAACATTTTCCGGGTAAGAAATGGTTCGGTTATCAAACCGCCATTTTATTCTGTTACGAAACTATATAGTGGATACAATTGAAAACGATGTTGCCAAAGGAGAAATTGCTTACATTGTTTTCAAAAGCCGTATGCTGGTAACGCGTCGAACTGCTTCTATAAGTGGGAAAGGGTTAACCCTTTCCCTCATACGACAATTCTGCAGCAGACGACTTTGAACATATTTTGTCAAAAAATAGAAATTTCCATAATTGAATGGATAACCTATGACAAAAAGTGGAAAACATTGTGTCAAAAGGAGAAATTGCACGTTTTGTGCAATTTCTTCTTTTGTCACTATGTTTTCAAAAAGCCGTCTGCTGCAGAGGCTTCAGAAAGCGTCTATATGAGGGAAAGGGTTAATTAAACAATACAACGGCATGTCATACGCCGGCACTCACCTATCATAGTCGAGACATTCTATAAGTAGGTTGTTATTGGGTTTCCATTCGTCTTCTCCGCCTGACCTTTTGCCCCATGTTTTGCCGAACAACGTGATAGGACCAATTGCCCGCTTCATCCGTCGAATAATTGGTGCTCCACTGACGCCATTTTCACCTTCACCGCTAAGCCCGGTTGGTAGAACTTTGATAACTGTCACTGTATATATTAATAAATATAGCATTGAACGTCAACTCGTTTCGCACATGTATACAACAATCTGTAGCAAACTTTTGAAAACATCTATGCAAAAATGGAAAATGTCTATAAATGAAGTCAGTAAAGTTTTTGAATAGAGTTGAAAACAAATTGACAGATTGAGCAATTTCATCTTTAGCCTCATATTGCTTACACAATCCGTCTGCTGCAAAAACTGATTCGTACTTCAAATTCATCTGCTTCGAAAACGTCTGAGGTAAAAAAAAACAACATCGGGTCAGAGCTCACGATAAGAAGAGTATTTCAAATTCCCAAATCCCTATATGACCCTCAAACCCTATGTTGTAGGTACTCAAAAGAATCGTCTCTGTGAGACTATTATTTTGAGTACCCACAACATATGGTTTAATTGAGTCATAAGAGAGATATTGGTGGGAAAAGACTGGTTTCCTCCCTATCTAGTCCTCTGCCAGGTACAAATCATCTGGAGAAATGAACGAAATAAAAATCAGGACAATTAAAGGTTTGATTGAACTCTTTCCCAGTTGTAGACGCATTTTGACGCATATGCAGCAGACGACTTTTAAAAACATAGGGGCAAAATAAAACAAAATGCTCATAACGAGCAATTTCTCCTATTGCCACAAGTTTTCTGGAGAAATTAACGAAATAAAAATCAGGACAACTGAAGGTTAAATTGAACTTTTTCCCAGTTGTAGACGCATTTTGACGCATATAGACGACTTTTGAAAACATAGGGGCAAAATAAAACAAAATGCTCATAACGAGCAATTTCTCCTCTAGACTATTGCCACAGGTTTTCAACGCTATTCAATTATTATACTTGTGTATATAGAGATTTTCTTTATTCTTGCTTAGATGTTTTCAAAATCATTTGCTGCAGATTTGAGGTAAGTAAGGAAGGGTTAAAATTTTAGATAATAATGTGGAAAGTTATGCGGGATAAGGTTGTAATTCTTCATGAAATGTTTAGTTTTTGGCCAACACAGGGCGTGTTTGGAGGGTTTGGCTAACACAGGGCGTGTTTGGAGGGTTTGGCCGACACAGGGCGTGTTTGGAGGGTTTGGCCAATACAGAGCGTGTTTGGAGGGTTTGGCCAATACAGGGCGTGTTTGGAGGGTTTGGCCTACACAGGGCGTGTATGGAGGGTTTGGCCAACACAGGGCGTGTTTGGAGGGTTTGGCCAATACAGGGCGTGTTTGGAGGGTTTGGCCAATACAGGGCGTGTTTGGAGGGTTTTGCCAATACAGGGCGTGTTTGGAGGGTTTGGCCAACACAGGGCGTGTTTGGAGGGTTTGGCCGACAGTGGGCGTCTTTGGAGGGTTTGGCCAATACAGGGCGTGTTTGGAGGGTTTGGCCAATACAGGGCGTGTTTGGAGGGTTTGGCCAATACAGGGCGTGTTTGGAGGATTTGGCCAACACAGGGCGTGTTTGGAGTGTTTGGCCGACAGAGGGCGTGTTTGGAGGGTTTGGCCAACACAGGGCGTGTTTGGAGAGTTTGGCCGACAGAGGGCCTATTTCGAGTGTTTGGCCAACACATGGCGTGTTTGGAGGGTTTGGCCGACAGAGGGCGTGTTTGGAGTGTTTGGCCAACACAGGGCGTATTTGGAGGGTTTGGCCGACAGAGGGCGTGTTTGGAGGGTTTGGCCAACACAGGGCGTGTTTGGAGGGTTTGGCCGACAGAGGGCGTGTTTGGAGGGTTTGAAAAAACACTTTTCGACATGCAGACGCATTCGACTGATCTGAAGTATACGACATTTCAAAAACACTGTGACAAAAGTAGAAATTGCTCATAATTAACAATATCTCCTTTTGCCACAAGGTTTTCAACAATACTCAATAGTAAACCTTTCCTTTATAAAGACTTTCCATATGTTTGCATATATGTTTTCAAACTCGCCTGCAGCAGACAAATGTGTTGTATGTGGGAAAGGGTTCAGTTATTTACCGTTCCCTATGCCAGTCACTGTAGCCATGTTAGTTCTAATCATCGTCTGGTTGACATTGACCTTGACCTTCCTCTGGTTGGCCTTGACCTTGGTACGGCATGCGTGAGTTTCCGTACAGAATCTACAATGATCGTATTCTATCTCACCGTCATAGGGCAAACCCTGTACCTGGATAACTCGTGCACTGAAATATAACGAGGGGTTATTAACTTATTAGTCAACAACGAAATAGTTATGTTATAGAGAAGACGAGTATCATTTCTTCGTTGAATGCATTAGTTTTGAATCGCTCAGGAAAACATGTTTTGAAACACCAATGAAACCATTGTATTTTTGTATATGATTTTAGAATGCTGTGAAAACTCAACGATCAGTTAAGTTTTAACATAAATAATTAAGGCATTTGAACAACGTATCATCTCACTAGAAGACATTTCATAGAACCTAAGCGACCTTTTCGGTGAATGACATATCTATATAAGTGTAATGTCACTCTTTGGATATTGGTAAGTGTAAATATATAGGCTGTATAAACTTTTATCTAATTATAGCTACACGTTTAACTATTTACTACGTACCCGGCACTACATTCGACTTAATTCTACGTTTGCTATTTACTTCTCGTCTACAACTACTAAATTATGTAAGTTACCTTTTCTTACTACATATTAGTAAGATTACTTACTACCTTCGATATGTTTACAGCTTCACATTATATCTATTTACTAAGTACCAGTCTCTACTTACTGTGTACTGCTACTACGTTCGATACTTACCTCTCTGTAAGCTACATGTTCTAACTACATATTACTGCTAACTAAATATGGTTATTTGCTCCATCAATCATCTTCGATATGATAACAGTTTCACATTCTAACTATTTACTAAGTACCAATCTGTACTTACTTTGTACTGCTACTACGTTCGATACTTGCCTCTATGTAAGCTACATGTTCTAACTACACGTTACTGCTAGCTAAATATGATTACTTGCTCCCTCATACATCTTCGATATGATAACAGTTTCACATTCTAACTATTTACTAAGTACCAATCTGTACTTACTTTGTACTGCTACTACGTTCGATACTTGCTTCTATGTAAGCTACATGTTCTAACTACACGTTACTGCTAGCTAAATATGATTACTTGCTCCCTCACACAACTTCGATATATTCTATACTATATTCCTTACTACTCAATAGATCCACTTCTGCCTACTTGATTGTATCTTCCAATGATATTGTTTCAGCTTCCAACGGTTACCAACTAATTTTTACTGATAAAAGTTTACAACAAAAGTTTAGCCTACTACTAACCGACTGTTTTCCGCTGCCTTCTTACCAATTATAATTACCAATTACAATTACCATTACTAATGCTGCAACTAGTTTCGAGTTATATTATATATGGATATCTGTGAATATTAAATAGTAAAGTTGAAAATAAAAGAAAGAGTAATACCAACGTACTTTGCCGGCGCAGCGTCTACTTTGTTGCATCTCAGACGGCTGAAAACTCGTCTCGCAGCATTAGCAAACCTCTGTGCATTATCTCTTGTGATATTGAAATGCTTTGCTATATCATGATATAACACATTACGAAATCTAACACAATCATTTGTATTTGAATAATCCATAATAAAATTCTAAACGTTTCTACAGACGTAAATAAACGAATTTTTTTTAAAAAAAAATAGAGCTAATAAATTGCTTGTTGAGCGCGCTTTGTCGTTAACGTAAGTTGCGGACGGAAATGACGTCATTTCATCCAAGGCAACGTAAGCCGTAAAGCGTTCGTATGTCGTAACGTCAACTTACGTTTTGTCGTAAATATTTTCAACATTGTAGGATTGTTATTATTCATATGTGGTTATGGGTGTACTGAATTGAGAAGTTGAAATTTAAAAAAAAAAAAAAAAATATTACATTGTTATTAAATCTTCTGATTTTGTTGACAATTAAAAAACCTTTTTAGTCATTATACCTTTTTATATTGCTTAAAAGTTTAAAACAAAGTGGTTTAAATTTGTTTTAGACAAAGGGCCTAATTTTTTCGTGAGCCTTCCAATTTTTCGTGAGCCGCTGTCCAGTAGCCATGTTTGATTAAGAAATATAACTTGGTAAAAAGAACATATTAAAGTCCATATATATCAATTTTAATTTAGAACTTGTATAGTATCATATTGTTTTGAAAAAAAGTAGAAAATATTGGAAAACTTTTATGACATTTGAAGATATGTTTGAGACAAATAAATAAATATTTATTCATATTTTAACATTTTTTAGCCATTCAGACAAGAAAATTTTGCCCAATGACATATACTTTTCTTTTTAAATTTTGATAAATGATAGTTATTGCAATAACCTGAAGAAGTTTCAGAAAAAGTTAAATATTATAAATATGTTTTTCCCTTATTTTAAAGTTTTAGATATGTCTATTCTTACACTTGAGATTTAAACCACAAGAAGACAAACAATTAACATATCATTTTTCAAATATTGGCAATTTGCGTGAAACTTTTTTTTTTCATGTGCTGAAATAGCAAAAAAATGCATATCATAAGGCTTTCATAAATTGATCTAGCAAAAATTAAAGCCCACTACCCTACCTTTTTTTTATGTTTTTTGTATTTAACATACATCAAACTTTCAAAAAAACAATGTTACAACAAAAGTTAAATATTATGAAAAATCCACTTTTCAGTTCAGTACATCCTTATGTAGGTCAAAAAACCCGCGTAGAAACCCGTGAGAAAATTGTAATTCAGACATGTTTCTTTATGTATTGGTTCTCTCTTCTAGAGACCCTTAAAGTCGGTCTTCGTTTCTGTTGGTTCTCTCTTCTAGAGACCCTTAAAGTCGGTCTTCGTTTCTGTCCGTTTGTTTGTTTGTGGCAAGCGTAGCGCCAAAACTATTCAACGGATTTCGACCAAACTTGGTAGGGATGAATGGTCTAGGCTCTAGTTGTGCCTTTTGTAGTATGGTCGCCATAGAAACCACCGTTGCTATGGAAACGGGCGAAAACCGCTTTTACTGCGAAAACTATCTCCTCCCACGGTTTTTCGAATTTAGAAACCACTTGGTATGCGTTGTGTAGCCCATCATTTGCTACATCGAATGATCTTCCCGATTTTTAATCCGTCTCTTCGTTTTCGTAATATTTGAGTTGCCGTAAGGGGTACCATTTCCGCGGAAAACACAGACACGTCAAAACTAAATATATCGACACAAAAAGAAATGGTTTCCTATTACCTGATCGCTGATTGGCTAAAAATCCGGACACGACCAAATATCGACCAACCAGAGAGCACTTCACATAGCCATTACAACTTCCGTTTCCCGTACTTTTACACGAGGAGACGAAATATTCAAGTGAATTTGACGCCGTTCTCGCGACAACTCGATAGCTTGTGTCATTATTTGTGCGGTGTCGTGAGAGTAGAGACAAGAGAGAACCATCGTCGCAGTATGCTTGTGTTTTCATTTATGTGGGGACAAAATGATTACAAAGATAATTCATATTTGGTCCTTACATTATATTGTACAGATGGGGATATAGCCGCGTTAACCGAAGAATAGTACATGATCAGTTAACAAGTATCCTTGGTTCAATTGTGTTACCCATATTCATTCAGCTAAATGTAATTCAACTCTGTCTTCATAGTACATATACCTGTTAATATGTACAGTCCTATTATGGCTTACACCAAGAAAGACATAACACAGGGAATTCATTTCTTGACGTAGGCTATTGGATAAAATTGATCATACGGGTGGATTAATAAAAGGTTGATATATGAGCCATCCCATGAGAAAACCAACATTGTGGACTCTGCGTAAAGTATCGACCCGGATCAGCCTAAGTTTGCCGCGCAGTCTAACCCGGACAGACACATTTCGCCTCCTGGAGGTTTTCTGTTTCAGGAATCATTACTCTATACCTCTATCCCTCTACGACGGAATGTGTCGGCCTGGATTAGCCTGCACAGACTGTACAGGCTGATCTATGTCGATATATTACGCAGAGTCCATAATGTTGGTTTTCTCATGGAACGGCTCATATACTCAATTCCAAAAGAAAGTGTGCACTTTATTTTCTGTGATTTTTCATCGACTACTTTTCTGAAAGCCTATATATTTGGAACCAAAATTGAGATCTGTTTACGTAAAATATGGCGAACATTTTAGCCCCAACGGAATTGACGTCTGGCCCACTGTAAACGAGCAGCCCGATGACGTGCCATCAAGACCTGACCCCACCTGAGTGTAACTGAGTGTATGTCTATTCTTGCGAAACCCTTTCTCGCGTACAATAAGCATTGCAGTCGACGATTTTGAAAAAAAAATCAAGGTAATACAACGGAAAATCACTACAAAATAATGTGTAATGCTTGAAAAGAATTGAAAACCAAAGGCCTAAATAATAATGTATTAGAAGGTATTTGTTGAAAATAATGTGGCAACACTTGAACAGAAGAAATTTCCCATACGTGACCAAGTTCAGATTGTGCCATACTTAATAATGGCAATAGATCTTGTTCTCTGATATTGTTCTCTGATTACGTTGATGTGCGCAGGGACGTATTAGTAGTCCCTGATGTGCGCCACGACGTATAAGTAGTCCCCGATGAGCGCCGAGCGGTATTAGTAGTCCCTGATGAGCGCCAGGACGTGTTAGTAGTCCATGATGTGCGCCGCGACGTATTAGTAGTCCCTGATGAGCGCCATGACGTGTTAGTAGTCCATGATGTGCACCGCGACGTATTAGTAGTCCCCGATGAGCGCCGGGACGTATTAGTAGTCCCTGATGTGCACCGCGACGTATTAGTAGTCCCCGATGAGCGCCGGGACGTATTAGTAGTCCCTGATGAGCGCCAGGACGTGTTAGTAGTCCATGATGTGCGCCGCGACGTATTAGTAGTCCCTGATGAGCGCCAGGACGTGTTAGTAGTCCATGATGTGCGCCGCGACGTGTTAGTAGTCCCTGATGTGCGCCGCGACGTATTAGTAGTCCCTGGTGTGCGCCAGGACGTGTTAGTAGTCCCCGATGAGCGCCGGGACGTATTAGTAGTCCCTGATGAGCTCCATGACGTGTTAGTAGTCCCCGATGAGCGCCGCGACGTATTAGTAGTCCCTGATGAGCGCCATGACGTGTTAGTAGTCCATGATGAGCGCCAGGACGTGTTAGTAGTCCCTGATGAGCGCCAGGACGTGTTAGTAGTCCCTGATGAGCGCCAGGACGTGTTAGTAGGCCTAGTCCATGATGTGCGCCGCGACGTATTAGTAGTCCCTGATGAGCGCCAGGACGTGTTAGTAGTCCATGATGAGCGCCAGGACGTGTTAGTAGTCCCTGATGAGCGCCAGGACGTGTTAGTAGCCCCTGATGAGCGCCAGGACGTGTTAGTAGTCCTAGTCCATGATGTGCGCCAGGACGTGTTAGTAGTCCCTGATGAGCGCCAGGACGTGTTAGTAGTCCATGATGAGCGCCAGGACGTGTTAGTAGTCCCTGATGAGCGCCAGGACGTGTTAGTAGTCCCTGATGAGCGCCAGGACGTGTTAGTAGTCCATGATGAGCGCCGCGACGTATTAGTAGTCCCTGATGAGCGCCAGGACGTGTTAGTAGGCCTAGTCCATGATGTGCGCCGCGACGTATTAGTAGTCCCTGATGAGCGCCAGGACGTGTTAGTAGGCCTAGTCCATGATGTGCGCCGCGACGTATTAGTAGTCCCTGATGAGCGCCAGGACGTGTAAGTAGTCCATGATGAGCGCCAGGACGTGTTAGTAGTCCCTGATGAGCGCCAGGACGTGTTAGTAGCCCCTGATGAGCGCCAGGACGTGTTAGTAGTCCTAGTCCATGATGTGCGCCAGGACGTGTTAGTAGTCCCTGATGAGCGCCAGGACGTGTTAGTAGTCCATGATGAGCGCCAGGACGTGTTAGTAGTCCCTGATGATCGCCAGGACGTGTTAGTAGTCCCTGATGAGCGCCAGGACGTGTTAGTAGTCCATGATGAGCGCCGCGACGTATTAGTAGTCCCTGATGAGCGCCAGGACGTGTTAGTAGGCCTAGTCCATGATGTGCGCCGCGACGTATTAGTAGTCCCTGATGAGCGCCAGGACGTGTTAGTAGGCCTAGTCCATGATGTGCGCCGCGACGTATTAGTAGTCCCTGATGAGCGTCAGGACGTGTTAGTAGGCCTAGTCCATGATGTGCGCCATGACGTGTTAGTAGTCCATGATGTGCGCCGCGACGTATTAGTAGTCCCTGATGAGCGTCAGGACGTGTTAGTAGGCCTAGTCCATGATGTGCGCCATGATGTGTTAGTAGTCCATGATGTGCGCCGCGACGTATTAGTAGTCCCTGATGAGCGTCAGGACGTGTTAGTAGGCCTAGTCCATGATGTGCGCCATGACGTGTTAGTAGTCCATGATGTGCGCCGCGACGTATTAGTAGTCCCTGATGTGCACCGGGACGTATTAGGTATTAGTAGTCCCTGATGTGCGCCGGGACGTATAAGTAGTCCCTGGTGTGCGCCGGGACGTATTAGGTATAAGTAGTCCGTGATGTGTGCCGGGACGTATTAGTATTCCCCGGTGGGCGCATGGACGTATTAGTAGTCCCTGATGAGCGCCAGGACGTGTTAGTAGTCCATGATGTGCGCCGCGAAGTATTAGTAGTCCCTGATGTGCGCCGGGACGTATTAGGTATTAGTAGTCCCTGATGTGCGCAGGGACGTATTAGTATTTCCCTGGTGTGCGCAGGGACGTATTAGTGGTCCCTGGTATGCGTCACTATGCATCTACATGTGAAAAATGCTGCAATATGATAACGATGATCGAATAGCGTCGTAAACAATGTGAGGTGCAGAGAATTAAGACTTTCTGGAAGTTTGACACACAAATATTCCACTGTTTAGGCCTACCGACTTTAAAATGAGGTGCACGTCTGATACTACAAAATATTATTATTAATCAATATTTCAATAATTTATTTGTATAAAAATCGATGGTTCTCCCTGGGAATACATCATCTATGTGAATGTTAACTTAGTCAACTTACCACTTATCTTCTGAGTGCGGTGTAGCGTGAATTTGTTCATACCGTGAAATTTATCAGACCTTACATTTCTCACAGTACGGTCGTGCAAATTTTAAGGCGTGAAAATCTTAAGACGGGTTGATTTAATGCGATTTAGATTTGTATTTTTCGACATCGTTCCATCTTCGCGATATTAACATTAATTATGTACATGCGTTCTTCTGTTTGAGCGAACTAAAATAATGTAAAACTGAGCATTTTAGGCATTACATTAGGCTCCTTAGAAAAACCTTAAGACACGTCAAATAAATGTAAATGTAATTAATTTTACATTAAAATAAGAGGGTATGGGGTGATTCATTGAATGGGGGTTTAACGTCATTTTCAACATGTTTTCAGTCATATCACGGCGGCCAGTTCACCTACTCTTATGTTTCTTGGCTTTCTCACACACTAGTACTTAATACAACTTTCTTTCCAATTAATTTGCTGCTTTTCCACATAGACGGATATTCCATTAGTGGAAGACTAATGACGCTTGTCACAATAACTTTTTTCAAACGTCGGAAAGAATGTTGGCCTAGCTTGGGTTCGAACTCAGAATTCCTGGATTGACAGCCCTCGTCGCTACCGATTGAGCTACCGGGGCTCGACGAGTATGGAGTGAATACACCTATGACTTACCTGTACCACTAGTCAATCAAGTAATTAATGAGTTAATTAATAAATCATTACTGTAACGAAAAAACAGGTGATATTACCTACGGTGGGTATAGGGTGAATACAAAATATACATTACATCACATGAAAACATGAACACGAACGGAATAGAAATACAAAAAGAAAAAAAGAAAAAAAAAAAAAAAAAACACTACCCACTATAACTCAACATTACATTTGTACTGCTTACATGAAATTGGGGTTAATGGTCTAACACCTACATTGACATTCCTGCCCATCTCTTCATTCCTCAATCAATCAATATATCTTATAATTTTACATAAGTAAAAAAAGCGAAAGACATGGAATTCATATGTATATAAAATTCAACAGGTGTTCATAGTGGTGTTGGGGTAGGGGGTCTAGACGCCTTCTATGAATATATTTACTTAATCAAATCAATCCATCTACAGTACTAGTTTCTACACAAAACAAGTTGTTTCAAGAAATGTTTTATAATTGTTAGTTATGATATATTCTATATCTATATATCATATATTGGCTAGCCCTGGCTGTAGGTTTGAGTGTCCGGAAGGCTCTAACTTAGGTACACTGTTGGACCGAGTTTAGCCACTTTCTGTTAGTTTGTGGTGTCCATCTGTCCGTCCGAAATTCATAAAATGTCTGTGAACATCTTTTTGGACCTTAAATTGACTATCCAAGCTATTTCAATCCTGTAGTTCTCTCTTGTAACTGAATTATATATAAACATTAATTTAGGAGAAAGTACAGAGGTGTGAGACCGTAATGCTATCCACATGAGGGCATTCACCACCATTTTCATCTCTCACACGTGTCATCATTTCTACACAAAGCAGCTTCATACGTAAGAATCGACCCATCTCAGACTCACATTGGAGACTCTGTTCTAACTGTGATGTTCTTTGACGAGAATGTATTGGTCGATGGTATCGCAGGTGGCACTTTGATCAATAGTAGGTATTCATTTGTCCATCTCAGTATGTTCATAATCAGTCAGTTCTGGGAATTGCCCTTCCCATATACTCATACTCACAATATGTTCTGGGACATCTGGTACCTTTCCCTATGTTCATACTCACAGTGGGTTATAGGACATCTGATCCCTCCCCTATACTCATAGTCACAGTCAGTTCTGGGACACCCTTTATCTCCACTATACTCAGTCAGTCGGCTCAGTATGTTCATAATCAGTCAGTTCTGGGAATTGCCCTTCCCATATACTCATACTCACAATCTGTTCTGGAACACCTTGTCCCTTCCCCTATGTTCATATTCACAGTGGGTTTTGGGACATCTAATCCCTCCCCTATACTCATAGTCACAGTCTGTTCTGGGACAACTGGACCATCCCCTATACTCATAGTCAGTCAGTTCTGGGACATCTGGTCCCTTCTATCACAGGCAGTTCTAGGATACCTTGGCCCTTTCTCTATACTCATAGTCAGTCAGTAATTGGACACCTGGTCCTTACGTATACTCATGTTCAAAATCGGTTCTGGGCCACCTGGTCCCTTCTATATTCTCATACTCACAGTCGGTTCTGGGACACGAACTCAGTCGCAACCAGTTCTTGGAAACCTTGTTCCATCCCTTATAACTCAAAGACGGTTTTTGGACACCTGGCCCCTACCATATTTTCATAGCCGCAGTCGGTTGTGGGACACTTGGACCGTCACCTTCCCCTATGTTCATACTTACAGTCAGTTCTGGGACACCTGGTCCCTTCCCTTATACTCTTAGTCGGTTCTCGGAAACCTGGTCCCTACAGTTTACTCAAAGTTGCAGTAGGTTTTGGGACACCTGATCTCTTCCTCTATATTCAGTCAGTCAGTTGGAAACCTGGTCCATTTTCTTATGTACGTACTCAGTCAGTTCTGGGACATTTGGTCCCTTTATCTATATTTATAGTTTCAGTCAGTCACCTGGTCCCTTTTCCTATGTTCATATTCTAGGTCAGTTCTCAGAGTTGGTTATAGGTCAACTTGTCCAGTGCTGCGTTAACGTACACTTTAATCTTTAATGGTGATACTCATAAGAAAAGATTTTTTGTTTCTAAGAAGAAGAAAATTACACACAGGGTTATACATCTTTCTTGCCGAACAGATATTGTTGGGTGTATATATACTTAGTAGAATGGGACGAACTATTTCAATCTGTAATTATTGTCAAGGGTATTTTCAGCTGCTACCACGTCACGTGCTCTTTGAAACACTATACATGTAACTGTCTAATTATGTTTGTACCATATATTATGGCCAAGTGAAAACAAAAATGTATATAAGGATATATTTATATTATTTTTGAAACAAGAATATAACGCAAAGTAATTTTCATATATAATCTTTATTTCCTCCAATATATGAAGATCATACAAAGATGAACACTATGATAAACAAACAAAAAAGAACAAAACGGAAAGGTTATACACACAAATAAAATATCTCTTTAAATAACCACACTTAGATCAGAGCCAATGCCCATCATCTGATAGAAAGGATTGAAAACATCTCTGGAACAAAATAAGTGCCCGGAAGAAGATTTCAAGGGGAGTTTATATACTTCAGGTGTAAGAACTGCAGGAAATGAGAATGTTCTTATTGATAAATGCATCCTCATCTGCAATCCTTACACAATATAATGACACAAATAATGTGGCAGCATTTATGATGTGATACACTGATTAATTGATTGGGGTTTAACGCCGTTTTTAACATTTTCTCAAGTCATATCATGGCGGCCAGTTCACCTACTCATGTGTTTCCTGGTTTTCTCACACCAGTACTGCACACAACAATCTTTCCAACTGGCTGGTTTTCCACATAAACTTAGTACATTGGTGGAAGACGAATGACGCATGTCGCATTGACTTTTGTCAAACGTCGGAAAGAAAGTTGGCCGAGCCGGGATTCGAACTCACAACCCCTGGATTGACAGCCCACGTCTCTACCGACTGAGCTACCGTTGATGTGGTACAGGATGATTATATATAAATACAAATGTTTATCTATCCCCTCAAGAGCAGATTCCCGTTATAACCACACTCCTCAACTGACTCCATTATTTAATAAGTGTAGGCAAGAAGAAATCAGTAGTTGAGAGGCGAAAGACAAACATATGTCCACTTTCACTAAAGGAGATTGAATGTGTCCAACTGAGGCGCTCTGAACAGTTCTCATAGCTATCGTATACACACATGAAGTGCACTATATATATATGTATGGAGAACCTTGCAATAACACAGGTGTATATGCAACTGCATATCCCTACACGGTACAAAGTACAAAACAGAATATAACATAAATGTACATAAAATGGGAGTTCGCATATCAAATTGACTATATAAGTTTTATAATGTACATAATTGACAAAGTTACATCCATGCGTCATGGAAAAACTTTGCAACCACATTAAAAAAACATGTAATTTTTCCGCTAAAGAAGACTTCTTTGGGTCCAAACCAAACAATGTTCGAACATACTCATCTCCATTTAGAAAGTAAATAATCTCAGATACAGTAAAATCGAATTCTTGATTAATGCATTCTTCGAAAAGGATCTTACAAGTCTGCACACAGTTACAATTAACTAAAATATGCTCTGTTATACAACATGTTATGTCAGTTATTCCACACCTAGAACAAGTCGAGTCTGTGGAAGATAGAAAGGCTATCATCTGAGCCACAGAAAAGCAGACAGGTAGCATACTTTGTTTGTGTTTAGCTAAATTCTATACAGGACTCACAGAGAACTGCTTTTCATTCCAATTGACCCACTGGTTACAGAGGAGAAGATGTTGACTGATGACGCACGACGGACGACGCATGCCGGACAAAAGGCGATCAGAATAACTCACCTTGAGTACTTCGTGCTTAGGTGATCTAAAAATACAATGGTAATTTATGTGCAGTCCAACATTGTGTAGAAGAGATCAAGATTTGATGAGTAGAAGTCGTCAGGACACTGTGACGTCTTTTCTTTCGCGCAGTCATATAATTCCCGTACTTTTCCATCTTCTGAAAAGCGACACTCCATGGATAAATGTATCTTCCCTTGCTGTGACTAGAAGCCAGTTTGTCAACACTTAGGACCATCTCATAGGATTAGGCATCCAGCATATGAAAAGAATTGAAGATATCTGGAAGAAGTGTGTACAAAACCTGCAAATAATACTTCCTAATATCATTAGCAAAATTACTAATAACAATAACAACAACGATATATCAATATCGTTTATATTATCATTCGATTTAGTTTTGCTCTTCAAAAATGAACCATTTGGCAAGTCGGAAAAGTTTAAATAAACATCATTGTGTGCACATTTGCTATATCAGTCCTGAGTGAACTGTTATTTTGAACTTTTGAAAATAATAGATATCTTGTTTGTGTGGTTACACGATTAAGAGCTTTTCTCTTTAACTTTTTGCTTATTTGCTGGAAAATAATAGTATGCTCTTCACTCTATTTTTCTTTTCAACCAACTCGTCCCCAAAAGTATAACACAAAAAGTAGCCGAGACCCTTCTGAAACGGTTGCCATGAAAGACAAATTCATTTACGACCAGGTATTTGCGTATCCTAGTTTCTTGTTTAAGGGAGAGTGCGTATGTGAAGTTGTTACAGAATCAGAGACAATGCGTTCCGCACTACCTATGATGTAACATCAAATACTTGTGTCACGGTTAAACCACCAATTAATATGGCTTGAACAATTATCGAAATCTGAAAGAGGAATTTGAAAGTGACTGTTTTTATCTATTAGATACAATAAACAAGTGCTATTATATATATATATACAAAATGTATTCCTTTAAGTGACTGACAATAGGTCAATCGAAAAAGGTCACTATCAAACAGTATCATTGATATTATTTAACCCTTTCCCACATAAAGACCCTTTATGTGACTTTTTAAAACATTGTGGCAATATCATGAACATGCACTTTACAATATGATTCAGTATTTGCCAACTCAAGTTATAGCAATTATTTGTCAAAGTTTTAAGGAAAATGTCTTCTGGTTTTGTGTTACTTACAACATTTCTGATGTCTACAGTCATTTGTGGCCACCAGTAACGCAATCTTATAGCACTGTTAGTCTTATTGAAGCCACTATGACCACCAATAGCACTGCTATGGAACTCCCTCATGATAGCATCACTGGCTCCATTTTTCACAACAGTTACATGTTTCAGTGACTTTTGCAATCTCTTGCACAGAACATCACCTGAAATGTAAATAATGGTCTATGAAATTTTGCTAAAGATTGTTGTATGGCTAATTAAATTTACACAAGATAACTATTAACAATTTAAGAACAGATACAGGTAATTAACTAATTGATTTTCAGCTGTTACTTTACAAACAATTAGAAGTTTTTATATTTTACCATCACATTTGTATTCTACTAAAATGATTTTTAAATTCAGTTACAAACAAATGTACTGGGATCACACTGCATGTACGTGCAAACTTCTTTCTGTGGATATTGTTCAACCAGATACCACAACATTCTAATGCAGTTTTGTGGTCTTTGCACATGTATGAAACAGCAAGCACAAGGTGCAGAAGAGGATCAGACTGTATAGATATGAAGGTTAATCTTGGCCTGCATATTGCATGAGGGATATTCTAATATATAGGGACACATGTGCGGGTTAAATGTATTTGTTATGCTCTTTTGTAAATACAAATTCACATAATTTTGTTAATATGTATTTTGTCACATTTTGTTAAGGTTTGTGGGTATATATATCAATGCCCTACAGATCCTAATTCTTAAACAATGTTGAGAACATTGTGAGTATAGATGATAAAGTAATTAACTCTTTCAGCGCCGTATTTCTAAATCCAACTCTTCTATTGTATATTTTTTATTTTACATTGCTTGTATACTTCGGGAAAGATTGTAAAGTATCAAGCCTTGGTTTTTTAAGCCGTGAACATTGTAAGACTTATGTTTATGTATACATGTAAGGAGTTTTTATGTATATTCCTTTTAAAACTATAGGAAACAGTGGGCAGTTTGCATAAATGAGTCTTGGTTTTTCAAGCCATGAAAATTGTAAGACTTGATCAAACGATGATAAGAAGCTACTTTGGAAGTTGTCATGGTTCCAAAAGAACAAAAGTCTGTATTAAATAGCATTTTTAACAAGTAAATTAATTTTAGAATGGCTAAATAAATTTACACAATATTAATATTTGGGTTTGGACCAAGGTTTGAAACATAATTTGTAGCTGTGAAAAATATCAGACTATATGAAAATGGCATATATATAGCTCATAATGGGCAGACTTTTGTTGCCACAATGTTTCCAAATCCATACAATAATCATTGTTTTATTTATGTGAACTTCCCATGTTTATGTATACATGTAAGGAGTTCTTATGTATATTCCTTTTAAGACTACAGGAAACAGTGGGCAGTTTGCATGAATGAGCCTAGGTTGTTTAAGCCATGAAAATTGTAAGACTTGATGAAACGCTGATAAGAAGCTACTTTAGAGGTTGTCATGTCTCCAAAAAAACAAAAGTCTGTATTAAATAGGATCTTTAACAAGTAAATTAATTTTAGAATGGCTAAATAAATTTACACAATATTAATATTTGGGTTTGGACCAAAGTTTGAAACATAATTTGTAGCTGTGAAAAATATCAGACTATATGAAAATGGCATATTAATTATAGCTCATAATGGGCAGACTTTTGTTGCCACAATGTTTCCAAATCCATACAATAATCATTGTTTCATTCTCGTCAACTTCTCATGTTTATGTATACATGTAAGGAGTTCTTATGTATATTCCTTTTAAGACTACAGGAAACAGTGGGCCGTTTGCATGAATGAGCCTTGATTGTTTAAGCCATGAAAATTGTAAGACTTGATGAAACGCTGATGAGAAGCTACTTTAGAGGTTGTCATGTCTCAAAAAAAAAAAAAAGTCTGTATTAAATAGGATTTTTAACAAGTAAATTTAACTTAGAATGGCTAAATAAATTTACACAATATTAATTTATGGGTTTGGACCAAAGTTTGAAACATAATTTGTAGCTGTGAAAAATATCAGACTATAATATGAAAATGGCATATATAACTTATAATGGGCAGACTTTTGTTGCCACAATGTTTCCAAATCCATACAATAATCATTGTTTCATTCTTGTCAACTTCTCATGTATGTATACATGTAAGGAGTTCTTATGTATATTCCTTTTAAGACTACAGGAAACAGTGGGCAGTTTGCATGAATGACCCTTTGTTGTTTAAGCCATGAAAATTGTAAGACTTGATGAAACGCTGATAAGAAGCTACTTTAGAGGTTGTCATGTCTCCAAAAAAAACAAAAGTCTGTATTATATAGGATTTTTAACAAGTAAATTAATTTTAGAATGGCTAAATAAATTTAAACAAGATTAATATTTGGGTTTAGTATGGGGATCAAAGTTTGAAACATAATTTGTAGCTGTGAAAAAGATCAGACTATATGAAAATGGCATAGAAAGCTCATATTATGAGCAGACTTTTGTTGGCACAATGTTTCCAACTCCATACAATAATCATTGTTTTATTCATGTCAACTTCCCATGTTTACACATACATTTTTTCAAAGTCGGCTACTACTGATATGATGTATGTGGAAATAGGAAGGACATTAATTGATACCAGTGCACATTTTAAGAAAAGATATAGTTAATTAGCACCCTTTACTTAACACAAAATAAGGAGTTTTATGTATATTCCTTTTGACCCTTTCCAACATACAGACGCTTTCTGACACCTTTGCAGCAGATGCGTTTTGAAATCATTGTGGCAAAAGGAGAAACTGCTTGAAACAAGCAATATCTCCTTTTGCCACAATGTTTTCAGCTCTTTTCCATAAGAATGTTTTCATTTAAGGAGATTATCCATAATTGTGCCTAGTTGTTTCCAAAGTCGTCTGCTGCAGATTTGCTGTATGTGGGAAAGGGGTAAGATTAATAGAAACTGTGGACTGTTTGAATGAATATATGAGCCTTGGTTTTTAAGCCATGAAAAATGTAAGACTTGATGAAACGATGATAAGAGCTACTTTGGAGGTCGTCATGGCTCCCAAAAAACAAACAACTGTATTAAATAGCATCTTTAACAAGTAAACTGATTTTAGAATGGCTAATTAAATTTACATAAGATGAATTGTTTGGTTTTGTATGGGGATTACAGTTTGAAACATAATTTGTAACTGTGAAAAATATCAGACTATATGTAAACGGCATATATAGCTCATAATTAGCAGACTTTTGTTGCCACAATGTTTCCAAATCCATACAATAATAATTTTTTCATTTATTTCAACTTCTCATGTTTATGTATACATGTAAGGAGTTCTTATGTATATTCCTTTTTAGACTTTAGGAAACAGTAGGCATTTTGCATGAATGAGTCTTGATTTTTTAAGCCATGAAAATTGAAAGACTTTATGAAACAATGATAAGAAGCTACTTTGGAGGTCTCCATGGCTTCCAAAAAACAAGTTAAAAACATAATTTGTAGCTGGTAAAAAATATCAGACTATATGAATGCACAGATAGGTAGCTAAAATGTAATCACAGCTTTAAAAATCCATTGGGAGTGTTAACCCTTTCCCTCATACAACAATTCTTAGGCAGACAAATTTGATCATATTTTGTTAAATTTGTTTTTTCTCTATAATTGAATTGATAACCTATGACTAAAAGTTGAAAACATTGTGGCAAAAGGAGAAATTGCTCATATTGAGCAATTTCTTCTTTTGTCACTATGTTTTCAAAAAGCTGTCTTCTGCAGAGGCATCAGAAAGCGTCTATAAGATGGAAATGGTTAAAGGTCTATGTAACAAGTAATTACATTGAAAGATGGCTGATTTTTCATTAAACACAATGTTAATGTTTGGATGGTGTATGGGGAAATATTTTTGTGTTAACACTTTCCCACCTTTGAAACAGTAGAGACAACTAGAAAACATTCAGGGCAATAGAAGACACAGCTCATAATGTGCGACTTTTGTTACCACAATGTTTCCAACTCCAAACAATAATCATTGTTTCATTCATGTCGACTTCCTATGTTTATATATACATGTTTTCAAAGTCGACTTCTACAGATATGATGTATGTAGGAAATGTGTAGGACATAAATTATACCAGTGCTCATATTAAAAGAAATTAATATTCTAAAGAAGAATAAGATTAGTTAATTAGCAGCTGTTACTTTACAAACAATAAGGAGTTTCTATGTATATTCCTTTTAAGACTATAGGAAACAGTGGGCAGCTTGCATGAATGAGCCTTAGTTTTTTAAGTCAAAATTTATTTTAAATTTTCAATTAATACAATTGAGTATACAAAAAAATATAACAGTTTCGGGATAACTAGGTTACGAAATCATTGTAATCCTGTTTACAACTGACTTCCCATATTTATGCATACATGTTTCAAAGTTGTCTACTGCAGAATTTGGAAGACATATTCATAGACTTATTGTCAACTAATTTTTATTACTGGTTTAGGCAAGGATTGCCTCTGTACAAAATACCTTTTATGTAGAAGATTTCATTTTTTTTTTTATAATGTTGTCTTCGGTTGACTAACCCCCGACCTTTATGTCATCATATTCAGTGGTATCCATGGCAGTGCCTGAAATGAGGGCTGGCCCGAAAAAAAAATTTGGGCAAGTAAAATTTTAGGATTACTGGCCCAAATGATATAGTGCAAGCCCAAATATTTTGGACAAATTTTTGCCCCTGTTTCTCGTTCGCACTGGTTTTTATTTTTGCCCTGGGTCCGTTCGCACCGTATTTTAAGTTGTGGGTGATGTGTAAAGATATAAAATGTAACTGGAACAATTCTAATGACTTTTTATATTTCAGATAATCCGAGCCTTCTCTGACCCTTACACATTTTTGACATTTTATTTTGCTGTGTAGGGTCAGAGGAACTCCATAATTTTTTGGCAAGAGGAGTAATAACTCATGATAATTTTGAGTGATGAGTAACGCCCAAACAACCATGAGTATTTTAATAAAGAATAAACTGTTAGTGACAAATGTAACATGTAAAACAACAGTTCAGTTCCTGATATAGAATGCTGGTTATTCTTATATTGTCAAGTTCTGTTCAGTAAATGTTTACAATTTGACATAGCTTAGTCAAAACATTTTGTTTTTGTTTTCTTGACTCTTGGTTTATAGTCCGACATTAATCGCCTCTTTCTTCTTGAATTTGACAACCATTCAGAGGCAAACTCTTCAAGCCATCAATAAAAAACTGTTTGTTTGCCCTTTATCGACCCTAGATCTTAGAGGTGGGTCGGTAGGTCGGAAAAATAATTTATTTTCTGGGAGGGGAGGATTAATAAACTAATATGAATGTTGAATGACCTAAAATCATACAAGCTGCCCTGTTTCAGTGACTTTGTTGTTTTGCAAATGCTCTTCAATTTGAAGAGTTCTATGCTATCAATGTTTTTTGTGGTCTCAAGTGTAAACATATAAGTACAGAAAAGATTTTTTGGATAGGTCACAGCCCTTTTTATCATGTAGAGGGTGTGCGTTAAGTGCAAAAATACAACTTGGGAAAACCGAATACACGTGACCATTCCAGCCAATCGTATTTGCGAAAATGTAAATCAAAACTAATTTTATTCGAAAGCCAAAATATATGCGGTAAACGTCATCAATATTGGGGCCATTGAATATGCATAAGACATGTATCGATTGTAAACTTCGGCTAATATTGCAAAACTGAAAGTATATTCCTTCCTAGCCTTCCTAGCCACTCGGTAAATCTCGGAAATGAACTGCAATTACCGCGATTTGTCAAAGAAATAACCCTGTAAAAGATCGACGATTAGAAATGCATATTACTCGGCCGAAAAATTTCACTCCCCAAAAAATATGCTGGTGCCTCAAATCTTACCTCGGAATTCGCGAGTTTTCTTAAATTCGAACCCTGTAAATGAGTCATTCTCAAAATTGGTCAAAATTGAAAAGGACAAAGACTAAAAACTAAATTTGTTTGCAATTAACTTTTATTGATAAAATATGAACTCGGAACATTTGTAGAATACATGAACATTAAAATGATATCTTAAAAAACTTAATTTAAATGAATAACAAACAGTTATAGTTCATCGGGTTTTAAAAATATCCTTACCGTAACACTCTTTTATTAGTGCAGTAAAACTGTAACTTTTCTCCCAAATCCATATTTTCATGATTGATTAAGAGAAATAACTCAAAAAATTGTTTTGGGAAATAAAAATGGATTGAAATGTCATTTTAAAGGTTTAAATTTTAAAAAACCATAAACTCATGTACAATACTTTGAAAAATCGAGATGTTTTTATCCAAATTTAATTCAATAAAACTAAAACTCAATGTGTTATGTTACATGATTATGAAATGCAACTTGGGATGCATCTTATTTTATACTTATCTTTTATTTTAAGATCACAAGCTTGACAAAAAATAATAAAATATGCTGTGTTACAGAAAGGAAAGTGATGTTACAGGATGGAACTGCTTTGTTACTGGAAATAATTTCCCCCATAAAGATATAAATTAATTGTTACGCAACGTAGCAATTGAAAAATTTAGTATTTGAGAGTCTTTAAATGTCATGGAACAGCTGACAAAATCTTCTGTAATAACTGCTTGATATATCTATATACTCATAGGAAACAAAGTGTTACAGGAAGGAATTTCAGTTGTTATAGTAAAGAAAGTTATATTCTTCAACAAACAATTTGTCTATAGTTGTTTTTAACATAATCAATATTAATTGTCTGTGAAATATCTAAAAACAACAGACAATATATTCACTTAATATAACATCATAAAACTGCAAAAATAATGTTAACAACAACAAAGAACAAACAATTCTTCCTTTAATAATATCGAAAACAAATTATATTCCAATGATAATCTGACATTCTTTTCAAAATTGATCATCCTTTTACAACATACAACAGACTTACACTTTAAAACGGTTAAGCAAAACTATGGAAAATCTGCAAAACTGACAGTATAACTCTTGAATAAAGATAAACAAATGTGAGAAACGGAGATATTGCTTATCGCAAGCAATTTCTCCTTTGGCTACACTGTTTTTGAAAGTCCTCTGCTGCAGATGCGTCAGTTTGTGGGAAAGGGTTATTCAAACACTTTTCAGAGTTTACCAACGTCTGTTTTATATTTCTGTTTTATATTTCTGCATGTACATGTACCTATATTTTCATCATCAGGACTTCCTTTACATTGAAATTTATTTTATTTGTTACTGCAATGGATGCCCAAATTTCTTTATCAACCTCAAAATAAGATCCAGAATTTTCTTTGGGTTGTGGAATAAATGCGTTCTTTCATACTCAACAATAACTTATTTCCCAATATATTCAGAGCTAGATCGAACCATTTTAGTATCTGTTATGCTTTCAACTTCTTCTACTCCTCCACTCTCAACTTCCATATTCTCTATCCCTCTTCTCTCGACTTGCACATTCTCTTTCCCTCTATTCTCAACTTCCATATTCTCTGTCAACTTCCATATTCTATGCTCAACTTCTGCACTGTCTGTCCTTTTATTCTCAACTTCTATCTTCGATTTAATCACAATGTCTACATTCACTCTCCTTTCGTTTTCAACTTCTACCTTCTGTGTCCCTCTATGCTCAACTTCTACATTCTCACTATTTTTAACTTCTACATTCTCAGTCCCTCTATGCTCAACTTCTACATTCTCAGCCCCTCTATGCTCAACTTCTACACTCTCTCTATGTTCAATTTCTACATTCTCAGCCCCACTATGCTCAACTTTTACATTCTCTATCCCTCGGTGCTCAACATCTACATTCCCTCTATGCTCAACCTCTAAATTCTCTTTCTCTCTATGCTCAACTTCTACATTCCCTCTATGCTCAACTTCTACATTCTCAGTCTCTCTATACTCAACTGCTACATTCTGTCTATGCTTAACTTCTACATTCTCAGTCTCTCTATACTCAACTTCTACATTCTCTCTATGCTCAACTTCTACATTCTCAGTCTCTCTATACTCAACTGCTACATTCTGTCTATGCTTAACTTCTACATTCTCAGTCTCTCTATATTCAACTTCTACATTCTCTCTATGCTCAACTTCTACATTCTCAGCCCCTCTATGCTCAACTTCTACACTCTCTCTATGTTCAACTTCTACATTCTCAGTCCCTCTATGCTCAATTTCTACATTCTCAGTCCCTCTTTGCTCAACTTCTACATTCTCTGTCTCTCAGTGCTCAACTTCTACATTCCCTTTATGCTCAACCTCTAAATTCTCTTTCTCTCTATGCTCAACTTCTACATTCTGAGTCTCTCTATACTCAACTTCTACATTCTCTCTATGCTCAACTTCTAAATTCTCTTTCCCTCTATGCTCAACTTCTACAATCCCTCTATGCTCAACTTCTACATTCTGAGTCCCTCTATACTCAATTTCTACATTCTCTCTATGCTCAACTTCTACATTCTCAGTCTGTCTATACTCAACTTCTACATTCTCAGTCTGTCTATACTCAACTTCTACATTCTCTCTATGCTCAACTTCTACATTCTCAGTCTCTCTATACTCAACTTATACATTCTCTCTATGCTCAACTTCTAAATTCTCTTTCACTCTATACTCAATTTCTACATTCTCTCTATGCTCAACTTCTACATTCTCAGTCTGTCTATGCTCAATCTCTACATTCTTTTTCCCTGATGTTTTATCTGTTTTATATCTTTGCTGTTCTTTGACCAAATAGTTGGATCTTTATCTGTTTTCTCTAAACTTTCGTTGTTGTTCAGTTGTTCAGCATTTGACATTGCCATTATGCCTGAAATGCAAGATATTTGTTGTTATATTACTATCATAATGATTTAATAGGTCTGTTCTGGGGGGTGGGGTGGGGGGGGGGGGGGGGGGGGGGTTGTGGTACGACTTACTATTGTAATTTGGTGAATTGGGGTGTTTTGTTTTCCTGGAACACCCCTTATGCAATTTTAGTAATACTATTATTATTATTGAATTTTCATTCCAGTAACATAACATTTCCTACCCATAACACAATTACATTTACAATTTGATTGAATTCTCACTCAATGTAATATCACACCGTTAGGGGAAATGGTCAAAATGGTCAAATACTGTTACTTGGAAATTTATTTAATAAAAAAAAAGGACACATTTGACATTTTTGTTGATAAATGTTCCCCAATTTTCCTTCCAGTAATGAAGCGATTCCCTCCCGTAACCCAAAATATAGTGAAATGACAAATGTATTGTTATAGAATGTTTAATGTTACCACTTTCACTTCTGAAACATTTCCATTATACCATGGAAACTATTTAAAAGATAAGAAGAACCAAACTGTTTTAAACTGTAACAGTTTTTGAAAACTATTATTTTTATATTCCTTCCTATAACAAATTTATTCTTTCCTGTTACAGAAATATGCAGGAACAAAAGAGTACTGATTGTCACAAGCTTTACACACACACATGGTACCAAACAAGAACAAATGTATAATAAATCAATTAATAGCAGTAATTACGAAAACAATGAAAGATGACAATCAACCCATTCTTATTTATGTCATTTTTCTTCCTTCCTGTAACAATATTACTCTTTCCTGTAACATAAATATTAGATTATGAAATATTCAGAGGTAGGATATCTTTATATAACTACACATCACCTATAATTAACAGAACATTGTTTCAACAATTATGTATACATTATCTCCAAAATATATATAATAGTGAAATCTTAAAAATCTTTTAATACTCTTTATTTATTCTTTCCAATAACAAAATCGAACTTTCCCATAACATAAAATAGCGATACAGGAAAGAAAGTTACAGGAAGGAAGAACTCGAAGTCAATTCCAAATTAAAAAATGAATGGTCCCTGTAGAGGATTCCCAACATGCTGGAAAGTTTTAGAACTACCAAAGGTTTAAAACATCTTTATGTTTATGAAATCACTGAAATTTAAATAGGACTTTGAAGCAGTTACAGTAAAGAACTCATTAGAATATATTTTACAGCAATACTCACTGTGAATGTCCGATATCTTTTCACTTCATCGCAGTGTTTACAAAGCAGCATTCATCAAATTCATGAACATCAGAGTGAGGTTTACAGGAAGTACCAGCATCAGCAACCCAGGGGATCCTTCATTATTTACATGCTGTTTAAAGCGTTATGGGAAGGAACAATAAATGATGGACAGACCCAAATGAATATTTTTTTATATCATAATCAATCAATTCAATACTTTTTTGCTCTTATTATTTATTTTTAATGTTTGTTTCATCAAATGAATGAAATTTTATATTTGAAATCGTAAGATATATGGTATTATTTTACATTTAATTCTACCTCACAGGACTAAAGACAGAGTGTTTCTATACAATTGTCTCTATTTGAGATACATTTTTGCGAAGAATTTGCCACAATTATGAAATTATTTAATTTTCCTCATACATAACTTGGTACAAACAATTAATCACAACCGTAATTTAAGGGCATAGCGGATTTTCCTAAACCGTATAAGCAAAAGACAGAAAAAGTGACGGATTTTGAGAATGACTCAAATATGTATCGCATGGTGCATATATGAGAAATTCTTTCCTGTGTAATAGATTTGTTTACTACAGAAAGCGCGCGAAAAAAATCACGTGATTGAATGCCTGCGAAAATATCACGTGGTGTTATTTCTTCGTTATTTCTTCGAGTACAAAGCTATATTAAGATGAATCTCTCCTTTTAACTGTTTCGCGAGATTACAAATTAGCAAAGCAACAACACACTGATCACGTGATCAACTTACTAGGTTACAGTATTTTAGTGAGTTATTTATAGAAAGGTATATTTTGAAATTACATGGCTTCAATGACCGATCGATTTGGTTTCAGATTTACGTAAATAAGCTTAGTAGAAAACGGGAACCATTACTTTCAGTTCTTAAAATAGACTAGGTTTTTCCGAGAAACTTTGAAAGAAAATATTATTGTTTTATGATTCGCGAGATATCACGGTATCATGCAAATCAACAATATGGCGGATTTCGTAAGGATATCGATACTGCATTACATAAATGTTCTTTGTCCGGCGTCTGTCCTGCAGATTGGTAAATTAAATATTCAGTCTATCGATTTGTAAGGCTAAATTTTAGCAGTCGCCCAGACGTTTTATTTTGGGCCAGTAATTACTTGTCTTTGGACAACTTCTGGTCGCCCTGACACAAAAGTGGTCGCCTCAGGCGAGTGGGCGACCGGCCGTTTCAGGCACTGCATCATGGCTGGAAAGCCGAAACTCAGTAACTTATCACTTATTCAATAATGTCATGAAATTAATACTTATTCACTTGTAGCCCTGCAATTATACCGTCTGACTCACTTCTATGTTATTGAACACTTTAGATTATAATGAAAATAACAATATTAAAAAACAAGATGTGTTTGTGAAACACTGATGCCCCCCAATAGGTCAAAGGTCAAGGTCGCCAGGTCAAAAATGTTGGTACTGACAGAAAGGTCATGTCACAAGGAATACACATGTGAAATATGGTAGCCGTACCTGTTATGGTTCAAAAGTAGTGGTCAAGGTTAAAGTTTTTTTCGAGAATGGCAACATCTAGGTCAAAGGTGAAGGTAGCAAGGTGAAAAATGTTGGTACTGACAGAAAGGTTATGTCACAAGGTATACACATGTGAAATATGGTAGCCTTACCTGTTATGGTTCAAAAGTAGTGGGGAAGGTTAAAAAAAAATTGAGAATGGCAACATCTAGGTCAAAGGTCAAGGTCGCAAGGTCAAAAATGTTGGTACTGACAGAAAGGTCATGTCACAAGGAATACACATGTGAAATATGGTAGCCGTATCTGTTATGGTTCAAAAGTAATGGCCAAGGTTAAAGTTTTTTTCGAGAATGGCAACATCTAGGTCAAAGGTCCAGGTCGCAAGGTCAAAAATGTTGGTACTGACAGAAAGGTCATGTCACAAGGAATACACATGTGAAATATGGTAGCCGTACCTGTTATGGTTCAAAAGTAATGGCCAAGGTTAAAGTTTTTTTCGAGAATGGCAACATCTAGGTCAAAGGTGGTCAAGGTCGCAAGGTCAAAAATGTTGGTACTGACAGAAAGGTAATATCACAAGGAATACACATGTGAAATATGGTAGCCGTACCTGTTATGGTTCAAAAGTAATGGCCAAGGTTAAAGTTTTTTTTCGAGAATGGCAACATCTAGGTCAAAGGTCAAGGTCGCAAGGTCAAACATTTTGGTACTGACAGAAAGGTAATGTCACAAGGAATACACATGTGAAATATGGTAGCCGTACCTGTTATGGTTCAAAAGAAGTGGTCAAGGTTAAAGTTTTTTTCGTGAAGACAGGCCATAAACTACATCTAGGTCAAAGGTCAAGGTCGCAAGGTCAACAAATTTGGTACTGACAGAAAGGTCATGTCACAAGGAATACACATGTGAAATATGGTAGCCGTACCTGTTATGGTTCAAAAGTAATGGCCAAGGTTAAAGTTTTTTTCGAGAATGGCAACATCTAGGTCAAAGGTGAAGGTCGCAAGGTCAAACATTTTGGTACTGACAGAAAGGTAATGTCACAAGGAATACACATGTGAAATATGGTAGCCGTACCTGTTATGGTTCAAAAGTAGTGGTCAAGGTTAAAGTTTTTTTCGTGCAGACAGGCCAAAAACTACATCTAGGTCAAAGGTCAAGGTCGCAAGGTCAAAAAATTTGGTACTGACAGAAAGGTCATGTCACAAGGAATACACATGTGAAATATGGTAGCCGTACCTGTTATGGTTCAAAAGAAGTGGTCAAGGTTAAAGTTTTTTTTGTGCAGACAGACAGACAGACAGACCAACGTGCAGACAGACAGACAGGCCAAAAACTATATGCCCCCCGAATCGGAGATTCCGGGGGATTCCGGGGGGGGCATAATAAACCTAGCTCAACTGATACATATATATGCACTGTAAAGTTTGATTATTTTACTGCCTTATAGAATTAAATATTTGGTGAGCAAAATTAAGGTAATGCCCTGCTCTATTTATTCAGATTTGATTGGTTAACATTGAACAGAACTCCACCCTCTTCCCAAGAATTTACTAAGATTTAGCATTAGCTAAGCCATCCCTTCTGAACTAGTATTCATATATTTTATTGCATTAAACATTCTAAATCCAGACATCCCACTGTGATGTAAACACTGCTAAGGTCACTACCACTATCTGTAGTCAGTCTCCAGGTGATTTATGTAAAACTACATTAATTAATTGAGTTCCAGTTAATTAATAGAGTTCCAGTTAATTAATGGATTTCCGGGGTTATGTTGTTTATTTCACCAATGAGCCCATTAAAGAGCCTATTAAACAGCTGGAAAACCCTTACCTGGTATGAAAATTCTAAGACTTGATGAAACAATGATAAGAAGCTACTTTGCATATTAACAAGTAAATTACTTTCAGAATGGCTTAATAAATTTACACAAGATTGTAACATAAATCAGAATAGTAGTGCTAGATATAAGTACAAACTCAGACACTATTATAAGTGATCTCCTAGCAATGTTAAGGGACCTACAGGCAGAAAGTCCAAACTCTAAAGACAGTTATAAATGAATTACAAGAAAGGGATATAAAGAACACAAAGGTGGAGAAATTAATACAATAAAAAAACATTCACCAAGAAACTATAATCAACAAATCTACAAACACCTCAACAATTGGGCAAATATTAATAAATAATAACTTAACCCTTTCCCTCATATAGACGCTTTCTGACGCCTCTGCAGCAGACAGCTTTTTGAAAACATATTGACAAAAGAAGGAATTGCTCAAAACGAACAATTTCTACTTTTGCCACAATGTTTACCACTTTTAGTCATAGGTTATCAATTCAATTATAGAGATTTTCTATTTTTTGACAAAATATGTTCCAAGTCGTTTGCTGCAGAATTGTCGTATGAGGAAAACTGATAATTCAATACTGGATCTACTAGTAAATAGTAGTCCAGGTTCATAATAACATTTTAATTTGGATTAAAAATTTGAGAAAAATTAATTTATAATATTAATATAATGTTATTATACTAAATAGGTTTCTTATCTACTTAAAAGGATTAAAAATGTGAGAAAATGCTTTTATAATATGAATATAAAGTGATAGGTTTTTGGTAAATTCAATTATTGTAATGAGTAACACTGCATATGGAATTCCAGTCATGAACAATATGACTTATAATTCTTTTCAAATAGGAAGTAATTGGCCATGACATAAAGAAATATTATCATCATGTACATTGTATTATAAAAGTTAAGTGTTTGGACATAAAACATCCATGGGGTGTGAATTGTATCATCTTGATTTGACATAATAAGAATTTCAATGTGGAAGACAGTGGTACAGAGGTGGAGGGTCTGCCTCTTGCACTAAAGGTCCTGGGTTTGAATCCTGTAATGAGTGGGTTCTGCTTTTGGTATTTATTCACACAAACAGGGCAAATACTGGTTAAGTATCTAGAAAGCAAACATAGAGCGTGATTAATATAAGGTTAAAGCTTGTTTCGCAATAGATGTAAAATAGATAAGATTAAACTAATTACATAAACCAGGTTATCTGTGATACTTCAAATAATGAATCTTTCGCAATAAATTCAAATTACAATAGGTCCAGTGATATTGATTTAACTACATTAGGATGGAAGTCCTCGTGTAAGTCATCAGTCCTTCATTCCTGACTGACAAAAATTCCTTTGGACCAGTTGACAAATTTTTATGCATTAATTGGTTGAACAAAGAAGAAAATATATGAAACGAGAGCTTTCGGACTGACAATTTTCAAAAGATTTTGTGAAGTCTGGGAATGATATTAGAGAATAAAAAGGGGAAAAAATTGGTTACTTTCCATTTATACAGCAATAGAGCACATATGACTTTTGAAGGAGATGTTATTGTTTGTTTAGTTCATTATTTTTCTTAAGTGAACATGTTTGGATTTTAGAGATTGTAAATACCTTTGTTTCAATGTTTTAATTGTGGCAAGGGAAAGTCTGCAGCAGACAACTTTTGAAAACATAATGATTGTATTAGTGAGAGTGGGTTGTGAGTATGTCATCCAACTCGACAACATCTTTCCAACGTTTGAAAAGCCAATGCGCCATTTCATTCCACCAATGTGCTTTAAGTCAATGTGGAAAAAGCAACCAGTTACTTGGAAAGATTGTTGTGTGGAAATCCGCGTTTGAGATAGCCAGAAAATACATGAGTAGATGAACTGACGAAATTGATAAGACTGAACAATTATTGAAAAGGGCATTAAACCAATTTAGCCGTTTTATTTGTGTATTGATTCTACCATGTATGATTTTAAGTGTGAAATTGTAGTAAACTTGCTTGTACCACAATTTAGAAGTTTGAACACTCGATCATTGTGGGATCAGTTGGCAATCTACATATTCCAGCTTACAGAATTCTCGACCCCAGTTTCCTAAGAATAGTCGACCCCAATTAAGATCCCAGTTTATAAAGATGTGAATGGATGATGGTTCTTTTGTTGTATAATCACTACATTTTGATCATGTTTATTGAAATAATAATGCATGTTAACCCTTTCCCTCATATAGACGCTTTCTGACGCCTCTGCAGCAGACGGCTTTTTGAAAACATAGTGACAAAAGAAGAAATTGCACAAAACGTGCAATTTCTCCTTTTGCCACAATGTTTTCCACCTTTTGTCATAGGTTATCCATTCAATTATGGAGATTTTCTATTTTTTGACAAAATACATTCAAAGTCGTCTGCTGCAGAATTGTCGTATGAGGGAAAGGGTTAACATTGTAATAAAAATATATGTTAACATTGTAATATTAATAAAAATGTATGTTAACATTGTAATAAAATTGATATATAATGGTTGTGCTTTTCGTATGTTGTAAATTCGTTACATTGTTTTGATAATGTAAAATAAAATGATTATTATTTTCTATATCAGTGTATAAATAAATGTATTACATTGACCTATCAAAAAAATAAGAGGATTTATCAGTGTAATAATTTTAAAAAGATTCACACTGTATAACATCACTTAGTGATGATATCAATTTTGGAGTGACGATAGCGTTTGTCGGAACTACTGTCTATGTTTACCAAATTATGTCCAATAGACTACAGGTAACAGTAGATTGAAACAAAGAAAAATGTCTAAAAACAATATAAGCAATGTAAAAATTATCTAAAGCCTACCTTCAGTTTGTCCTATAAATCTATATTGTCAATCTTCAATTGAAATTGACCTGTCCTTGTCATGTAATTATTATGTATCTTGTCGATCATGATGTTTATGCAGTAATTCACATTTCCCAAGTCAAAGATGCTTGCATTTAAAGACAAACAAACACCTATGACCAAAGGACAAATTAAAAACCGCCTTTAAAACACTCCTTCACTATACATTCCACTTATTTTCACAGTGAAGTGGGAAGTACATTTAAATTTCTACATGTTTTGAAACAATATATTTATTAAACAAATCAGATTTTACCACGCGTGACCTCGCTGTTGTGTTATAAAATACATGTACCCTCGTGTAGCTCCTATGACACATTAATACGAAAGCGGATAAAATAACATACATGTATCCATTGTTGGTGTATAGTAAACAAGACACGTAATTCTAACTTGTTAAATTGAACAGACTTAATTCCACAACCTAAATATATTCATGATTAAAATAAACTATGCATTAATCCAAAACATCACTGCTAGCACACTTTTTATGCTTCATTACAAAATAAAAACAACATGGAGGAAATTTGATCTTTTACGGGTACTTGTGACAGTGTATTCATGCGCGACTGTTATGTCATTTAGGCATGGATTCTGGTGAACTGGCTCCTCCCTATTATACCGCTTAACTTGACTTTTCATCATTTAAAAAAAAAATTGAAGGAATAAAATTAACAGATCAATAACCGGGACCCAATAACCTGTATTCCGATGATATTAGAAATATGTCACCCGATAACACCATTCTCATGATAAATATTTTTAATATCATCGGAATACAGGTAATTAATCCCTATATATATTGAGTTTAAAGTGCAAGCAATTTATTATTTTTTGGATATTATCAGGATGGCACAGACGATTGAACGCGAAGGTGGGATGGGGTCGACTAAAACTGGGGTCGAGAATTCTTGGCGTCGAGATTTCTGTCTACCCATATTCCTTGGTCATTGTCATTTGACACAATCAACGACATGTATAAACTATATCTCTCTGACACAACTTGCAGTACTTGGGATCAAAAACAACAAATGAAAACGTTCAACTCACAATTAAAAGGTAATTGAAGGGACCGACCCGTATCGAGTGTAAACAAAACAAAAAGCGAACGAAAACCGTAAAAGTTACGATCCTGACAGTTAAATCTATTGAGTGACTAAAGGGGTATAAGCAAACATAAGAAACGAAAATCACCTGTAAAATTCTATGATCGACTTGGTACCAATGCATATATATATTGTCCGGAATGTAACTAGTCTCATTTATTTCACGGCCATAAATTTCTTGTTATTCGCTCTTTCTGCGCATGCGCAGTACGGTAAATATGAATCTTTTCACGGTATGAACAAATTCACGATACAGCGGTGTGTCTCGATTACTTATTTGGTGGTATTTGGCCTACATTTTCGAAACAACAACCAAAACAACAACAACAAAATGGCGGATCGGTTGACTCAACTCCAAGATGCGGTGAATCAAGTAATGTGTTTATCTTGTTTATATTGTATTCAGGCATTCGGTTTAGGCATAGACCGCCCTTGAACCATTTCGTCTAATTGTCTTGTATTTTTTTCCAATCAAGAAACTCCCGACAGATTTGTTTAGAAACAGCAATTAGAAAAATATCATTGACTGACCAGTTTCGTTAAAAATCCACAATCTTCCACTATTTTCCCGATTACCAGCTGAAATAATATAAGAAATAAATATATAAGATGACACATATAAATCAAATTAAACTTTATAACTTAAAAATCGTATAAAACTTTGTATTTATTGCTTAATATTGACCAGACTCTACCAGTGTCCCAGTTCACGCATATAATATTTCTATATTCACTCGAAAAAGAACTAAAATAGGCAAATACCTTTTTTTTTTATTTATATGATACAATAGCACTTTATTTAATTCATTTCAATACAAAAACACAACAAAACGGTGATATAGTGGGATATTTGACGACCAGACTCTGTTTAGTGATACCCCCTTTTCAGGCCAGATATTTTCTCAAAAGTTATTGATGATGTTATCTCTGACTGAGTGACAAAGAACTGACCCAGGTAACATGGTGGCACAGATGATTACATATTCTCCTGGTTTCCTGCCTCGGTGGTGTAGTGGTAGAGAGTCCACCTTGGGTGTTGGAGGTCGTTAGTTCCATCCCCGGCCGGGTCATACCAAAGATTTAAAAAAATCTCAGTGTTGTGGGGAAACCATGTTAGCATTAGCCATTAAGACTTACTGGCTGGTGTCAGGATAAATGGTCCGGTAGTACTGGTAACATACCCAGGAAATGCCGTGATATAACTGATTATTGTTCAATGTCGAAAGCGGCATAAAACATTAAACAATCAACCTTTTGTTCTAACTTCTATGCTACAGTACACTTGAACGATCTGCCTCATCACATTGTTACCATACCTAACTTGAACTCCCGCATGCAGGCTGTTTCACAATTAAACTACTAGACCATTAGGATGTTTTTACCACCTTTCAATCCCTCTCTTCTATTATATTTAACAATTTTAAAACATGTTGACTGCTTTTATGTTCACTCTCACACTTAGTAACCATAGGGATCCCTTCCCCTGTATTATTTTAATATTTTTTCCCTTTCCCACCTAAAGATGCATTTGCATAAGACCACTTTTGAAAACATTGTGACAAAAGGAGAAATTGCTCAAAACGAGTAATTTCTCCTTTTGCCACAATGGTTTTTTTTTTAACTTTTTTCAGTAATTATACCTACAATTATTATAGAGATAAAATCATTTTCCATATTTTTGAGTAGACATTTTCAAAGTCGTCTGCTGCAGATTTGTGGGAAACGGTTAAGGCATGCATTCCTGTCAAGTCTGCGGCTGCAGATGCATCAATCCGCACATGCAGGTGCCAGGTGGAAAAGTGATTCTAACTGCATCTTCATGTTGGCAAGGGTTCACCTGTGGTTCAAATAATTTCAGATGGCTGATCATTTTTGTAACAGTGTTGGAATACTGCAACAGTTTGCACCGCCGTCACTCTTTCCTGGCTTTGACAAACAAGGAGGAAAGTCACCGAATCCACCCCCTGGTCAAGAAGGTATCAACATCATGTACATATAGAGGGCTTGGCGTGAAACGGTTGTAACTAAAAACCTGTTTTGAAAACCCTGGTTTAACAGCAATTTTGACGACTTTGTAACCAATGCAAATTTAGTTGTCATTGCTCAGAACGAGCAATGGCACCTAAATTTCCATTGTTTACCAAGAAAACTGATTTAACGCTTATAAAGACTTTATGGCGAAGTGATAAACCTTGGTCAAAAATACCCATTTTAGTTAAAACCGTTTCACGCCAAGCCCTAGAAATTTATTAATGTTTGTCTGTTCCTATGCTTTCACTTTAACTTGAATTTGAGGCTTTAGTATTACTAACCTTTTTGAAATCAACACATATGATTATGATATGTGTTTGCTTCAATGCTCTTGTATTATCAAACCAGGTTTAATTTCAAACCTAGTTCAACCCTTTCCTACTTACAAAAAAACTGTAATAGACGACTTTGAAACCTTTTAGCAAAAATGAAAAATTAATTATTGAATAGAGTTGAAAAACATTATGATAAAAGTAGAAATTACTCGTCATGAGCAGTTTCTCCTTTTGCCACAATGTTTTCAAAAATATATCTGCTGCAGAAGTGTCAGAAAGCGTCTACAACTACAAGTGGGAAAGCGTTAAACCCGGTTATTAACCCTTTCCCTCATACGACAATTCTGCAGTAGATGACTTTGAACATATTTTGTCAAAACATAGAAAATCTCTATAATTGAATGGATAACCTATGACTAAAAGTAGAAAACATTGTGGCAAAAGAAGAAATTGCTCGTTTTGAGCAATTTCTTCTTTTGTCACTATGTTTTCAAAAAGACGTCTGCTGCAGAGGCATCAGAAAGCGTCTATATGAAGGAAAGGGTTAAAGGTTGTTGTTTGGGAATCAAACCTTTGTGTTTGCTCATTAAATTTATGCTCAATCAATACTGATGAAATTTCACGAGTGTATAGTGGACAACTAAAAACTAGTTTCGGATCCAATTTTAGGGTCTCTCTGTTGTCTCTCCATCTGTCTGCATGCTTGTCTTCCAGGCATTGCATTTGGTTAAACATGTAATTTTTGCATTTTAGTGAGTAAGGTATTTACTTAGTAACACCAGACTTAAAACCATATGATTTGTAGAGAATATATTTATAATATTATATTCCATTCTTAGGTTTTGTTCAGGTAAAATGAATATTTAATTTGCATCTTATTTTATGTTCTTTGTAACTTGTTTGAAATAGCTTATAGTTTCTTTCATGTATATGTATATATATAGTATTTGTTATTTGTTGTTCTTTCAGACTATGCGGCAATGTTTGCTAAACTGATAGCAAGAACAGCTAAAGACATTGATGTGTTGATAGACTCCCTACCTAGCGAGGAATCTTCTTTGGAGTTACAGGTTTGTGTTACACAGTGGAACCTGTGCCAAAGACAATCTTTGAATGGTTAACCCTTTCCCTCATACAACAATTCTGCAGCAGACAACTTTGAACATACTTTGTCAAAAATGGAAAATCTCTATAATTGAATGGATAACCCATGACTAAAAGTGGAAAACATTGTTTTGTTTTGTGCAATTTCTTTTTTTGTCACTATGTTTTCAAAAAGCCGTCTGCTGTAGAGGCATCATAAAGCGTCTATATGAGGGAAAGGGTTAAAGCAACCACACTTTTAATTACTTATTTTCTGCATAAATGAGTTTAAATGACCCTGTAATTAAAGACCACCTGTGAACAAAGACCAGATTGTTGTCTTCCCATTGGTGATTTGAACCTTTTCCCTCATATAGACGCTTGCTGACCCCTCTGCAGCAGACGGCTTTTTGAAAACGGTGGCAAAAGAAGAAATTGCTCAAAACGAGCTTTGTGTTTGTTCATTAAATTTATGCTCAATCAATACTGATGAAATTTCACGAGTGTATAGTGGACAACTAAAAACTAGCTTCGGATCCAATTTTAGGGTCTCTCTGTTGTCTCTCCATCTGTCTGCATGCTTGTCTTCCAGGCATTGCATTTGGTTAACCCTTTACCTCATATAGACGCTTTCTGATGCCTCTGCAGCAGACAGCTTTTTGAAAACATAGTGACAAAAGAAGAAATTGCTGAAAACGAGCAATTTCTCCTTTTGCCACAATGTTTCCACTTTTAGTCATAGCCTGATAGGTTTTCCAATCAATTATGGAGATTTTCTATTTTTTTACAAAATGTGTTCAAAGTCGTCTGCTGCAGTATTGTCGTATGAGGGAAAGAGTTAATACAGAATTCCTACTGTATATATAAGAATAACAATTTATCAACTATTTGTACACAAATTACCTGAGAAATGTACAAGACATTAGTAAACTTGGGAAATATACAGTATAGTGACAAACTGGGGACCAGACATGCCGTAGGGATTGTCTTATTTAAATTGTAAACCCAGTGTGGGTGGCAATTAGATTCCTCCTTGTGTGTCAGTCTGTCCAAGTTTAAGTGACAGGCATATTTTAGATTAATCTTTGAAAGTAAGTTACCTACAGTCATGAATCTTTATAAACATGTAGTTATCTAATGGGCCATGACTTTGAGCAAGAGAGTTTTTTCAAATTGGACTACCTGTACTCAGTAATTATCTAATCGGGTTAAAGGTCAAAGAAAGTGATGTATTCATAATTATGATTTATAATGAATCTAAATTAAGTTTTAACCCTTTCCTGTGTGAAAAACACAATTTTCGATGCGTCTGTTGCAGATGCCAGACGGCATTTGAAAATATTTTGGCAAAAGGAGAAATTACTTTCAACTTGATTCAACCTTTATTGATGCATATTTTTGCAAAATGATTTCAAATTCAGATTTGGTGTATTAGGCTAAGGGATATTAAGCTTAACCCCTTCCCACATACAAACACTTTCTGACGCCCCTGCAGCAGATGAATTCTTGAAACAATGTGGCAAAAGGAGATATTGAGTAATTTCTGCTTTTGCAACAATGTTTTCAACTTAACCCTTTCCGTCATACGGCAATTCTGCAGCAGATGACTTTGAGCGTATTTTGTCAAAACATAGCAAATCTCCATAATTGAATGGATAACCTATGACTAAAAGTGGAAAACATTGTGGCAAAAGGAGAAATTGCACGTTTTGTGCAATTTCTTTTTTTGTCACTATGTTTTCAAAAAGCCGTCTGCTGCAGAGGCGTCCGAAAGCGTCTATATGAGGGAAAGGGTTAATTCAATAATTGTTCTTTCTTTTTTTAGAGGGTTTCCACATGTTTTAGTCAATTTGACTTAATGTTTTCAAAGTTGTCTGCCGCAAATTTGCTGTATGAGGGAAAGGGTAAAGGTTCTTTGAACTTTGAATTTCAGTTGAAAAGTCTGAACCAGTTAGAAGTTGAGAACCAGCAGGTGGCGGAGAACCTTGAAGAAGTTGTTAAAAGAGGAGAGTCGTTATTACAGAAGATACAAGAAGCCCAACATGATATCGCCCAGGTCCAATTACAGTGCCAAGCTTTAGAGGGAAATGCAACTTGAATTGGCCAACAGGCGGGTGTTGAATTGATGGTGCTAACTGAACAGTTAATTGTACATGATAGTGCTAACTGTACGGTCTATTCTACAGTAGACAAACTTAACTTGGAATGTGTAAACAGGCTAAAGTTGATTGGATGGTGCCAACTGTACAGTCTGTCACACATTATATTATATGGCCCCAGAAAGTCAAATTGAATGTGACCACAGGCTCAAGTTAATATAATGGTGCCAACTATACAGTCTGTCACACATTATTATATATTGCCCCAAGAAATTTAACTTGAATGTGAGAACAGGCTGAAATTGATTGGATGGTGCTTACTGTACAGTCTGTTGTAGATTATGAAAATGTTGCCTCGGTCATCGGTGAATATAAGCTTCAGGGTCCATATTACACAGGACAAACATTGAATGACAAAATGACCTTTAGCAAGTTCTTATTGGCATGTGGGATTTTCATTGAGACACAAGGATAAGACAGCTGCCATTCAACAAGTCTGCAGCATACAACTTTAAAAATATCAAAGCAAACTTACAGAAAACCTCTCTTGATGAAAGTATAATTATACCCCCAGATACGTAGTATATGGGGGCTATATAGGAGTCACGCTTGTCGGTCGGTTTGTCAGTTGGTCGGTCGGTCCGTTGGTCTGGACATTTCTTGTGAACACTATTTCTCAGAAACCCTTGGTCAGAATTCGAAATAACTTCACAAGAATGATTGATACCAAGCCTAGTTGTGCATATTGTCGGCGTGTTGCACAGGAATTATTTTTAAATGAGTTATGGCCCCTTGAATTTCTCGTACATAGTTGGCCTGTAGAAATTTCTTGTGAACACTATTTTTCAGCAACCCTTGGTCAGAATTCAATATAACTTCACAAGAATGATTGATACCAAGCCTAGTTGTGCATATTGTCGGCGTGTTGCACTGGAATTATTTTTAAATGAGTTATGGCCCCTTGAATTTCTCATACATATGTATATTGTCAGGCACCAGCTGGGGGTATTCATCATCTTCAGTTATATTTCTAGTTTGAATTGATATTAGATGCATTGAAAACATTGTGGAATAATGAGAAATTGCTCACTAATATGATATTTTTCCTTTTTGTCACAATGTTTTCATGCATCTACAAATTGGAAAGGGTTAAGAAAAGAAGCTTGGATATATTAGTTGAAAAATATATTGAAAAAAATGAAGGCAAACAAAAAAAAAAAATCCGACAATATCTTTGCCCCCCAAAAAATACTTGAGAAGACATGATCATAAAGGGTTGTTTCTGAAAAGGATATGGATTTTAAACATGAACTGTTTTATACTTGTATGGAGATTTTTATGTTGAACAGTTCACTCAACTGTCTCATTTACTAAGGACAAAAAACAGGATAGATCCATGTCAGATTGTGTGCGGATGTGCATGCTGGAATTGATCTTGCTTGGTCACAAAACTATAAAAGTAGATTTTCCTATGGTTTGGTTGATGTGGTACTTTACCAATTAAACAAGATTATTATTGAAAGAAGAGTTCTTTTTATTTTTATCCCCCGCTTTTTCGAAGAAAAAAAGGGGGGTTATTAATTTCGGTTTGTCCGTCTGTCTGTCTGTCTGTCTGTCACACTTCGTTTCCGTGCAATAACTGCCACAAATGTGAACCATTTTTTTTCAAACTTGGTAACAAGGTTAAATGCCTTAAGGGCTAGGCCAAGTTCGATCGTCACTTTCGGCGGACATTTTTAAGTGGAGTTATGGCCCCTTATTTAACACAAAATGTTGTTTCATGCTGTTTCCGTGCAATAACTGCCACAAATGTGAATATTTTTTTCTCAAACTTGGTAACAAGGTTAAATGCCTTAAGGGCTAGGCCAAGTTCGATCGTCACTTTCGGCGGACTTTATTCGGTGGAGTTATGGCCCCTTATTTAACAAAAAATGTTGTTTCTTGCTGTTTCCGTGCAATAACTGCCACAAATGTCAACCGTTTTCTTTCAAACTTAGTAACAAGGTTAAATGCCTTAAGGGCTAGGCCAAGTTTGATCGTCACTTTCGGCGGACTTTATTTGGTGGAGTTATGGCCCTTTATTTAACAAAAAAAGTCGTTTCTTGCTGTTTCCGTGCAATAACTGCCACAAATGTGAACCGGTTTTTTTCAAACTTAGTAACAAGGTTAAATGCCTTAAGGGCTAGGCCAAGTTTGATCATCACTTTCGGGGGACTTTATTCGGTGGAGTTATGGACCCTTATTCAACAAAAAATGTTGTTTCTTGCTGTTTCCGTGCAATAACTGCCACAAATGTGATTTTTTTTTTTTCAAACTTGGTAACAAGGTTAAATGCCTTAAGGGCTAGGCCAAGTTCGATCGTCACTTTCGGCGGACTTTATTCGGTGGAGTTATGGCCCCTTATTTAACAAAAAAATGTTGTTTCTTGCTGTTTCTGTGCAATAACTGCCACAAATGTGAACCGGTTTTTTTTCAAAATTGGTTACAAGGTTAAATGCCTTAAGGGCTAGGCCAAGTTCGATCGTCACTTTCGGTGGACTTTATTTAGTGGAGTTATGGCCCCTTATTTAACAAAAAATGTCGTTTCTTGCTGTTTCCGTGCAATAACTGCCACAAATGTGAACCGTTTTTTTTTTCAAACTTGGTAACAAGGTTAAATGCCTTAAAGGCTAGGCCTAGTTCGATCGTCACTTTCGGCAGACTTTATTCGGTGGAGTTATGGCCCCTTATTTAACAAAAAAAGTCGTTTCTTGCTGTTTCCGTGCAATAACTGCCACACACTTGGTAACAACCTAGGCCAAGTTCGTTTAATTTACCCTGTAATACATGTTCAATAAAAAGTCTACTGACATGTTTAAACCTAACCTCAACATTTTCCTACAATATTTCCTGCAAGCGGGGGATATAAATTTCATGAATTTGCTTGTTATTTTTAATCCGTTCCCACATTTTGAATCAAATGCATCAGACGACTTTTGCCACAATGGTTTCAAATGAATTAAATTTTTGAAAAAAATCATTAAGATAACATGTTAAATTGCCTGAATGTTTCAAAAGACGTCTGCTGCAGATTTGTGGTATAGTGTATGTATGGTTAACCAGGTTTTAGGTGGAAATCAAGTTACAGTCAAATCTTTGTGTGTCAAACATCCATCTGCTGAAACTGTCTGTACTTAAAAAGTTGTTGAAGTTGTTTTTTACAGTGACATTAAACTATAACAGTAACCTAATATTGATGGCACATGAATCCTGTTGCTGTAAACAACTTATGAAAATATTGAAAAAGTCTTAATATTTACGTACTTGTAGACACATTGACAGCAGACGTCGTCAGTAAAAAGTAAAAATTGCTCATGACAAGCAAATTTCCATCCCATGTTTGCATCTGTCCATTCAGTTCTAGTGGCCAAGCTATTTTGACTGGAATTCAATGAATCTTTGTGGGACGCTTCAATACCAAGAAGAGATGGGAGGTTTAAGTGTTTACAGACTGATGGCCCTTTGATATTTAACAAGTGACTTTATGTCTGATTAAGTCTAGGCATCTTTGTGTCTGGAAATTCATTGAAACATTATTGGAAAATTGTGTATAGAGGGATGTTATAAGTCCCCTTTGGGGACTATGGGTTTGGTCGATTCTGTCTGTCAATCCGTCAGTCCCTCCTAACCTTGTTCGGCCCGCATCTTAACCATCTATCATAGGATTTCCAAGAAACTTGGCACAAACGTTCACACAAGTCCCAGGTCTGTACCTCAAATGTCAAGTTCACACTTAGAGGTCAAAGGTCAAAATGAGTACTGTTTGATAGGACTACCATGTCCGACCCGCATCTTAACCATCCATCATAGGATTTTCAAGAAACTTGGCACAAACGTTAACCATCATGAGGCGGCGTGTCGCGCTCAAGATCAAGGCCTCTACCTCAAATGTCAAGGTCACACTTGGACGTCAAAGGTAAAAATGAGTACTGTTTGATAGGACTACCTTGTCCAGCTCACATCTCAACCATTCATCACATGATTTCCAAGTTACTGGGCACACATGTTCAACATGATGAGGTGGCGTGTCACGCGCAAGATCCAGGCCTGTACCTCAAAGGTCAAGGTCACACTTAGAGGTCAAAGGTCAAAATGATTACTGTTTGATAGGACTACCTTGTCCGGCTCACATCTCAACCATGCATCATAGGATTCCTAAGTTACTGGCCACACATCTTCAACATGATGAGGCGGTGTATCGCGCACAAGACCCAGGCTTGTACCTCAAATGTCAAGGTCACACTCAGAGGTCAAAAGTCACAATGAGTACTGTTTGATAGGACTGTTCCTTGACAGGCCCGCATCTCAACCATGCATCATAGGATTCCCAAGTTAATAGGCACAAATTATCACCATGATGAGGTGGGGTGTCACCACAAGACCCAGGCCTTTACCTCAAAAGTCAAGGTCACACTTAGAGGTCAATTGTCAAAATGAGTACTGTTTGATAGGACTGTACCTTGTCCGTCTTGCATCTCGACCATGCATCATAGGACACCAAGTTACTGGGCACGAAATTTCACCATGATGAGGTGACATGTGGCACACAAACAGGCATGTATCTTAAAGGTCAAGGTCACACCTGGAGGTCAAAATGAGCAACCATGCACCTGTAACAAAGTAACAACTCATAATACATTTCAACTGGTTTATTAAGAGAGGTTCATGTCCCAAAAACCACGGCCAGACTGGCTACTTTCATAGGATTTCAGTGTTTATTTATACTAACTGCCTAACTGCCCTATTAGGAAAGTCCATTAATAATCAATCATACCAATCTATGTACAGGTTAACTACGCCTGTCAAAATGTACAGTGCAGTTACCATGTCACAGAGAAAGCTAGTTGATTTACACACCATAGAATTCCAAAGTTACTGGGCACACATGTCCACCATGATGAGGTGACATGTGGCATACAATACACAGGCCTGAAACCTCAAAGGTCAAGGTCACACTTATAGGTCAAAGGTCAGGTAGGGGACGTTTATATTGCTTGCAATACAACATTAACTTGTTATTATTTGCTTGGTCAGATTAGGAATGTTGAGGGGACTTTATCAAAGGGCGCTTATCAGATTATAAATATTGTTTTACAGAGTTTTGGTCATGTCATATTAAACAATCATTGGGTTGTACCGATCGTTTGTTTAAAGCTGACAGGTTACTTTTCTGTGTTATATGTGTGTGACACCTGCATTTAAGTGTTATTATTGACGCCGCGTGGGAGCGCGGCGTCAGTATGGGATAGGTTTTAATTTTGTACCATGGGGTGACGTAATCGAAAAGGGAGAAACCAATGTTATTATTGTTAAAAAAACCTCTGTTGTTTGATTGAAAAAAACAACCTTTATGAATCAATAAATTGTATTAACTGATTTAAGAAACAACAAGATACAAAATACGTTTGTCTTCTACCGTTATTACAAAACTTTATACACATTTAATTTGTATTTAATAACTTTTCCCCAACTGTCTAGGCTACGCTGTTTTTGATTGTTTGGTTTACGGCCCTGACCCAATTCATCAAAGCTCAGAGAAAAAGTTCACTTTTCCCAAACTTTCTAGGCTACGCGTTTTTAATTGTTTAGTTTACGGGCCCAAAATTCGCCGGATGTTTTTGCCTATTTATAAAAGTGTGTGAAGTTGGCAGAGCATTAGACGTTAGACATTAGACATTCAAAAAAAATATTCGAATGTCTAATTAGACGTTAGACATTCGATTAGACATTCGCTAATTTTGATTATCGAATGTCTAATTATACATTAGACATTCAATTAGACATTCAGAAAAATCGCAAATGTTAAATATCGAATGTCTAATTCGACATTAGACATTCAATCAGACATTCGCAAATTACAAGATCTATAACCCAATTTCGTCGGAGGTCATTGTACATTCAAAAAACGAATGTCTAATTGGTCAGTTAGACATTAGACATTCGATTAGACATTCGCAAATTAAGGGATTTAGGTACCAAATTCGTCGGAGGTCATTGTACATGCAAAAAACGAATGTCTAATTGGTCAGTTAGATATTAGACATTCGATTAGACATTCGCGAATTACGATATTTAGATTCCAAATTCGTCGTAGGTCAACGTACTATCAAAAAACGAATGTCTAATTGGTCAGTTAGACATTAGACATTCGATTAGACATTCGCAAAGTAAAGGATTTAGGTACCAAATTCGTCGGAGGTCATTATACATGCAAAAAACGAATGTCTAATTGGTCAGTTAGACATTAGACATTCGATTAGACATTCGCAAATTAAGAGATTTAGGTACCAAATTCGTCAGAGATCAATGTACATTAAAAAAACGAATGTCTAATTGGTCAGTTAGACATTAGACATTCGATTAGACATTCGCAAATTACAAGATATATAACCCAAATTCGTCGGAGGTCATTGCACATTAAAAAACCGAATGTCTAATTGGTCCGTTAGACATTAGACATTCGATTAGACATTCGCAAATTAAGGGATTTAGGTACCAAATTCGTCGGAGGTCATTATACATGCAAAAAACGAATGTCTAATTGATCAGTTAGACATTAGACATTCGATTAGACATTCGCAAATTAAGAGATTTAGGTACCAAATTAATCAGAGATCAATGTACATTAAAAAAACGAATGTCTAATTGGTCAATTAGACATTAGACATTCGATTAGACATTCGCAAATTAAGAGATTTATGTACCAAATTCATCAGAGATCAATGTACATTAAAAAAACGAATGTCTAATTGATCAGTTAGACATTAGACATTCGATTAGACATTCGCAAATTAAGAGGTTTAGGTACGAAATTTGTCTGAGGTCATTGTACACGCAAAAAACGAATGTCTTATTGGTCAAATAACTTGAACATATTGATAACTCGAACATATCGATATCTCGAACATACCGATGACTCGAACACATCGATATCTCGAATACATTGATAAAACGAATGTTTTTAACTTGAACATTTATTGACAAATCGAACATATCGATATCTCGAAACTTTCGATATCTCGAACTTTCCAATATCTCGAACTTTCGATATCTCGAACTTTCCGATATCTCGTTTTTATTTTTTATTTTTTATTTATTTTTTCTTCTCGATATCTCGAACTTTCCAATAACTTTTCGATATCTTTAAAAAAAAAAAAATCTCGATATCTCGAACTTTATCGGAAAGTTCGAGATATCGACAAGTACGAGATATCGACAAGTTCGAGATACCGAAAATTTCGAGATATCGGAAAGTTCGAGATATCGAAAAAAAATATGAAAACAAATTGGTAAGTTCGAGATATCGAAAAAAAAAAAAATTTCTTTTTCGAAAAGTTCGAGATATCGGAAAGTTCGAGATATCGGGAAAAAAAAAAAAAAAAAAAAAAAGATATCAATATGTTCGAACATTTCGATTTCTCGATTATTTTTTTTTATATTTTTTTTTCCTCGTTATCTCAGAAATTTGCGATATCTTGATTTTTTTTTATTTTTTTTTTTTTTTTTTTCTCGAACATTTCGAGATATCGATTTGAAACCGTGTATTGGTAAAAAATTAAGAAACTTCATGTTGTATGGTAACCTTTTATTATAGGCTATGGTAGCCAGGTGAGCAATATAGGCACATCTTGGCCTTTTTGGTTATGATAAAGGGACATTTGGCCTTCTTGTTCGAAATATTTACATCCTGTCTGTTTTCACACGTTATTTAAATGTACTGAACTACATCTGCTTCCTTTAAGTCATGCTTCAAAATCATGCGCGGCGTCCTTTGATGCTCTGCATCAAAATTCGTCTTGTATTGGTACTGAATTTTGTTAATTTGTAACCACTGTAAAGAAGTATATTTTAGTAGCGATTGACCTAACTTTACGGTCTAAGGGAAGCAAATCAAATTATCAACATGTTTGACAGTACGAGTTGCCTCTCTTAGATACTATCCATTACTTTACCTTGTCGGAGTGTTTTTCGTGCGATTTGTTGGAAAGAGAAAACAATGGTTATTACAGCTGATCATCTGAAGGAAAAACTCACGAGTAAAATAAAGACTCCACATCTGGTAACTAGTATTTTTTATTCAACTGTTTATTTCTAGAAAACACCCCTTATTCGAAAGTTCGGGATGACTTATTTTACCAATATTAATTTCGGACATTACCGGTACGCGGATTTGTTTTTCTAAATTGGTGAACTGATATCAAGTTGCAATACGTTGTTGGTGGTTGATGTGTCCATTCTCATCTTAAGTTATTTTACTAGAAATTTGAATAATTGTCATGAGGGAAAGTTTGTTAATTGATGTACATAGTTATATGTAATCTCACTATATATATAATATATATATATATATATAATGTTACATATTGCATTGTATAACAGTCAAAATATAAATATATAAAATCGCATTCCTAGTACAGAAACGTGGACTAAGTTAATATGATACTGTAATTATCTTCCTGGGACTACTGTCATTGACAGCTTTATGATTTTTGATAAAGTATTGTAAACATGATCCATACACAAACCTATATTAATCTGCATGAAGGTCTCTCTCAGTCATCATGTTTTAACCCTTTCCCACATACAACAAATCAGCAGCAGACACATTTTCCAAAAAATGTGAAAAATCTTCATTATTAAGTTTCTAATTATTAAATAGTCTAAATAGACATTGATCTTTTATTCTGTTGTCACTATCTTTTCAAAAGTTGGCTGTAGATGGAAAAGGGTAAAGAATGGTTAAAACCGACATTATGGCTAAAAATGATGTTTGAACATGAATAAAATCGCAGTTTTGGCAGGGACGTAGATAAGATTTCTACGTCCCTGGTTTTGGCAAACAAATTTGCTATACTAGTGTCAAAGCTGTTTTTTAAGTTATTTTACATTCATTCAATCAATGCAAGTCATCTCCATTTGAACTGTTATGCAATCTTTACTCCGCGTTTCTCTGTCATGAAGTATCAGTCACTGACCGGGTGACCACATTGGGAGTTGTATGTTTGAATCCTGACTTGGCCATGTATTTCTTCCAACAAGCAATTTCTCCTTTTTCCACAATGTTTTCCACTTTTATTCATAGGTTTATATATCCATTCAATTATAGAGATTTTCTATTTTTTGACAAAATATGTTAAAAGTCGTCTGCTGCAGAATTATCGAATGAGGTAACGGGTTAACAGAAATATGTTCCATGTTGTCATGTTTTGAGCAATTTCTTCTTTTGTCACTATGTTTTCAAAAAGCCGTCTGCTTCAGAGGCGTCAGAAAGCGTCTATATGACGGAAAAGGTTAAAATGTAGAAAATATTTATAAATGTAAGTATAATTATTTGGAAGAGTTGAAAACATTGTGGCACAAGGAGTTATTGATTATTATGAGCAGCTTCTCCTTTTGCAATATGTTTCCTCAAAAGATGTCTGCTACAGAGGCGTTTGTAAAGTGTCTGTATGTGCGAACAGTACTTAACTCCAATCCACCCAAACTTTGTTTGATGGGGGAAATTGTAGAGTTGCTTCCTTCTCTTTTTGTTTAGGACATAGAGGATGTTTCGGATGGATGTGGTTCAAAGTTTCAGGCTATTATTGTATCCCCTGAATTTGAAGGAAAGGCATTGCTGCAAAGACATAGGTTTGTAAATATAACTAAATCTGCATATAAGCTACCATACATGTCACTTAATGAGAACTTACCACAAATTACAATTATTGTTATAAATATTTTAATATAACTATTTAGGCCCCCCTCCCCCGAATGCATCAATAATCTGGTGGCTACAGATTACTCCTTTCCCACATGCAATACATCTGTAGCTGAAAATTAGAAACATATTGAAAATCTTTATATGTGAGGGTAAGATTATCAAGTAAAGTAGAACACATTTTGGCAAAAAAGAGAACATGCTCATTTATTAACTTTTTCAAAAGTTGTTTGCTACAGTTGTGAAAATGCAATTGCATGTGGGAAAGAGTTAACCTGTATAATGAGCAATTTCTCCCTTTGCCATAATGTTTTCAAAAGTCGCCTGCTGTAGACTCGATCGTCAGAAAGCATTCATATATATGGATAAAGGTTAATTAAAATACAACTATCCAGTGGCCTGTTAATGTTAAACAAAAATTATGTTATGACAGTTTAGGGTAGACTCTTCCAGTGATGTTAGGCATGATGATACAGAGTGAGAAAAGTAAAACGGTTCATCAGTATTTACTTTTCTGTACAATGCTTTCAAATCTTCTGTTGTGGAGGAGTCTAAAGTCAACTTGTTTGCATCGAGACAAAGACTTATATCCTTTCCCACAAACAGATGCTTTCTGATGCCTCTGAGGCAGACAACTTTTTAAACTTGATGGCAAACAGAGAAATTGCTCCTTTTGCCATAATGTTTTCAACTCTTTCCATTAATAGCAATTTCATTATTCGAGATTTAACACCTTTTTGCTTCTAAAGACGTTTTTAAAGTCGTCTTCTGCAGATTTGATGTATATGGTAAGGTTAATCCTTTCTCTTATATAGATGCCTTCTGACACCTCTGCAGCAGACGGCTTTTTGAAGTTATGGCAATAAAAGAAGAAATTGCTCAAAACAAACAATTTCTCCTTTTGTCTCCATATTTTCAACTATTCAATTATGGTATTTTCTTTTTAAGGGACTTATTTTTGTGGGTATGTTTTCAAAGTCGTCTGCTGCAGATTTATTGTATATGGTAAGGTTAACCCTTTCCCTCATCAACAATTCTGCAGCAGACGACTTTGAACGTATTTTGTCATAACATAGAAAATCTCTATAATTGAATGGATGACCTATGACAAAAAGTGGAAAACATTGTGTCAAAAGGAGAAATTGCTTGTTCTGAGCAATTTCTTCTTTTGTCACTATGTTTTCAAAAAGCTGTCTGCTGCAGAGGCGTCATAAAGCGTCTATATGAGGGAAAGGGTTAATAGGGTTAAAGGATGAAAAATCAAGACAATATTTTTGGTTAATGTTATTTTTCGTTTCAGACTTGTGAATTCAATCCTAGAAGTAGAGATGAAAGAAATTCATGCTTTCCAGATGAAGACCCTTACACCACAGCAATGGGAGAAACAGAAGTCTTGATGATAGATTAACTTAGAAACTAATGTGTTTTCCTTAACTATTATAGAACAAACTGCAGTAGACAACAACTAAATTAAGAATATATTATAATGAAAACCTTTATTGATGAAAGATTAATTTTTAGAATACAGTAGATTTTTTTTGGGGGGGAAAAGACAAAATTGCGAATTTTTAGCAACAATTACTTTCTAACAGGAATCCGCCGTGGTCGAGTGCTAAGCGTCGGGGATTTGAAACCGGGCGTCCCTGGTTCGATTCCCAGTCGCGGCACGACGATCATGGTGGAGTGCCCTTGGTCAAGGCACATTTTCTAGCCTAGTACTGGTTTGTTTACCCAGGGATCATGAATAAGTGAACTGTCGCCGTGATATAACTGAAATAATGTTGAAAGCAGCGTAAAACTCCAATAAATAAATAAATACTTTCCAACAAAATTGCATGTGAGAAAGGGTTCAGTAAATAGTACACCCTTTCCCACGTACAACAAATATGCAGCAGATGTTTTTGAAGGCAAAAATTTGATTTAATCTCTATAAATGAAAAGAGATGAAAAAATTGTGGCAAAAGTTGTCTGCTGCAGAGGCGTCAGAAAGCGTCTGTATGTGTGAAAGTGTTAACTGGTTGATATTTTTAAAAGCTTTGAAAATATCTTAATATCATCTGTTTTAACATTATCCGGAATTTAAATTTTCTCCCGAGTTTAAATAATTTCTTCACTTACCACAGTGTTTTAAAAAGATGTCTGCACAAGCATTATCAGTTAATTGTACAAGTACACTGTTCAGTCTTTGTCCAAATGAATGTAACTAATGTACTTCTTTTTTTTTGTGGAGGTTTTTGTAATTGCAAGCTTTTCAACAAACCGGTAGATGAACATAAGATACTTAACATCACAGTTTATTTTGCCTTGTGAAAAATGACAACGTAGCAGGCTCTGTTCAATAAAGAAATTAATACATCTACGCCTGAATTGTTGGAAGTATTCACTGATACACTTGCTCAACTTTGAAAACATTTTTCATGACTAGATAAGGAAGAGTAAACACTTGCTTCCCTGATATATCTCTGTTAGCACTCATTAAAACCTGCGCAGTGAGTCCTGAAAACAATCTTGTCACAACATATGTTTTGAAGTTCAAATAACCCTTTCCCTCGTATAGACGCTTTCTGACGCCTCTGCAGCAGACGGCTTTTTTGAAAAACATAGTGACAAAAGAAGAAATTGCACAAAATGTGCAATTTCTCCTTTTGCCACAATGTTTTCCACCTTTTGTCATAGGTTATCCATTCAACTATGGAGATTTTCTATGTTTTGACAAAATAAGTGCAAAGTCGTCTGCTGCAGAATTGCCGTATGAGGGAAAGGGATAAGGATTTTAGAACATGCAAGAATTACCAAAATGTCCACCTAGCCAAGTATCCAAGCGTGACCATTTCACAGATGATGATCTCTTTTTTAATATTTTCCCACATAGATAAAATATGCAGCAGATGACTTTAAAAACATCTAGGCAAAACTATGGAAAATCTACATAAATGAAATTATAACTTTTGAATAGAAATGATAACGTTGTGGTTAAATGAGAAATACCTTGTAGTGAGCAATTTCCCCTTTTGTCACAATGTTTTCAAAAGTCATCGGCTGCTGAGACATGAGAAAGTGTCTGTATGTGGGAAATGGTTAAGTTACAGTGACGTTGACCAAAATTTCTTTCTAAGTTACCTTCATGTGAAATTTTGTAAGATTGTATATAAAGTCTAAAGAAAATTATTGAGCGGAAAGGAACGTTTAACGCTTGGCCCCCTTGAACAATTACATCTCCATTCCTAAAACCAGATTTCATTTTTATTGAAAATCTGGTTAAGCAAAGCATTTTACTGCAGTAATGAAATCTTTGACAATCTTCTAGTACACTGGTGACAATACAGGGCCATTATGTCGATATACTCACTGCTAGTAGTGTTTTTTTCCCTCATTGGCGCTCAGGATTGTAGGGTTAGCATTAAGTCAGACCTGCTGGTGTCCGGTTAAATGGACCAGTAGTGCTGGTAACTTACCTAGGAAACATGGTTTTATAACTGGAAAATTGTTTAGAGTGGCATAAAACACCTCTCAAGGCCTATTGTTTGTGAAAGACTACGGAACATAATTTATCATACATATAAAACTATAAATGTATGGTGATCGAAATAATAAATTTGGTTTACTTGAAGTGACATCATATTCATTGGCATTTCACTCTTGATTCATAAGTTGTGATAAAAGAAAACATATTAAATAAATTTAATGGATACTATTTTGACTTGAGCCTTTCCCACATAGACAAACTTTCTGGCACCTCCGCAGCAGAAGACTTTTGGAAACATAGTAACAAGTGGATAAATTGCTCGTAATGAGCAATTTCTTCTTTTGCAGTAAAACATAGCAGCAAAAGGATAAATTGCTCAAATGTTGTCAACTGCTGATGTGTTGTACATGTATGCGGGAAAGGGTTAAGCTGTTGCTACAGATGCATGAAGCAATTATTAACCCTTTCCCACATATAGATACTTTCTGACGCCTCTGCAGCAGACGACTTTTTAAAACATAGTGACTAATGGAGAAATTGCTCATTATGAGCAATTTCTCCATTTGTCACAATGTTTTCCACTTTAATCAGTAATTATAATACTTTCATTTATAGAGATCTTCCATATTTTTGTCTAATCGTATTCAAAGTCACCTGCTGCAGATTGGTTGAATGAGGGACAGGGTTAAATATTATGAGAGTAGGGGCATAATTTTATATCCATTGGTGTTATCTTTTATAATAAAACTTCTGGAATGACAACGCAAATGGTGAATCTTTTTTGAAAGCTACCAAGTCAGAAGGGAGCCAGTTGCCTATGACGAATGTTGTGTGGAGGTTTGAGAAAACCAAGTAAAAAATTAGGTGAATTGAGCACCCTTATTACAACTGAATTACTGATGAAATTGGCCTTATCCCTAATTCGATGATTACTTTTATTATTTAAGCCTTTCCCACATACAGAAACTTTCTAATGCCTCTAAAGCGGACACATTTTGAGAACATTTAGGCAAAAGGATAAGCTCATCAAGAGCAATTTCTCCTTAAAGTTTTACTGCATTGTTTTCAACTTTAGTTAATAATTGAACTTTCTGGAGATTGTTCATGTTTTTGCCGATATGTTTTCAAAGTGGGATGTTGCTAATTCACCAACCTAGGTCAAGGTCGCAGTTGTCATAATATATGTCCACACTTCAATTGCTGCTGTAGTAACTTTTGTTTGTGGGCAGAATACAAAGGTTCAATTCCAATGGAAGCTTGCACAAGTATTTCAACAGCCTCAATTTTGCTTACATAGTTCACAGAGGTTGAGTGTCAAGGGAGCTGTGATAAGTTCACAACTCACTGATCTAGAACATAGTTGCGATAAACAGCCTTCAATATTAACAAAACAATGTTTTTACTCTAAACTTTTGTTTTTACTAAGGCTTTCTTGATAATTCATACACAAACTTCGTTAATCATCTTTTTCCAACCAAGGTCAAGGTGACAATTACTATAAATAGCCTACCATGTAAATAACCTGATTTATTACATCAAAAACTCTATTATACCCCCGATTAACAAAGTCTAGAGCGGGTTTATTGGAGTCACCCTGTGGTCGGTCGGTCGGTCTGGCGGTAGGTTTGTTGCAATTTTCCTTGGCCGGAGCATAACTTTAAAACTAATTGTTGGAATTTAATAAAACTGCATACGATGATACAACACATGGAGAGGAAGTGCGGTGTACAGATACCATAACTCTACTTTACCTAAATACAGAGGTTACTGCCCTTTGTTACTTTTTCTTGTCCGGAGAATTACTTAATAACTAATAGATGGAATATAATAAAACTTCATACAATGGTAGAGCACAATGAGAGGAAGTGCAGTGTACAAGAACCATAACTCTAATTTACATAATTACAGAGTTATTGCCCTTTGTTACTTTTACTTGTTCGTAGAGTCTTGTCCGGAGCATAACTTTAAAACTAAATGTTGGAATTTAATAAAACTTCAAACGATGATACAACACATTGAGAGGAAGTGCGGTGTTCAAGAGCCATAACTCTGCATACAATGAGAGGAAGTGCAGTGTACAAGAACCATAACTCTAATTTACATAATTTGTTACTTTTTCTTGAGCGTAGAATAATTTCAAAACTACTGGATGGAATTTAATAAAACTTCATACTATGATACAACACATTGAGAGGAAGTGCAGTGAACAAGAACCATAATTCTATTTTAGTTTATTACAGATTTATTGCCCTTTGTAACATTTTCTCATTTGTAGAATAAATTTCATCGCCCTTTCTTACTTTTTTCTTGTCCGGAGATTATCTTTAAAACTACAAGTTGGAATTTAAGGTGGGGTTTCTTAATAATCCGCTACCTTTCCCATCAGGGCGCAATTTCTCCTTTTGTCACAATGTTTTGGTTGTTTGTGAAAAAGGGAACCAGAACAATAAATTACTGTCCTATTTTAAATGCAATGCCTGATCAATCAAGTAGAGGATTTTACATGTTTCTGCTCCCACCATGAAATATCCTTGACATGCCATCAGTATGTATAAAGCAATGTCATTGCTCAAGCAGTTTTGTTCTTAGGCGGAGTTTCTTCATATAGAGTTCAGAGAGCTTGGTCAATTTTGCTTTTCACTGACCTAGGTTGGTCACATTGGATTAAATATGGCCATACGAAATGATGATAATGCTTTAGCACTTTCTTTTGTGGATGAAAATTCTGCATACTACTTACATAGGTCTGGTTAACCCTTTCCCTCATACGACAATTCTGCAGCAGATGACTTTGAACGTATTTTGTCAAAACATAGAAAATCTCCATAATTGAATGGATAACCAATGACAAAAAGTGGAAAACATTGTGGCAAAAGGAGAAATTGCACGTTTTGTGCAATTTCTTCTTTTGTCACTATGTTTTCAAAAAGCCGTCTGCTGCAGAGGTGTCAGAAAGCGTCTATATGAGGGAAAGGGTTAAGTGTCAAGGAAGCTTGGTCAAGTACACATTTCACCTGTTAATGTCACATCAGCTAAAGTACCTGCATACAAACATCATCATTCCTCTAGCACTTTCGTTTGTTGATGGGATTATTTCATACTTCATAGAAAGGTCAATTGTCAAGGGATCTTGAACTAGTTTGCAATTCAGCAAACTAGGTCAAGGTCACATAGGCTAAAAAATATCTGATCAAAACAACTTTATTGCTTTAGCACATTTTTTTGACGAATTCCTTCATAATTAATACAAAGATAAAGTGTCAAGGGAGCTTTGGCGAGTTTACATTTCACTGACCTAGGAATGAGGAAAACCAGCTCTTAGAGATTTAAGTCTTAAAGCTTAATTTGTAATGAATCCGGATCGAGTTTTGTCATATGGTCAAAAATAAAGTTTGGTGGAAAATGAAGAAGCAATCCATATGTGTCACCATGTCAATGGACAAGTAATCCCTGTGTCACCCTGCCAATAGAGAAGAGATCCCTATATGTCACCCTGCCAATGGAGCAATGATCCCTATGTGTCACCTTTTCAATGGAGAAGAGGTCCCTATGTGTCACCTTGTCAATGGAGAAGTGATTCATATGTGTCACCTTGACAATGGAGAAGAGGACCATATGTGTCACACTGTCAATGGAGAAGTGATCATTATGTGTCACCTTGTCAATGGAGAAGTGAATCATATGTGTCACCCTGCTAATGGAGAAAAGATCCATATGTGTCACCCTGCCAATTGAGAAGAGATACATATATGTCACTATGTTAATGGAGAAGAGAACCATATGTGTCACCCTGTCAATGGAGAAGCGATTATGATGTGTCACCCTGCCAATGAAGAATTCCTATTTTTCACCAAGCAAATGGAGAAGCGATCCCTATATGTCAACCTGCCAATAGAGAAGCGATCCCTATGTGTCGGCCTGCCAATGGATAATCGATCCATGTTTTACCCTGCAAATGGAGAATAGATCCCTGTGCCAACCTGCCAATGAAGAAGCGATAACCATGTGTCACCACACCATGCCAATGGAGAAGTGATCCCTATGTGTTACCCTGTCAATATAGAAGCAATCCATATGTGTCACCTTGTCAATAGAGAATAGTATGTGTCATGCTGCCAATGGAGAAGTGATCAATGTGTCACCCTGCCAATGAAGAAGATATACCTATATGTCACCCTGCCAATGGAGAAGCGATTCATGTTAACCCTGCCAACTGAGAAGAGTCTGCCAATAGAGAAGCAACCCATGTCACCCTGCAAATGGAGAAGTGATCCCTGTGTCACCCTGCAAATGGAGAAGCAATTCCTGTGTCACCATGCCAATGAAGAAGTGATCCCTATGTGTCACCCTGTCAATAGAGAAGTGATCCATGTGTCACCATGCCAATTGAGAAGCATTCCATATGTGTCACCCTGCCAATGGAGAAGTGATCCCTATGTCACCCTGCCAATGGAGAGGAGATCCCTATGTCACCCTGCCAATGTAGAGGAGATCCCTATGTCACCCTGCCAATGGAGAAGTGATCCCTATGTCACCCTGCCAATGGAGAGGAGATCCCTATGCGTCAACCTGCCAATGGAGAAGAGATCCATGTGTGTCACCCTGCCAATGAAGAAACAATCCCTACGTGCCATTCTGTCAATGGAGAAGGGATCCCTATGTGTCAACCTGCCAATCCATATATGTCACTCTGTCAATATAGAAGCAATTCTAATGTAACGCCCTGCCAATTGAGAAGCATTTCCTGTGTCAACCTGCCAATTGAGCAGCATTCCCTATTTGTCACCTTGCCACTGATAAAGCGATCCCAATGTGTCACCCTGCCAATTGAGAAGCAATTGCTGTGTCACTCTGCCAATGTAGAAGCAATCACTGTGTCACTCTGCCAATGGAGAAGCGATACCAATGTGTCACCATGTCAATGGAGAAGTGATTCCAATGTGTCACCCTGCCAATGGAGAAGCAATACCAATGTGTCACCCTGTCAATGGATAAACGATCCCTCTGTGTCACCCTGTCAATGGAGAAGCGATCCCTCTGCGTCACCTCGTCATTGGAGAAGCAATTCCAATGTGTCACCCTGCCAATGCACAAAAATTGTCCCATTATTGTCTTGACATGGGAAATAATACCCCAAACTATCTACATGATTTACATCCATCTCATGTATATGGAACCGGAATTATGAGCGAACAACATCACAGTATTTGTAAATGATGCAATCGACTTCTTATAGTAGCCCTAAATTGGCACAGATTTTGAAGAATGATTGATTGGTTGGGGTTTTACGCGTTTTTCAACAATTTTTATTGGCCAGAAGAGCTTATGCGATGGTGTTGTGAACGCGAGTCTTTAGTTTTGATTGTATCTTAATCAAACTTATACAGTAGTTAGATATCCATGAGAGCTTGGTTCCACCAGCCAGATCCGTCAATGCAAGACTGGATTATGGCCCTTGATATTGTCAAAATTGCTATAATAGAGCTTGCCCCATTTTCTATCTGATCTTTACCAAACATAGATAGTAGTTAAATATTGATGAGAGCTTGGTTCCTTTCGAAAACCAGCCAGATCCGCCTATGCAAGACTAGATTACGGCCCTTGAAAATGTCAAAATTGCTATAATACAGCTTGTGAACACATTAGAGTCTCCATTTGTTATCCTATCTTCACCAAACTTAGATAGTAGTTTAATATTGATGAGAGTAAAATTATATCAGGATTTCTGAATATGAAATTCACCCTTACAAAGAGGGCTGAATGACAGTATGATGATTGAACAGTTGAAAATATTGTGGCAAAAGGAGCAATTTCTCCTTTAACCACAATGTTTTTAAAAGTCATCTGCATGTGGGAAAGGGTTAAGTTCATAGATCATAACAGAAGGCAGTGGTGCAGAGGTAGAGCGTCGGCCTCTCACATCAAAGGTCCCTGGTTCGAGTCCCGTGATGAGCGGGTCCTGACTTTGGGATTTTTCCACACAATCGGCGCGAGTACTGGTTAAGTATCCAGGAAGCAGACATCGAGCGTGATTAATATAAGCTTAAAGCTTGTTTCGCAATCGATTTAAAATAAATAAGTTTAAACTAACCTAGAAAAGTTAGAGTACAAACAAGCATGACACCTGTTATGATATAAACTTTAATGTTTTATATTTCTTTAAGTTCAGTAAAACTAATAAGATAAAAGGTTTTTTCTTATTTATCTGTTTACCTAAAATGACATTAACCCTTTCCCTCTTGTAGATGCATCTATAGCAGACAATTTTGAAAACACTGTGGCTAAAGAAGAAATTGCTCCATTTGCCACAAATTATTTTAAATATTCTATGTCATTTGCTGCAGTTTGATGTTTGTGGGAAAGTGTTAAGTCATTTCCAGGGTTATCTGCTTTGAAAAAAACCAATCGGACAGAGGTGAAATGTTGGAAGAAAAAAAAAGCAATTTGTCTACGAAAGAAGTATGCTGCAGAGGCATTTAAAGAAGTTTGTATCAGAAAATGAATAATAAGTTTTAGTCTCTCTCTACTGTAATGCATAAAGACTGGTAGAAAAACGTAATTGTAACACATTTCAAATGAAATAATATATGTCAAATATAAAAGTAACATAGAACAAAACCTTTCTTCCTTATGTTCAAAAATGCAATTTCACTATGTAGGTCAAGGTCATGACCCAGATATAACATTTGGTTAAATTATTTACTGGTAGGAATGCTTTTTATGTTAAAATATCACAAAACTGATAAAATATCTTCCATATTCATGATCCACCATTATATGTATTTCCGATCTTATAACACAACATCACATCATAATTAAGAATTGATGAAATAATAACATGACATAAGACAGTCCATGAATCTTGTGAATAGGTCATATGAGGTGATAAAAACAATTTATATAAAAATAAACACAAGTAAATACTGGAATATTATTTCTATTATTGTTTTTATTTTAGTCTAAATACCAATAAATGGAAGAATGGTTAAAAGCAGTTTCAGTCCATCAACTAAGTATTCATTCAACAGTAAACAGTCAAAATGTCAACAAATATCACATTCAGCAGGACATGTAGATAAATAGATAAGTAATCGACTTTATAAAACATATCACAAGAGTTCAACCATTACACATTTACTTCTTCTTCTTCCCACCCTTCTTCTTTCTCGTTTTAAGCGCCTTGCGGACCTTGTAAGATCTCCAGAAAGCCTGGATTGTTGTTGAAGCTTTGACCATGAGGGAAAGCTCCCTCTCTGCTGCTTCACGCCTCTCCCGAGCGGTTCTGCGCTCCTCCATGATCTGTTGATATTCAGACTCCAATGTCTTGAATCGCTCCTCAAGCTCGTGAAGCTGCTTCTTCTCTTCAGTGTAATCGGCATCAATTTCTTCAAACTCATCCTGAAAAATATAAGTTAAGTGTTATGTAAGCTGCTGAAACTGTAGGGTGCTTCATAATATTAAGCATATCTTTTAACAAGAGCACCGCATACGGCACAGACGCTCGACTGATAGGGAGAAAACAAAAGAGAAAAAAATGAGCTAAACAAAAAACCTTAACCGGACGACCACGCCGCCGCCCCCGACAACGACGCCAGGGTCATGACCATAGCTCTCGTTTTTTTCGAGCTAACAAGAGTATGTTCATGGAAGACATATGTTGCAGGGTTGTCAAAATTAACTGATTGCCTATCAAATCAGTTAAAATCACTCCTTAGCCCCCAGGGTGGTGCTAATTTTGACCCAGGGGCATAATTTGAACAATCTTGGAAGAGGACCACTAAACATTGCTACTCAATAAATATCTAAGCTCTAGGCCTTTCAGTTTCAGACAACAATATTTTCAAGGCTTTGCCATATAATATACTCTGTGTAAAACAGGTGACTTCAAGGTTGGGGCCCATTTTGACCCAAGGGGCATAATTTGAACAATCTTAGTAGAGGACCACTAAACGTTGCTACACACCAAGTATCTAAGCCGTTCGGTTTCAGACAAGAAGATTTTTAAAGTTTTATTTAAATCCTTTGATGGCAACCAGAGTTCTGCATGGAATTAATTACCAAGCAACTGGCTGCTTTTCCACATAAACTTTTAGCCCATTGGTTGAAGACGAATGACACTTGTCATAGTGACTTTTTTCAAACCTTGGAAAGAATGTTGGCCAAGATGGGGTTCGAACTCACAACTCCTGGAATGACAGCATGTGTCACCAATATTTTGCAGAAATATAGGACAGAATATAGAGAGTATGCTAGCCATAACGAAGTTTCATCACAAATGGTTGCATGGATACAGAGAAGTTGCTTGAAGTCAAACGTCCATTGACTGAGAGATGACTCTAGGAATGACAGACAGTTTGTCATGACATTAGCTTGCCTGGCTTTCAGCCAGAGGTGCTAAAACGTATTTCTTCCAGGGAAAAGTTTGTACAACTTATCTGCTTTTGTCACAGATATACAAAACTAAACTTACCTGTCTTTCTCCCATGTCCTGGTCAAAACGCTGGATCCAATTTTCTACTTCAGTTTCAATCTTGAACTTTTTCTACAGAAAAAAATAAAACAAAAATATCACATGTATAAATTTACCAAGGACAAGATATCTAAGAAAAACGATGCAACAGTCATCAAAATCAAAATTTTGATTCCCTTACTGGAAAATGTGTGATATACATTTTAATTTATTGTATACTTCATTTGACCCTTTATTCCTAGAACCAAATTAATTTCTTTATCAAAGTTAACCCTGTTGGCAAACAACAATTTCAATATCCAATAACATATTTTTAGAACTTAAATAAATGCTCCTGACAAAATCTGTAATTCATACAAATTGATATGAAACAATGAGCTATATATTATACCCATCAATAACTTGATAATCAAGTAAGACCTACCTAGTGGTTAAAGCATTCTCATTAACATCAGCTTTGTGATCAGTATCAACAATGTTTGCAGTGCTATTTACAATTCTTTTGTAAGATAGCTGGCTATTATTTTAATACAACTTGTAACACAAATAAAGAATAGCCAGAATTCCTAGAAAGAAGTTTTAACCCAACATGGACAATACCTAAAATATCATCACATCAAATACTTCAAAAACATCTGAAGAAATATTGTGGAGAAATCGGTTAGGATTTGAATAGGAATTAACATCATTGTGGTAAAAAGGAAAATTGTTTATTCTGAGAACTTTTAATTTCAATGAACATCTACTTCAAAGTCATCTGCATCATGTACAATAACAGGGGTTTCATTTGGTTGTAGATTAGAAGGATAATAATTGAAAGTAGGCAGGGGTCAGGGGATACCCGAGTAGGGGTTAAGGAAATTATATTTAAACTATCTGGGTAAAGGGGCTACCGGGTCATTTTGAAACCCCATTGAATAAACAATTAGTATTAATAATCCACAGAAAAGACTTATACAAATACCTTTCTCAGTTCTTGTTCATTTTCTCTGTGCTCTCCAACATGATTCTGAAGCTGTGTTTGCAGCTGAACAACTTCTTGTGTCAGTCTTTGTTTACGTCCTTCACTGTTCTTTTTATCTGAACCCTTCTGCTTTTCAGCCTCTACATTCACCCTGCGAATGTGGTCCTCAGAAAACTTTTGAATTTGGCGGAGATCAGCCTGAAGCGCTCTAATGACATCATTTTTCTTCCTGATCTGTGGAAAACAATTTTAATGTATGATTAGGTAAAGAATGACGGGAATAGAATTTTTATTAGGGAATTAAGATCAAACAAGATTTCATTTTCTAAACTTTTTTCAATGTCCATTATTATGCAACTGATTGAGGACTGCATTGTCACATTACTTTCACTTTGATGCTCAAAATTCAACTGAAGTAATACCGTTATATGGTTGATGGTTTTTGTGGTGAAATTGATTCTTATAACATAACACAAGAGTATTGTTGAAAATCAAACATTAAAAAAAAAATATCAATTCTAGATGAAATGATACATATTGAACACTTTTGAAACAACTTTGTCAAGACATGTATCGCATTTTTTTAAAAATATAAAGATAAAAGAAACAGAATGTTAGAATTTGTATTAGGTTTAGGAATTGCATTCAACAGTAATTCAGTAAAATCACTCCATTTCCTTGGCAAATTATAAGTACTTTTACAAGGTTCTACTTTAGACTGCATAATTTCTTTTAATAAATTGAAATAATTGTGTGATTCTTAAAAAAGTTTAAACGATATATGGGCAATTTTAGATGGGAAATGTCTCCAGACTCGCTCTAGACACACCTGTTGTAAGTTGTAATGCTTTTTTCGTATATCGAGGGCTTGGCGTGAAACGTTGTAACTAAAATTGGTATTTTTTTACCAAGGTTAATCACCTCGCCATGAAGTCTTTATAAGCGTTAAATCATTTTTCTTGGTAAACAATGGAAATGTAGGTGCCATTGCTTGTTCTGAGCAATGACACCTTAATTTGCATTGGTTACAAAGGGACCAGGATTATCAAAAAAAGGTTTTTAGTTACAACCGTTTCAGACCAAGCCCTGGATATTTATATATCATCCATGAGCACCTAGGAATGTTAAACAAAACAAAACATTATTATCCCTTTCCCGCATACAAAAAGCAAACATATGAATAATATCAATGCGGGAAAGTTTAATATTGAAAAATAAAAGAAGCATTTTTGCAAAAGAAGCAATTTCTCATTATGATGATTTTCCCTTTTTATTACAATGTTTTTAAAAAATTTGTCTGCTGTACAGGCGTCAAAATGTGCCTTCGAGTGGGAAAGGGAGGGTTAAAAGCAAAAATATACCTCTTCATCTTTATCATCTTGGGCAGCTTTCAGTTCTGTTTCCAACTTGTCAATGATTGCTGCATTATTCCTTTCTCTTTTGGAAATTTCTTGAAGATATTCCATCTTTTCCTTTTCTTCCTCAGGTGTTGTAAGAAGCTTATTCATAAGCACATCTTTCAGCTCTTTCATGTTCAGTATTAATTCAGCAACAATTGGATTTCTTCTGTTATATTCATTTTTGATGATATTTAAAGCTGTTGGGCTACTTGTGAATGCACGCAAGATACTTTTACATGAGGTGTTCAACTGCTGTGCCACCATGGTAAGGCTTCTGACTGTTCTTTCAATCTGACTGTCAATGCTGAAGTTAGACCGTGCACTACCAACACTGGATGGTCTTGAACTTTGCCCCTCCTGACCGGATTCTGATCTTCTGGAACTTGATCTAGAAACCTGCTTTATACTGCCTGAGATAACGGATGCTGCATGTCCTTCATCCTCTTCAAGCATCTGGTTACCCTCAGGATCACCCTCTGAGGGGGTTGGTGTCCGCTTTTTCATTGCCATCTCATTCCGTTTCATCTGTTTATCTAATGTCTGTTTTATGTCCTCATAGCTTCCCAGGATGACAGCATGATGCTCTATCAGCTGAGTCAGTTCAGCTCCAAGGCTTATAGAGAATCTATCTATACTGTCAATTATGAAAGGTAGGAGCGTGACAATCTCGCTTTTCAGTATTGTATCCTCAAAGACGGACATCACCCTCTGAGCTTCTATTGTGGCAATCTTCTTCCTTGCTGGTTCAAGAGCTCGAGAAGGATCCAAACGCAGCCGATTTTTCAGCTTAGCATTTAGAATTCCGCGGTTCTTCTGGGGTGGATTAGGGACCTGAAGCCTCATTTGTAGAGTTGGCTCAGCTGTAACAGTCTGAGTCAACGATCTTGCCATTGCAGCAGTCGCCATGATTAAATAAATATTTCTTGAAATATAGTGTCAAGAAAGAGTCAGTTTCTTACATAAATAGTTGAAGTATTTATGTGTAACATAAAGTGTTCATTTACCGTTTCTATATTTTAAATCAGTGTCCTCGAGAGTCCTTTTTAAAGGAAAAATCTATCAACCCAACGGGTTTGTTTATCCTGGTTATCCAATATCCGCCATCTTGTAACCAAACAACTGAAATTGTTTGTTATCCTAGCAACGGCAACAAATAGCGCCCGACAAACAGTTTTGAGGTTTTACAACCTTTGAAATATTCAAGAAATACAATCCGTCATTTGTTCAATAAAAAAATCTTTAACCTCAAATATTGATATTTATTGATATTTAGGTTACACTTTTCAAGACTAAAAGAAGGATTCAGTGGCGGAACAATTTTATGGAACTATTTCTTGTTGACCTTTGTGAAATAAGGTTAAATAGGTGGCGTAGTAAGCCAATATGGCGCGGAATATGGATGAACATCATCTAATACAGGAAGTGGATGGCTTTGAAGACATTTATTCATTACGTATGTCTATTTTACGTCATTTCTAAGTTATATGCACTGAATAATGGAACAGATTAAATCATTCACTTATGTTCCGCTACAAGCATCAGTATGCGAAATGAAAGTAGGTGATTTAGGTGACGAAGTGTGGCATCGTGGTTTGTTTACATTCTGTCTGTCACCGTCAATTAATGTCAAAAGGTCAAAAACTTAGTTACAAGTTTTAATTCTTGATTTGTTTAACTTAAGCGAACTGTGCACTCTTAGTTTTGAGTATAAATCAATTATAGACGACCCTCACCCTTAACCCGTTAGAGTACTGAATGTTAACCGAATTAACCCTTAACGCTAGTCCACCCTTAACCCTTTCCCACATACAAAAAGTCTGCAGCATACGACTTTGAACATATTTTGTCAACAAAAAATAGAAAATCTCTTTCATTAAATGGATAACCTATGACACAAAGTGGAAAACATTGTGGCAAAAAGAGAAATTGCTCGTTTTGAGCAATTTCTTCTTTTGTCACTATGTTTTCAAAAAGCCGTCTGCTGCAAAGGCGTCAGAATATCGTTTATATGAGGGAAAGGGTTTTAAATCCCTTGATTATCTATGTTAATACATACTATTATTTTATTTTGAAAGCTTAAGTGAGCAAACAAAATAAAAATTTAATTATTTTCTTTTAACCTTTTTCCCTTCATCCTAATTTTGAAAACATTGTTAGAAAAAGGAAAATTGCTCACAATTTCTCCGCTTGCCACAATGTTTTCAACTCTATTCAGTTATTATACTTTCATTAATTGATACTGCACATATAGATGCAATGTGACGCTTTGAACACAGCGAGATGTTTTTCGAAGTTGTCTGCTCTGCAGATTTGTGAGAAAGGGATAAGACTATTGTCTTTACACATTAAGTTTGCCTGAATGAATTACAGGCAGCTTTTCAGTTTTGTTGGCCCAACAGCAAATGGCCTTTTTCTTAAAATATGTTATGATTTAGATTAATTACCAGTATGCTTTCATTTGATATCTTCCAATTCCAAAATGTTCTTCAAATGCTTTAAATTTGGATGAGTCATAAAATTGCATAATTACACAACGTTAATGATTTGTAATGCAAAGGAAACGGTATACATAACTAGTTCAAGGTTGAATGGATGGCCACTATGAATCATTCATACCCGTCGATGAAATAATTGTCAATTCATGTGTTTCTTTTCTTCTTTTTAAAAAATGTAGAGCTGTTATTGTTAGAACATGGGGTAATTTATTGAATACACATATATATTGTAGAATCTGCTGAAAGCAACAATAAATACTTGATTGATTTTAACCCTTTCCCTCATACGACAATTGTGCAGCAGACGACTTTGAACATATTTTGTCAAAAAATAGAAAATCTCTTTAATTCAATGGATAACCTATGACTAAAAGTGGAAAACATTGTGGCAAAAGGAGAAATTGCACGTTCTGTGCAATTTCTTCTTTTGTCACTATGTTTTAAAAAAGCTGTCTGCTGCAGAGGAGTCAGAAAGCGTCTATATGAGGGAAAGGGTTAAACTATCAACAGGTTCAAATCAATCAACCATCTTTGTTACCTTTTCCCTGACCATAGAGATTAACCCTTTCCCTCATACAACAATTCTGCAGCAGACGACTTTGAACATATTTCGTCAAAAAATAGAAAATCTCTATAATTGAATGGATTACCTATTGTTAAATTGTCAAAAGTGGAAAACATTGTGGCAAAAGAAGAAATTGCTCGTTTTGAGCAATTTCTTCATTATAATGTCACTATGTTTTTAAAAAGCCGTCTGCTGCAGAGGCATCAGAAAGCGTCTATATGAGGGAAAGCATTAAAGACAAGTTTACATGTCTCTGCAGTTCATGTCGACTTGAATAAATATTGTAGACAAAAATAAGATTGTTCAAAATGGTTATTTAACTATTTTTCTACAATGTTTGTTTTTTATCAAAATGATATTTTCATTTTACCATTTATAACATTTAAGCATAGATCTGGTTTTTGGACGGTACCCCTTAGGGTACTGTCTATAGCCATGTGCATTTTGAGAAATCGTACAACAATTGGCTCCCTGATTATAAACAGTATGACAGTGTAAAGCTGGGTACCAAAAACCGAGAGGGCTTTTTTTATACCCACAACAAAAAAGTAGTGCCAATTATCAGGCAATATAACTGCTTTTCGAAAACATTGGTGAATCAAGATATCTGAATTTTGAAAACGGACTGTAAAAAGGCAGCATTAGTGGATGAAGTATTACGTTTACAATTTTGCGTTGAAGTTTGAATTAATATATTCATAAACAATGTATGAATATATACCAATTGTTTACATGTTTCAATCAGAAAGAATTTAATTTTTAGAAACGAAATAATATTGACACTATTACAATTCATACGTTATTATGTTTCTTAAAATTTCGTTTGATATAAAATCGTAGTACGGCAATTTTGATGATATCACGTGATATTTTGATTTTCTTGTAGATCAGAAGTGATTTTGGGATGTTTGGTAGTATTCAGAATAATGCCAAACGCTTCGATGAATCAAAGCACTGCAAGTGCTCACAGCAAGGGGCTAACTGCAGATAACATTTGGACATGGATTTACCGATCCCAAAAGTCTAACTTGAACACTTTACACTAGCAATTTGTTAGTTAGCACTTTATATCCATATATTAAATGATAAAGGAGTAAAGCAAAACACTGTAAACACACTATGATGGTCTATCGATATACTAAAAGTTGGCATACACATGCGCATCTCTGCTATCTGGATAGTTTCTGCTTAGCACACCTCCTGGTTTACAATGGATTTTAGTCGTGTCTTTTTTGAATGCAATTAACACATATACATTTCATATCAAAATCACAATAACCTAACAATGATAATTATATTGAGAGTCCAATTTTACTTTCAAAGCAGAAATAAAATCCCGTGTTATCTACATTTTCTTCAGCGTGCAATGACTGAACTATTGTTAAAAGCGACGTAAAACATCATACACACGATTTAATCATTTCTTAGTGTTTCACACCGCATAGGTGAATAGTTTTAAATGCATTGCTTTTGAATTCATTTTAAATCCAAACATTATGAAAGAGTTTATTGCAGCGGTGTTAAATGACAATTGCACCACTGATATCGGCAATTTATAAGACAAAAAATATTATATTTTTCTTACAAAAAAAGTATCTGCCCAGAGCGGGAATCGAACTCAAGTCTCCCGTTTCACAGCCAAACATGCCAACCACTACGTTACGCAGCCACTTCGATAGAGTTTATTTATAACATAATTATAAACCAATACACGAGTTAGCGAAATATTTAGTATGAAACGTTTTATCTTGATAAAAAACAAATGTCATTGACTTGACTTGACTATCTTATTCCGTCTGCTGAGGTTGTTCAGGTTAATTTTGGTTGAACATTTGATGTATTTACCTAGGATTCTAAAATGAAATACTCTAGTACTTAGATTCCAGATTAACGTTTCCGCTGATAATACATTTTATTCGAAAGGATTTTTGGAAATTACGACGCCTAGGCTCACTTGCACATGTATCGTATATATGTTATATTTTGTCATCTGTTTATTTTATTATCATTTAAATAATTTGAATGTTTGAGTATATATGTTATCATTGGAACTCATTTATCTTAATTTGTTTTTGAGTCGGAATCGAAAAGTTACCTTTACTCCATTCGATTTACAATATTTAGGAATTACCAATGAACTTTACGCGCGATCAAGTATGTTGAAAGCGTAGAAATACATTTTAATTATTAATCATGTAATTCATATGTTTTAACATAAAAATTCTTTCGAGTTATTCCTTTTGGGTTAGTGATGTCGAATCAAATCAATTTTCGGCTTCATATGTCAACAAGTTACCGCATTTTGATTTTTAGACAGGAACTATTGGCAGTTCAAGATGACCAACATGGAAATTAGCTGGCAACAGTCATTTCATTTTTAACAAAATATTCCACAAATCATCCACTTTCATTGACATTATGTACGATCTGCAACCACCAATACATCTATATGAAGTCGAGATGGTGTTCAGAAACGGAGAGCTGATGTAGAAAGACAGATGTGAAGTAATTCCATGCCGATATCGTAAAACGCATGTCTAGATTCCAGTCTCAAAATGATGCGTCGTTTCGAAAATTAGCTACTATAGCAATTGGCTCTAAAGAGCCCCTTGCTAAAAACTATCTGTAGTATTAACAATAATGCCAAACGCTTCGATGAAAAACTATATCCCAACTAATTATCTAGCCACTCGATTCATTTTACTGAAAGAGATGGTAAGGAACGACAACTCTGCGAAGGAGAACTTGCAACTTCCGTTCAAAATGAAAGTAGAAATCTGACAAACTGCCCTGACGATAGATTGTTATAGTGGAGAAAAGACACATGAAGTTTTATATTGAGGAAGACTGACAGGAAAGAAATGTGTGCACGCCTAAAATGTTCATTTAGTCATCAATCCGTAAAACGTTCGAGGTAGGTCTGTCAATTAAACTGTAATTTGGAGTGGATTTATTTTTTCGCCCTGTGCTGTATCGTAACCGAATATGAAAATAAGCTCACATGTATTTCGTGTATGTATGTACACGTATGTCTGAAAATAGCCCAATTCCTGTAGACATTCGCTTGTTCGTGTTATCATCTGACATCTGTTAATTATTTAAAAGGGTGGCATATGAAGGAAAATAAAAAATAATAAGTGAAGGACTTCGGAGACGTCGTACATATATTGTACAAGTATATCATTGTTACTGTATGTATACACTATTTAGGCTCATTTGAGGACTTAGGAGACAAAAGTGGTTAAGTGATGTGAAAACTGCTTTCAAACTTAAGTGTGTACAATTATTATACCCCCCGGCAAACAAAGTTTGGGGGGGTATATAGGAATCACCCTGTCTGTCCGTCCATCCGTCTGTCTGTCCGTATGTCCACATTTCTTGTAAGCACTACTCCTCCTAAACGGCTCAATGGATTTGGGTCAAACTTTACATGAAGGTTACACATCATATGTAGATATGCATAAAGGAAGATCATATGCCTCGGATTCTTCCAAGGGCAGATAATTCAACTTAGAGGTTACCTGCGAGGGACTCCTGTGCACATACCTCCACATTTCTTGTAAGCACTACTCCTCCTAAACGTCTCAATGGATTTGGTTCAAACTTTACATGAAGGTTACACATCATATGTAGATATGCATGAAGGAAGATCATACGCCTCGGATTCTTCCAAGGGCAGATAATTTAACTTAGAGGTTACCTGCGAGGGACTCCTGTGCACATACCTCCACATTTCTTGTAAGCACTACTCCTCCTAAACGGCTCAATGGATTTGGTTCAAACTTTACATGAAGGTTACACATCATATGTAGATATGCATGAAGGAAGATCATACGCCTCGGATTCTTCCAAGGGCAGATAATTCAACTTAGAGGTTACCTGCGAGGGACTCCTGTGCACATACCTCCACATCTCTTGTAAGCACTACTCCTCCTAAATGGCTCAATGGATTTGGGTCAAACTTTACATGAAGGTTACACATCATATGTAGATATGCATGAAGGAAGATCATATGTATCGGATTCTTCCAAGGGCAGATAATTCAACTTAGAGGTTACCTGCGAGGGACTCCTGTGCACATACCTCCACATTTCTTGTAAGCACTACTCCTCCTAAACGGCTCAATGGATTTGGTTCAAACTTTACATGAAGGTTACACATCATATGTAGATATGCATGAAGGAAGATCATACGCCTCGGATTCTTCCAAGGGCAGATAATTCAACTTAGAGGTTGCCTGCGAGGGACTCCTGTGCACATACCTCTACATTTCTTGTAAGCACTACTGAGTCAAACTGTATATGAAGGCTACACATTATATGTAGATATGCATGAAGGAAGATTTTTCTCCTCAGATTCTTCCAAGGGAAGATAAGCAAAGTAGAAACTTTACCAATGTATCCGATGCTTTGGGAGGGGAGCGGGGGGTATTCTTTAGTGAGCTTTGCTCACAGTATTTCTAGTTTGTATTGATGATATCAAAGACCTAATTAGGTCTTTGATGATATTATGTATACAAGTTTGTTATTGAAAAGAATGAAGAAATACAATGTATATTGATAAATTAATTTTTCAGATTTTGTCTTTACTTAGATGGAGTATATGCATGATGCTTTGCCAAAAATGTTATTCAATTAACGCACAAAAACATATGTATATTTGTGTACGTTATGTTATAAATTGTCTAGTGAATCCATGTCTAACTGACACTTTGCCTTGACGTCATTTATAAAGTTATATTGACATAAAAGTAGTGATGCTACGCCGTTTCTAGGTCTAAATTACATGTAAATGGTCAGTTAAGACTGGTGAGACTGCATAATATGATACATAGGCTCCTCTGAGTCTTCACTGGATACATATGCATTATAACCCCAAATAACTAAATGAAGATCAATAATTGCAAAGTATCTATTATAAACAGACTATTTTATTATTCAAATCATAGCATACATATATATTGATAAAAAATGGTTTTGTGCAGACATGTATACACATCTTGATTTTATTTTTATTGTGCAATCAGTAACTGTATGTATTTTTGTTTCGTTTCAGATCATGGAAATGTTGATGGAAATGCACAATACGCAACATTACTTGTGAAGTCCTGGATGCAACAAAACGGGTAGAAAACAAAAACAAAACGACGTTAATGACATTCTTCAAAGCTGGTAACAGCAGCGAGTCGCTGTGATAAGTATTCTGAATGAAAGTGTTTATTCTGTAAAGGTAACTCGGAAAACAATAACGGAATGGAAGGACAAGTATCTAGGAGATATAAACGACACAAATACGAATCAAGGATGCACAATGTGATCTGTTTTTGTTTACTATAATACAGGAAGATAACTGTGTAATTAACTAATTACTATGAACAAGACATTCAAGTAAATCATTTTGAGCTATAACACAGCCTTCCAGGAAGACACTTGTACATGATATTAACTAACATTAAGTAGATCATTTTGAACTACATATTTTGTCACACAGGGTGAACATGGCAAGTCCTGGACGCAACAAAATGGGTAGAAAACAAAAACAAAACGACGTTAATGACATTCTTCAAAGCTGGTAACAGCAGCGAGTCGTTGTGACAAGTATTCTGAATGAAAGTGTTTATTCTGTAAAGGTAACTCGGAAAACAATAACGGAATGGAAGGACAAGTATCTAGGAGATATAAACGACACAAATACGAATCAAGGATGCACAATGTGATCTGTTTTTGTTTACTATAATACAGGAAGATAACTGTGTAATTAACTAATTACTATGAACAAGACATTCAAGTAAATCATTTTGAGCTATAACACAGCCTTCCAGGAAGACACTTGTACATGATAACTAACATTAAGTAGATCATTTTGAACTACATATTGTGTCACACAGGGTGAACCTGTTGATAATTTTGATCAGGCAGATCATTTGTTTTGTTAAATGACCCAAGATGTAAAAGGTTTGTTAAATGACCCAAGATGTAAAATTTAAAAGTAAAACTGTAAGTTTACTAGCATTTGTCAACAGTAAGAGGCATGGGTAAAAAGCATTGTGACAAAAGGAGAAATTGCTCGTATGGAGCAATTTCTTCCTCTGCCTCCATGTTTTCAAAAAGCCGTCTGCTGCAGAGGCGTCAGAAAGTGTCTATTTGAGGGAAAGGGTGATTGAAATATTATAATTAGCTCCTCTGGCTGAAAGCTAGTCGAGCTTATGTCATGGCGAATTGTCCGTCGTGCATGCGTTAACTTTTTGCTTCAAACGACTTCTCCTACTTAACCACTTGGCCAATTAAGATGAAACTTCCTAGGAAGCATCCTCTTAATGTCCTCTTCTAAATTCATTCAAATTTTTTGGATCCATGCAAAATTCTGGTTTCCATGGCAACCAAATTAAAAAAGTAGGGAAAACTTAAAAAAGCTTCTCCTCCGAAAGTGTCAGGCCGATTTTCAAATTATTTTGTAGAAATGTTCCTATGGTGACCCTCTATCAGATTTCTTCAAGCCATGTTGATTTATCGAAAACTATGGCTGCCAGGGGGCGGGGCTATTTTGCCTTATATGGCTATAGTGAAAACTTAAAAAATCTTCTCCTCCGAAAGTTTCAGACAAATTTTCAAATAATTTTGTAGAAATGTTCCTAGGGAGACCCTCTATCAGATCCTTCAAGCCATGTTGATTAGTCGAAAAATATGGCAGTCAGAGGGTGGGGCTATTTTGCCGTATATGGCTATAGTGAAAACTTAAAAAATCTTCTCCTCCGAAAGTTTCAGACAAATTTTCAAATAATTTTGTAGAAATGTTCCTTGGGAGACCCTCTATCAGATCCTTCAAGCCATGTTGATTAGTCAAAAAACATGGCAGTCAGAGGGTGGGGCTATTTTGCCGTATATGGCTATAGTGGAAACTTAAAAAATCTTCTCCTCCGAAAGTGTCCGGCTGATTTTCAAATAATTTTGTAGATATGTTCCTTGGGTGACCCTCTATCAGATTCCTTCAAGCCAAGTTGATTGGTCGAAAACTATGGCTGCCAGGGGGCGGGGCTATTTTGCCTTTTATGGCTATAGTGAAAACTTAAAAAATCTTTTCCTCCGAAAGTTTCCGGCTGATTTTCAAATAATTTTGTAGAAATGTTCCTAGGATGGTCCTCTATCAGATTCCTTCAACAATGTTGATTGGTCAAAAACATGGCCATCAGGGGGCGGGGCTGTTTGAAGATTTAATTGTTGCCTAATGGCCGTGGAGCGATACTGGCCCTCTTGGGCCTCTTGTTTTTTAAATCTGATCAAAGCTTTCTCTGTCTAGATTCCAGAGAGTACTGGTACATGTTCATAAGAAGAATTAATTTCACAATCAAATTATTGATCACAAAAGGAAAAAGCACATTATGAGATTTAACTTCTGACATAAAGTTTAAAGATTTTCTATTGCATAATTATTGTCTACAGCCTATATACATTCAAAGGTCAGTTTACTATTTTTTTCTATGTATATTCAAGTTGATATGTACTCATCATGCAACAGAATTTACATGTACAAAATATGTCCCCAATTTTTCAATTGTTGAACATAGTAATGGGAAGAAAAGTTTGAAATTTTTAACACAACTGTACATTTTGACCTGTTGAATTTTTTGCAAACTTCAAGGATTGGAAGAAATATTTGAACGGAAACAATATCAAGGCTCTTTTTAAAAAACTTTACCCAAATTTAACCAATCTACAGCAGACAACTTTGAAAATATCTTTGCAAGCTCACTTTGGTACAGCATGTTTCCTATTTTATTACTCAGTTTACCGTAGCTCAGTCAGTAGAGACACAGGCTGTTAATCCAGGGGTTGTGAGTTCGAACACCAGCTTGGCCTACATTCCTTCCGACATTTGACATGACTACCACCAATGGGCTTTCAGACTATGTGGAAAAGCAGCCAGTTGCTTGGAAAGTATGTTGTGTGAAGTACTGGTATGAGAAAGCCAAGAAACATATGAGTAGTTGAACTGGCTGCCGTGATATGACTGAAAGATTGATGAAAATGGTGTTAAACCCCAATTAATCATTCAAACTATTTTGTTCATCTAATACCCTTCTTCTCATTGTATACTAGAGTGTAGCCTATGTTTTGGGGTAAAAAGTATCAATTTTGATGTATTTTGGTTGTATTAGAAAATTGGACATTGTTGGTTAAGTTACAGGTCAATTTGACAGAAAATCCACAGGTGAAATTTGTCTATCCTTGTAAGCCTGTGTGGCATGCTTAGGCTGATCCGGTTCGATACTTTACGCAGAGTCCACAATGTTGTTTTGCTCGCAGGACTGCTCAAATTATAGGAAAATCTAGTTAACACTCTGGAAGCCGCATGTTTTACTTGAGCATGTTGAAACTTTCTCAGAATATTTGCTTGTATGATATCTAGCCTTAGTTCGAATATGTGTCAGATCCAGTAAAGAACTAGGTCACTTAGCCAAACGCTATAGACACTGCATTTTTGTATTGAGCATTTTGAAACTTTGTCAGAAAGTTTGTCTTGATGATAGGCCAATTTCAAATATTGGTTATTTTGGATAAAAACATTAGGGCACTAAGCCAAGTTGGAGGAAAATCTTGTTAACCCTTTCCCTCATATTATAGAGGCGTTCTGCAGCAGATGGCTTTTTGAAAACATAGAGACAAAAGAAGAAATTGCTCAAAACGAGCAATTTCTCCTTTTGCCACAATGTTTTCCACTTTAACTCATAGGTTATCCATTCAATTATAGAGGTTTTGTATCATTTGACAAAATATGTTCAAAGTCGTCTGCTGCAGAATTGTCGTATGAGGGAAAGGGTTAAGACTCTGGAAGCGGCACTTTTAGCTTGAGCATGCTGACACTTTGTCAGAATGATTGTTTTTATTATATTTATTTTGAATATGGGTAATGTTTGTTAAAAAATTAGGTCACTATGCCAAATTGTAGGACAATCTTGATTTAACACTTAAGAGACCACAATTTTGACTTTAGCGGCTTGAAACTTTGTCAGACAGTTTTTCTTAATGATATACAAGCCAATTTAGACTATTGGTCATGTTGAGTCAAAAATTAGGTCCCTTGATCAAATTTAAGAAAAATCTTGTTAATGATCTGGAAGCCATGTTTTTAACTCTAGCATGATGAAACTTTACCAGAATGTTTATCTTGATGATATTTAGGCTAACTTCTAATATGGTCTGGCTAAAAACTAGGTCACTAGGCCAATATTGAGAACTATTTTGTAAACACTCTAGTCACCACATTTCTCTCAAATGTTCCTTGCGTGACTCTTTACTAAGAGTGTTAATATTAAGTTGATTCTTTAGATACTATAGATAATAAATAGCTTTGCTATAGGTACTATTTTACCCTTTCTACACTACAGACACATGTTGTCTAATCTTCAACAGATGGATGGTATGAGAAATTTTGACAGTTTTCTCAATGTTTTATTCACTTTTAGTTTCATCAATACAGATTTACCAGTATCTTTAGTTAAACATTTTCAAATCATCTGCTGTAGAGTTTATCCATGTGATAAATTATCTATCACAAATGTGTTTGTTTATCTAACTGTATCTACTGTCTACAGTTCAAGAGTTTAATTATAGATCTCTGGAAATAAGGTTAACCCTGTCTTAAATAAATGTTTGAACTGTATGCATTTCTGCTTTTTTGTTTACATTTTTTAGCTCACCTGAGCTTTGCTCAAGGTGAGTTATTGTGATCGCCTTTTGTCCGGCGTCCGTCGTCCGTCGTGCGTCAACTTCTTCTCCTCAGTAACCAGTGGGTCAATTTGGATGAAACTTCACAAAAAGCATCCTCTCAATGACCTCACCAGAAATCCTTCAAATTTTTGGGATCCATGCAAAATTCTGGTTTCCATGGCAACGAAACCGAAAAAACTTCAAAATTTTTCTTCTCCCAAACTGGTTGGCAGATTTTAAAATAATTTTGTAGAAATGTTCCTTGGATGACCCTCTATCAGATTCCTTCAAGCCATGTTGATTGGTCGAAAAACATGGCCGCCAGGGGGTCGGGGCTATTTTGCCTTATATGGCTATAGTGCAAACTTAAAAAATCTTCTTCTCCAAAAGTGTCAGGCCGATTTTCAAATAATTTTGTAGAAATGTTCCTTGGGTGACCCTCTATCAGATTCCTTCAAGCCATGTTGATTGGTCGAAAACATGGCCGCCATGGGGCGGGGCTATTTTGCCTTTTATGGCTATAGTGAAAACTTCAAAAATCTTCTCCTCCATAAGTGTCAGGCCGATTTTCAAATAATTTTGTAGAAATGTTCCTAGGGTGACCCTCTATCAGATTCCTTCAAGCCAAGTTGATTCGTCGGAAACTATGGCCGCCAGGGGGCGGGGCTTATATAGCTAAAGTGAAAAAAAAAAAATCAGGTGAGCGATTCAAGGGCCATCATGGCCCTCTTGTTTTAAATTATGTGACTTGTGTTGTAACTTTCCAAAAAATGGAACAGTTGACCATCTTTTCCCCCCTCATACAATGGGTACCGTCCCACAGCACTTTCAGTGCTTTGATTTTTCAAAGTTCCATCTATGACATGTTTTTTCCTCAAATTATTTAAAAATAACAGAATATGAAGGATGATTCTGGATTCAGAGTGTTCATGCTGTGTCAGACGGGAGGTTGGTGTTCACTTAAATCACCATGGATATGCTATGATAATGTTTACTCAGTTTTTACAATTTACACCATATGATATGAGCCTGTGACGTGTCCATGGAAAATGGTACACATTATCACATGTTGATCCAGTTCAGCCGGTGCACGTTTACAGTCTCATAAAGATATGCACTGCTCAGATATTACTCAGTAACTCTAATAAGTTTGCTAGAAGATTCTGTCACATTGTATAGGTGATTAGATTAGACTGAGAAATTGTCAAGTTCAAAATATAGAAAAATCCTATAAATGATAGTATGATTATTGAATACAGTTGAATACAGTTGAAATCATTGTGGCAAATGGAGAAATTGCTCATCATGAGTAAATTCTCCTTTTGCCACAATGATTTCAAAAGTCATCTGCTGCAGAGGCGTCAGAAAGGGTCTGTTTGTGGGAAAGGGTTAAGCAGTTGCTCATCTCCAGTATCCAATGCGTTTTTTAGCTCACCTATGCATGAAGTGCAAGGTGAGCTATTGTGATCACATTTTGTCTGTCGTGCGTCGTCAACATATGATCTTGTTAACACTCTACAGGCTACATTTTGCATCCAATCTTCATGAAAGTTTATCAGAACATTCATCTCCATTAAATCTTGGACAAGTTCGAAACTGGGCCATTTGAAGTGAAAAACTAGGTCACTAGGTCAAATTGAAGGGAAATATTGTTAACACTCTGGAGGCCACATTTTCAACTTGAGCATGTTGAAACTTTATCAGAATGTTTGTCTTGATGATATCTAGGTCAAGTTCGAACATGGGTTATGTCGGATCAAAAACTGGGTCACTAGGCCAAATTGAAGGGTAATCTTGTTAACACTCTAGAGGCCACATTTTCAACTTTAGCATGTTGAAACTTTATCAGAATGTTTGACTTGATGATATGTAGGTCAAGTTCGAACATGGGTTATGATTGGTCAAAAAGTAGGTCACTTTGTCAAATTGAAGGAAAATCTTGTTAACACCCTAGAGGCCGCAATTTTTGCTTCAGAATGGTTGTCTTAAAGATATCTAGGTCAAGTTTAAATATGGATTATATTGGGTCAGAAACTAGGTCACTAGTCCAAATTGAAGGAAAATCTTGTTAACACTTTGAATGCCGCATTTTTTGCTTCAGCATCTTGAAATTTGGTCAGAATGTTTGTCTGAATTATATCTAGGTCAAGTTTGAATATGGGTTATATGGGGTCAGAAACAAGGTCAATAAAGGAAAATATTGTTCAAACTCCGGAGGCCGCATTTTTACTTTGAGAAAGTTGAAAATTTGTCAATGTTGTCTTGATGATATCTAGTCCATGTTGGAATATGGGTCATATCAGGAAAAAAAATATAGATCACTAGGCCAAATGAAGGAAAATCTTGTTAACACTGGAGGTTGCATTCAGAATAATTGTCTTGATGTGTTTTGCATTACAGTATATTGTATAATTAAGGTGAGCGATCCAAAGCCATCATGGCCCTCTTGTTTCCTCTGAGAATAAGACAAGTTTGTCTATATCCGATTTAAAGAAATTTTTCATCATGAGTCATTTATGCTTTTCCAATAATGTTTTCAATGGCTCATTTTGATCAATTTCTCCTTTTGTCATGATGATTTCAAAAGTGTCTTGGAACACTTTTTGCATCAACTTATTGTTACCATTAAGCAGATGTCTACTACAATATCATATCAGGCAAACATTTGTAGCTTATGTACAAAATAACAAATCTCATTTAAACCCTTTCCTACTTACAATAAATCTGCACAAGATAACTTTGAAAAAATCTCGTTGAAAATATGTTAAACCTCTATAAAGGATGTAAAGTTAAATCATTGAATGGAGATAAAATTACTCAATATAAGCAATTTCTCCTCTTGCCACAATGTTGTCAAAAGTTGTCTGCTGCTGAGGCATCAGAAATCATCTGTATATGGGAAAGGGTTAAGTTTGAGCTTCTCTGATTTTCGAAGAAAAAAGTCAGGCTATTGTGATTCCATCTTCACAAAACCTCCACCTTACCTCATAACCCAAAAAAAACTTTCAACATTTTCTGCCCTATTACTGATTTCATTTGATGCATCAGCAAATGCATGTTGTAAAATGCAATATGAGCAATATATCCTACCATAGTTAAATCTGTGTGTTATTAAATTATCAGGGTTTATTTTGGTAATTTTGGGACTATGACCTATACCCACGGAATTGGAAATGTTTGCATATATTTTTCGTAAAAATTTGGGAATTTGTTCATAAATAATATGCTTCTATGGTACCTGGATTGTATGTCTCTGTGAAAAGACGTTTGCATGTAAGTGAAATAACAGTTTTGTTTATATTCTCTTCTTTGTTTCCTTTTTTTTTCTCAATTTTTATTTTTACTACTGATTGGGAATTGTTATGTAAAATTGGGGAAAAAACATACTTTTGGTCAGCGGGAACATGACCGATTACCGCCTATAGAAAAAAACCTGTTTATTATCTCCTCGCGATGAAATTTAACTGGACTGATTGAGATTTCAACATTTTCGGAGCCCTGGTCTGAACCATAATATAATGTCACAATTGAAAGGCTTCATCATATGTACCGGTAATAATCAAGATAAAAGTATTTGAGAACAAGATAAAATTAGTGAACCGTAGTCCTAAATAAATAGTAGTTACAGAGTAGCGCAAAATTATATACATATTCTGTTGAGTATGATTATTATAAATAATAATTAATTTTGAGTAGTGGGATTAAAAGTTGTTTTACTAACATTTTTGCTCACAAAACTTGGTAAACATTTAAGTGGGCTGGACTAAGGTGGATAACCAGCCAAAACACGCTAGGCACTTTTGGATTATGGCTCTCAAATGATCCAAAATTGATAAAAAATAGCCTTTTCCCTTCTAATATCCAATCTTCATCAAAATTGCTGTGAATGTTATAATGGGCATAAAACCAGCCAAGTTGTTCCAGATTAATGCACATTTTGTGACAGTTTAGGAGTTTGTGATAGATATCTCAAAACAAAATTATTAAAATCTCATTATGTGATTAAGGATGGGTATTCATTTATACCAAAGCCCTTGCTTTTTGTGTAATATTTTATTTAAAATAAATTAATTATGTACAAATAGCTCTTTTATAATTTGTAAATAATGAAAAAGTTTTATCAATGGAAAGAAAGGAAAAAGAAATAACTGGGACAATTTCATTGGGATATTTTTAACCTATGATGATCACTTGATACACATTCTGTTATCTGCACCTTATCTAAATATCCTGAAATTTAAAACTTTTTAACCCTTTTCTTTCTGATGCTCACTACTTTTCATGCCTATATATGCAGCAATTTCTTCTTTTCTCGAATTGTTTATATCTGAGTATTTTCAAAATTTCATGTTTAATTTTACACAGTTTTTCGCAGTGGCGGACAACAAGGAATAAAAATACATTTAACCCTTTCTCTCATATAGACGCTTTCTGACGCCTCTGCAGCAGACGGCTTTATGAAAACATAGTGACAAAAGAAGAAATTGCTCAAAATGAGCAATTTCTTCTTTTGACACAATGTTTTCCACTTTTTGTCATAGGTTATCCATTCAATTATAGAGATTTTCTAATTTTTGACAAAACATGTTCAAAGTCGTCTGCTGCAGAATTGTCGTATGAGGGAAAGGGTTAAATCAGGATGACAGTAAATATTGAAAACATGAAGTTGACAAGTCCGAAATAATAGCATGTGATCAGGTGGTTGGATAACCCTTTCCCTCATGCAACAAAACAGCATCAGACGAATTTAAAAACATCTAGACAAAAAATGGAACATTTCTATGAATTATTGAAAAGAGTTGAAAATTGATTGCTGTTTTGCCACAATGTTTTCAATAGATGAGACTGGTCTGTTGCATATGCGTTGAAATATGCATATATATGGGAAAGGGTCAGCTAGCAAGTGTGATTGCCTGATTGACAGCGATAATTTCATTCAGATGAAATGTGTACTGATAACAGATTAATGTGTATGGCGTTTTTCTCCTCGAGATTTTCAAGGAATTTTGCATGTTTTTTAGCATAAAAAACAAAAAATGATACACAGGAAGTAGATAATTAAGGGGACTAGCTTAGAGATTAGTGTAAATAGTGTGTGATGTGTTTATAAAATAGATGTTTTAGCGTTCCTTTCATTGTGAACCTGAAACAAATTCGTCAAAATGGAAGGTGATAGTATTTATTTGACGGACACAATTATTCGGAATCCCACAATTAATGATTGGGGTATGTACATTTAACCCTTTCCCTCATACGACAATTCTGCAGCAGACGACTTTGAACATATTTTGTCAAAGAAATAGAAAATTTCCATAATTGAATGGATAACCTATGACAAAAAGCGGAAAACATTGTGGCAAAAGGAGAAATTGCACGTTTTGTGCAATTTCTTCTTTTGTCACTGTGTTTTCAAAAATCTGTCTGCTGCAGAGGCGTCAAAAAGCGTCTATATGAGGGAAAGGGTTAAACCTTTCCCAAATGCAGTTTGTCTTTGCTCAATTCTCCGTGGTCGAGTGGTTAGCGTTTTGAAACCGGGCGTCCCGGGTTTGATCCCAAGTGGCGGCAGAATAGTCATGGTTGAATGCCGTTGGTCAAGGCATAATTTCTAGCCTAGCACTGGGATCATGAAAAAGTGAACTATGCGGTGATATGATTGAAATAATCTTGAAAATGTAGTAAAAACACCAATAAAAACAAAACTCATTCAAACAAAATGACTGAAGCAAACATTTGGGCGAAAAGAGGAAATGCTAACATTGAGTAATTTGAGTTTTAGCATCAATAATGTTAGATGCATTTTGCTACTGCAATAAAAGCTTAGGTCTCACCGTCTGGTTTTAAAGAGATAGAAACAAGAAACCCATAGGAATATATATATCAACAAATTTGAGACACAGTCTGGAACCAAAGTAATGAAAAAAGGAAAAACAATACATGTATATCAGTGTATGAACCTTTAATTTCCTTTTTCCACAGTGTTTTACGAAATGTGTACGGTCTATTCATCAGTAAGATTAATTTCTCTTACATTTTTAGATGACCCCCAGAATGACATCATCCATCAGGAGGGGGGAATGGGGATGGAGCTTCCGCGTTCATTAAGGAGAAGAAAACAACACAGTAAGGCCTGGAAACTTAACCATCAAGTAAGTTTTATGCTTTACCCTTTCCAAGATACAGGCACTTTCTCACGCCACGGCAGCAGACAACTTTTGAAAACATTTTAACAAGAGAATAAATTGCTCATTATGATCAATTTGTCCTTTTGCCACAATGTTCGGAACTCTATTTTATAAGGAACTCTCATTTATAGATTTATTGGTGTATTAATATCAAGTTGTTCAGCATCACTGGTTTTATATGTACAAATAGCCACATTAGGGGTCTTGTTGCATCTTGATGAAAACAGATCACTGTGTGTGACTGAAGGTGGAAGCAAAATCACTTACAATTCAAAACACCGATGTGGACAATTGGTTTTTAGCTCCACTGGCTGAAAGCCAGTCGAGCTTGTGTCATGGCGAATTGTCCGTCAACTGTGCGTCTGTGTGTGCGTTAACTTTTTTCCTTTAAACCATTTCTTCTCCCTAACCACTTGACCAATTTGGTTGAAACTTCATAGGAAGCATCCTCTCAATGTCCTCTCTTAAATTCCTTCAAATTTTTATGATCCATCCATAATTCTGAAAAAATAGAGCAAACTTAAAAAATCTTCTTCTCTGAAAGTGTCTTGCCGATTTTCAAATAATTTTGTAGAAATGTTCCTTGGGTGACCCTTTATTAGATTCCTTCAAGAAATGTTGATTGGTTGAAAAACATGGCCGCCAGGGGGCGGGGCTATTTTGCCTTATATAGCTATAGTGAAAACTTAAAAAATCTTCTTCTCCGAAAGTGTTCAGCTGATTTTCAAATGATTTTGTAGAAATGTTCCTTGGGTGACCCTTTATTAGATTCCTTCAAGCCATGTTGATTGGTCGAAAAACATGGCCGCCAGAGGGCAGGGCTATTTTGCCTTATATGACCATAGTGAAAACTTAAAAAATCTTCTCCTCCGAAAGTGTTTGGCTGATATTCAAATAATTATGTAGAAATGTTCCTAGGCTTACCCTCTATCAGATTCCTTCAAGCCATGTTGATTGGTTGAAAAATATGGCTGCCAGGGGGTGGGGCTATTTTGCCTTATATGGCTATCGTGAAAACTTAAAATATCCTCTCCTCCGAAAGTGTCAGGCCGATTTTCAAATAATTTTGCAGAAACATTCCTTGGATGACACTCTACAAGATTCCTTTAAGCCATGGTGGTTAGTAAAAAAAATAGCCACCAGGGGTCAGGGCTGTTTGGAGATTTGATTTTTACCTTATGGCCGTGGAGCGATACTGGCCCTCTTGGGCCTCTTGTTAGATCATGTCATGGCGAATTGTCCGTTGTGCGTCGGTTAACTTTTTGCTTTAAACAACTTCTACTCCGTTACCACTTGGCCAATTAGGATGAAACTTCATAGGAAGCATCCTCTCAATGTCCACTCCTGAATTCCTTCAATTTTTTGGATCCATGTAAAATTCTGGTTTCCATTGCAACCAAAAGAAAAAAATAGTGTAAACTTAAAAAATCTTCTCCTCTGAAAGTGTCTGGCCGATTTCCAAATCATTTTATAGAAATGTTTCTTGGGTGACCCTCTATCAGATTCCTTTAAGCCAAGTTGATTGGACGGAAATCATGGCCGCCAGTGGGCGGGGCTATTTTGCCTTTTATGGCTATAGTAAAAACTTAAACAAAATTGTCCTCCGATAGTATCAGGCCAATTTTCAAATAATTTTGTAGAAATGTTCCTTGGGTGACTTTTTATCAGATTCCTTTAAGCCAAGTTGATTGGTCAAAAACATGGCCGCCAGGGGGCGGGGTTATTTTGCCTTATATGGCTATAGTGAAAACTTAAAAAATCTTCTTCTCCGAAGGTGTTTGGCCGATTTTCAAATAATTTTGTAGAAATGTTCCTTGGGTGACTCTTTATCATATTCCTTCGAGCCAAGTTGATTTAGGGGGCGAGGCTATTTTACCTTATATGGCTATAGTGAAAACTCAAAATATCTTCTCCTTAGAAAGTGTATGCCAATTTTCAAATCATTTTGTAGAAATATTCTTTGGGAAACCCTCAATCAGATTCATTTGAGCAATTTTCTTCTTTCGTCACTATGTTTTTTAGCTCTACTGGCCAAAGGCCAGAAGAGCTTATGCCGTGGTGTAGTGTTCGTCGTCCGTGCGTCCATAAACAATTGCTTGTGAACGCGATACAGTCTTCAGTTTTGATTGTATCTCAATCAAACTTATACAGTAGTTAGATATCCATGAGAGCATGGTTCCTTTCGCAAACCAAAATTGCTATAATAGAGCTTGTGAACACAATAGAGCCACCATTTACTATCCGATCTTCACCAAACTTACACAGTAGTTAGGTATCCATGAGAGCTTGGTTCCTTTTGCAAACCAGATCCGGCCATGCAAGACTTGATTATAGCCCTTGAAATTGTCAAAATTGCTATAATACAGCTTGTGAACGCGGTACAGTCTTCAGTTTTGATTGTATCTCAATCAAACTTATACAGTAGTTAGATATCCATGAGAGCTCGGTTCCTTTCGCAAACCAGCCAGATCTGCCTATGCAAGACTGGATTATGGCCCTTGAAATTGTCAAAATTGCTATAATAGAGCTTGTGAACACAATAGAGCCTCCATTTACTATCAGATCTTCACCAAACTTAGATAGTAGTTAAATATTGATGAGAGCTCGGTTCCTTTTGCAAACCAGCCAGATCCGCCCATGCAAAACTGGATTATGGCCCTTGAAACTGTCAAAATTGCTATAAATTGTATAATAGAGCTTGTGAACACAATAGAGGCTCTATTTACTATCCGATCATTACCAAACTTAGATAGTAGTTAAATATTGGAGAGAGCTCGGTTCCTTTAGCAAACCAGCCAGATTCGCCCATGCAGACTGGATTATGGCACTTGAAATAGTCAAAATTGCTATAAAACAGCTTGTGAACACAATAGAGCCACCATTTACTATCCGATCTTCACCAAACTTACACAGTAGTTAGGTATCCATGAGAGCTTGGTTTCTTTTGCAAACCAGCCAGATCTGCCTATGCAAGACTGGATTATGGCCCTTGAAATTGTCAAAATTGCTATAATAGAGCTTGTGAACACAATAGAGCCTCCATTTACTATCAGATCTTCACCAAACTTAGATAGTAGTTAAATATTGATGAGAGCTCGGTTCCTTTTGCAAACCAGCCAGATCCGCCCATGCAAAACTGGATTATGGCCCTTGAAACTGTCAAAATTGCTATAAATTGTATAATAGAGCTTGTGAACACAATAGAGGCTCTATTTACTATCCGATCATTACCAAACTTAGATAGTAGTTAAATATTGGAGAGAGCTCGGTTCCTTTCGCAAACCAGCCAGATTCGCCCATGCAGACTGGATTATGGCACTTGAAATTGTCAAAATTGCTATAAAACATCTTGTGAACACAAAAGAGCCTCCATTTACTATCCGATCCTCACCATACATACATGCTCTGGATTGAAAATGACCAAAGAACCATCCCAGTAGAGCGTAGGCCCTCATGGGCCTCTTGTTTAAAAAAGCTGTCTGCTGCAGAGGCGTCAGAAAGCGTCTATAGGAGGGAAAGGGTTAATAAGACAACCTAAGAATAAAGACCAGATAGTTGTCTTCACATCGGTGGTCTTTGTAGACATTTTCCACTATAGACATATTTAAACAAGATCAGGTCAATATTGTTGAGTTACATTTGTATTTCCAGGAAGCGGCCATTTACCTTCAAGAAGGGGAGAACAATGACAAATACTTCACTCACCCTCAAAAACATGAGGCCTTGCCTGCCTATCAACTTGCTCACAATCATTATTTCTATGCAATGGACTTGCTTGCAGCTCTGTTGGTGCTTGCATTGGCTGCGTGTGAGAGGCCTGCTGTGGATAAAATACAACTCCCTGTTGGGGTAGGCTGCTTTTAACCTCCTTTTCCCCCCGCATACAACACATCTGTAGCAGACGACATAAAGTCACTTTAACCCTTTCCCTCATATAGACGCTTTCTGACGCATCTGCAGCAGACGGCTTTTTGAAAACATAGTGACAAAAGAAGGAATTGCTCAAAACGAGCAATTTCTCCTTTTGCCACAATGTTTTCCACTTTTAGTCATAGATTATCCATTCAATTATAGAGATTTTCTATTTTTTGACAAAATATGTTTAAAGTCGTCTGCTGCAGAATTGTGGTATGAGGGAAAGGGTTAAAAGCATCTGGGCAAATATTTAAAAATCTCAGGAAATAGAAGTAAAATTATTGAATAGAGTTGAGGAATCTAGCATGGCTAAAGCGTCAGAGATTTGGATCTGGCTATCTCTGGTTGGATCCCCAGTGGCAGCTATCATTGTGGAGTGCCCTTTGGCAAGGTACATTTCTTAGCCTATACAGGTTTGTTTACCAAGTGATCATGCATGAATACATGAACTGTCACCATGATAAAACTGAAATAATATTGAAAACGGTGTAAACCCCAATCAATTGAAGAGAGTTGAAAATATTGTGGGAAAAGGAGAAGTTGAACACATATGATAAAATAGAATTATTTAATAAAGTTTGAGCAAAGTAAATTATTTAATCAAATTTGATACTTATCTTCTTTCATTGTAGCTAAATCAAACAAACAAAGGATATCATAGATATGAATAAACAATCCTCAAATTTATTTATTTATTTTACATCAATTGGGAAAGATAATTTCAGCTTATATTAATCATGTTTGGTGTCTGCTTCCTAGAGACTTAACCAGTATTTGCGCAATTTTTGTTGTTGATAACAATGTGTGCTTTCAACGCAAGGTCCATGAGTTAGAATCCTGACTCAGTCATTCATTAGCTTGATTGGCTAAAATTGATGGCGAATTGTCCATCATGCGTCTTGTGTGTGCATCAATATTTTGCTTAAAGCAACTTATCCTCTCAAACCAATTGGGATGAAACTTCATAGGAAGCATCCTCTTAATGTGCTCTCCTAAACTCCTTCAAAGTATTTGGATCCATGCCAAATTCTGGTTTCCATGGCAACTGAAAGAAAGAACTTTAAATCTCTTCTCCTTTGAAAGTGTCAGGCCGATTTCAAATAATTTTGTAGAAATGTTCCTTGGATGACCCTCTATCAGATTCCGTCATAAAACATGGCTGCCAGGGGGTGGGGCTATTTTGCCTTATATGGCTATAGTGAAAACTTTAAAAATATTCTCCTACGAAAGTGTATGGCCGATTTTCAAATAATTCTGTATTATTGTTCCATGAGTGACCCTCTATCTGATTCCTTCAAGCCATGTTGATTGGTCGAAAAACCTGGTCGCCAGAGGTCGGGGCTATTTTGCCTTTTATGGCTTAAGTGAAAACTTAAAAAAATCTCCACCTCCGAAAGTGTCTGGCTGATTTTCAAATAATTTTGTAGAAATGTTTCTAGGGTGACCCTCTATCAGATTCCTTAAAGCCATGTTGATTGGTCAAAAACTATGGCCGCCAGGGGGCAGGGCTATTTTGCCTCATATGGCTAAAGTAAAAACATAAAAATTCTTCTCTGAAAGTGTCTGGCCGATTTTCAAATAATTTTGTAGAAATGTTCCTTTGGTGACCCTCTATCCGATTCTCTCAAGCCATATTGATTGGCCGAAAAACATGGCCGCCAGGGGGCAGGGCTATTTTGCATTATATGGCTATAGTGAAAACTTAAAATCTTTCTCGGACTAAAGTATCTAGCCAATTTTCAAATAATTTTGTAGAAATGTTCCTTAGGTGACTATCAGATTCCACCAAGGCATGTTGATTGGTATTAAAATATGGTTGCCAGGGGGAGCGGGGCTGTTAGCCTTTTATATAGGCTTTAGAGAAAACTTAAAAAAGCTTCTCTTCCCAAACTATTTGGCCGATTTTCAATTAATTGTGCAGAAATGTTCCTTGAGTGACACTCTACATGATTCTTTCAAGCCATGGTGATTGATCATAAAACATGGCCACCAGGGGGCCGGGCTGTTTGGAGATTTAATTTTTGCCTTCTGGCAGTGGAGCGATACTGGCCGTCTTGAGCCTTTTGTTTATTTTGCCACATTGTTTTCAACTTTATTTAATTACGTTTAAACTAATTATTTGATATCGATTGAGAAACAAGCTTTCAGCTTATAACTGACAAAGAGATTTTCCATATTTTGGTCTTGATGTTTTTAAAGTTGACTGATGGAGATATGTTGAAATAGGGAAAGGGTAAACACACTAAAATGATTTCACTCAAGCCTATTTTTAGCTCTTATGAAATCAATGTCAACGGAAATAACCCATCAAGTTGAATACATGTATATATATATGTATCAGATTTGGCTAACAGTATAAGTTACCCTATTGTATTTCATTGAACCCTTTCCCACATATGACAAACTTGCAGCAGACGACTTTGAAAGCATATTCGTGAAAAATATAGAAAATCTCCTTCACTGAAAGTATGATTATTGTATAGAGTTGAAAACATTGTGTCAAAAGTTGTCTGCTTCAGATGTTTCCCCATATACAGAGGCTTTCAGACGCCTCTTCAGTAGACGTCTTTTGAAAAAACAGCTATTGCCACAATGTTTTCAACATGAAACCTTTATCTATTGATATTTTCAAAGTGGTCTGCTGCAGATTTGTTGTATGCGGTAAAAGGGTTAATACTATTTACCAGATACTCAATATGTATTTCAGGTACACGGTTCCCTGGAAATATTTGGTCTTTTAATACTGAGTATAGAGCTGGGAATCAGAATGAAATGGCTGGGTGTAAAAGTTTATATACATCATATGAGAACCATGATTAAGGTAAGGACATATGAAACCAGTCTGTTAGTTTCCTCTTGTCTTCTTGTCTTGGTAAAACATATGTAACCAGTCTGTTAGTTCCCTCTTGTCTTCTTGTGGTTACAATACACCAAAACAAATCCTTCTTTGTTTCCATGTAAATCGACCAGTTTCAGTCCTCAATTGTGACACTTTCTAAGCGTTTCTCATGTAGAACACCATATATCATTCAAAAGAGTTACTGTCATTTTGGACCAAATCGGGCCCGGACAAAACCGGTGTTTAGCATTCTCTACTTTCACTTTCAAACAAGGTCAAAATAATAAAAGTGATCAAATCAATCATTTCCAGTGCATCCTATACACATTCACAATGCATTTAAACTCAATGTCATATATTTAATACATTCTGGTGATGGTATACACTCACTTCTACTCAAACAAAGGTTTTTTTAGGGACTATAGTGGTGTAGATCAGCAAATCAGCGGATGTATTTAGCGTAATTTGACCTTCTCTTGGTAAAACAGTGGGTAAGTTCCTTCTTGGTAAAACATATGTAACCAGTCTGTCAGTTCCATCTTGTCTTGGTAAAACATATGTAACCAGTCTGTTAGCTTCCTCTTGGCTTCTTGTCTTGGTAAAATATTTGTAACCAGTCTGTTAGTTCCCTCTTGTCTTCTTGTCTTGGTAATACAATTCAACAATTTTCAAATACATACTAACTTTAAATGCCTATGTGGCAGAAGAGTTTTGAGAACATTGTTGAAAAAGGATTACTGACTAAAAATGTGCAATTTGTCTATTTCCTTCATAATTTTCCATGATACTCAAAAATGTATAGATCACACGTTTTTATTTGTGAGCTATTTATGATCACAATTTGTCCGACAGTCATGCTTCGTGCGGCGTCAATAATTGCCTTGTTAACACTCTACAGGCTACATTTTGCATCCTATCATCAAGAAAGTTTATCAGAACACTCAACTCCATCAAATATTGGACAAGTTCGACACTATGTCAAATTGAAGGGAAATCTTGTTAACACTCTGAAGACAACATTTTAAACTTGAGCAAGTTAAATGTTTGTCTTAATGATATCTAGATCAAGTTCGAATATGGGTCATATTGGGCCAGAAAGTAGGTCGCTAGACCAAATTGAAGGGAAATCTTAACACTTTTGAGTCCGCATTATGTGCTTCAGCAGCTTTAAATTTGGTCAGAATGTTAATCTTAATAATGTCTAGGCCAAGTTTGAATATGGATCATGCCGGGTCAAAAACTAGGTCACTAGGCCAAATTAAAGGAAAATCTTGTTAACGCTCTGAAGGCCGCATTTTTTTAGCTCACCTATGCACGAAGTGCAAGGTGAGCTATTGGGATCACATTTTGTCGTGCGTCGTGCGTCGTCAACATTTGAGCTTGTTAACACTCTACAGGCTACATTTTGCATCCAATCTTCATGAAAGTTTATCAGAACGTTCATCTCCATAAAATCTTGGACAAGTTCGAAACTGGGCCATATGAGGTCAAAAACGAGGTCACTAGGTCAAATTGAAGCGAAATCTTGTTAACACTCTGGAGGCCACATTTTCAACTTGAGCATGTTTAAACTTTATCAGAATGTTTGTCTTAATGATATGTAGGTCAAGTTCGAACATGGGTCACGTCGGGTCAAGAAGTAGGTCACTAGGCCAAATTGAAGGAAAATCTTGTTAACACTCCAGAGGCCGCAATTTTTGCTTAAGCAGTTTGAAATTTTGTCAGAATGTTTGTCTTAAAAATATCTAGGTCAAGTTCGAATATGGGTTATGCCGGGTAAAAAACTAGGTCACTAGGTCAAATTGAAGGAAAATCTTGTTAACACTTTGGATGCCGCATTTTTGCTTCAGCAACTTGAAATGTGGTCAGAATGTTTGTCTTAAAGATATCTAGGTCAAGTTCAAATATGGGTCATATTGGGTCAGAAACTAGGTCACTAGGCCAAATTTAGGGAAAATCTTGTTAACTCTGTAGAAGCTGCATATTTTGCTTCAGCGGCTTGAAATTTGTTCAGAATGTTGAGCTGAATGATATCTAGGCCAAGTTCGAATATGGGTCATGCCGGGTCAAAAACTAGATCACAAGGCCAAATTGAAGGAAAATCTTGTTAACACTTTGGATGCCTCATTTTTTGCTTCAGCAGCTTGAAATTTTGTCAGAATGTTTGTCTTAAAGATATCTAGGTCAAGTTTAAATATGGGCCATATTGGATCAGAAACTAGGTCACAAGGCCAAATTAAGGGAAAATCTTGTTAACTCTGTAGAAGCCGCATGTTTTGCTTCAGCGGCTTGAAATTTGTTCAGAATGTTGAGCTGAATGATATTTAGGCCAAGTTTGAATATGGGTCATGCCGGGTCAAAAACTAGGTCACTAGATCAAATTGAAGGAAAATCTTGTGAACACTTTGGATGCCACATTTTTTGCTTCAGCAGCTTGAAATTTGGTCAGAATGTTTGTCTGAATTATATCTAGGTCAAGTTCGAATATGGGTCAACCGTCATATTGGATCAGAAACTAGGTCAATAAAGGAAAATATTGTTCAAACTCCGGAGGCCGCCTTTTTAGCTCACCTATGCACGAAGTGCAAGGTGAGCTATTGTGATCACATTTTGTCCGGCGTCCGTCCGTCGTGCGTCGTCCATCGTCAACATTTGAGCTTGTTAACACTCTACGGGCTACATTTTGCGTCCAATCTTCATGAAAGTTTATCAGAACGTTCATCTCCATAAAATCTTGGACAAGTTCGAAACTGGGCGATATGAGGTCAAAAACTAGGTCACTAGGTCGAATTGAAGGAAAATCTTGTTAACACTCTGGAGGCCACATTTTCAACTTGAGCATATTGAAACTTTATCAGAATGTTTGTCTTGATGATATGTAGGTCAAGTTCGAACATGGGTCACGTTGGGTCAAAAAGTAGGTCACTAGGTCAAATTGAAGGAAAATCTTGTTAACACTCCAGAGGCCGCAATTTTTGCTTCAGCAGTTTGAAATTTTGTCAAAATATTTGTCTTAAAAATATCTAGGTCAAGTTCGAATATGGGTTATGCCGGGTCAAAAACTAGGTCACTAGGTCAAATTGAAAGAAAATCTTGTTAACACTTTTGATGCCGCATTTTTTGCTGCAGCAGCTTGAAATTTGGTCAGAATGTTTGTCTTAAATATATCTAGGTCAAGTTCAAATATGGGTCATATTGGGTCAGAAACTAGGTCACCAGGCCAAATTGAGGGAAAATCTTGTTAACTCTGTAGAAGCCGCATGTTTTGCTTCAGTGGCTTGAAATTTGTTCAGAATATTGAGCTGAATGATATCTAGGCCAAGTTCGAATATGGGTCATGTCGGGTCAAAAACTAGGTCACTAGCCCAAATTGAAAGAAAATCTGTTTTACACTTTGGATGCCGCATTTTTTGCTTCAGCAGCTTGAAATTTTGTCAGAATGTTTGTCTTAAAGATATCTAGTTCAAGTTCAAATATGGGTCATATTGGATCAGAAACTAGGTCACTAGGCCAAATTGAGGGAAAATCTTGTTAACTCTGTAAAAGCTGCATTTTTTGCTTCAGCAATTTGAAATTTGGTCAGAATGTTTGTATAAATGATATCTAGGCCAAGTTTGGATATGGGTCATGCCGGGTTAAAAACTAGGTCACTAGACCAAATTGAAGGGTAATCATGTTAACACTCTGGATACTGCATTTTTAATTTCAGCATGATAAAACTTTATCAGAATGTTTTTCTTGATGATATGTAGGCCAAGTTTGAATATGGGTCATGCTGGAACAAAAACTAGGTCACTAGATCAAATTGAAGGAAAATCTTGTGAACACTTTGGATGCCGCATTGTTTGCTTCAGCAGCTTGAAATTTGGTCAGAATGTTTGTCTGAATTATATCTAGGTCAAGTTCAAATATGGGTCATATTGGATCAGAAACTAGGTCAATAAAGGAAAATATTGTTCAAACTCCGGAGGCCGCATTTTTACTTTGAGCAAGTTGAAACTTAGTCAGAATGTTGTCTTGATGATATCTAGTCCATGTTGGAATATGGGTCATATCAGGTAAAAAATATAGATCACTAGGCCAAATGAAGGAAAGTATTGTTAACACTGTGGAGGTTGCATTCAGAATAATTGTCTTGATGTGTTTTGCATTGCAGTACATTGTATAATTAAGTTGAGCGATCCAGGGCCATCATGGCCCTCTTGTTACTTTGAGCAAGTTGAAACTTTGTCAGAATGTTGTCTTAATGATATCTAGTCCATGTAGGAATATGGGTCATATCAGGTAAAAAAATATAGATCACTAGGCCAAATGAAGGAAAATATTGTTAACACTGTGGAGGATTCATTCAGAATAATTGTCTTGATGTGTTTTGCATTGCAGTACATTGTATAATTAAGGTGAGCGATCCAGGGCCATCATGTCCCTCTTGTTTTGCTTCAGCATCTTCACATTTGGTCAGAATGTTTCTCTAAATGGTATCTAGGCCAAGTTTGAATATGGGTCATATTGGGTTAAAAACTAGGTCACTTGACCAAATTGAAGGAAAATATTGTTAAAACTCCGGAGGCCGCATTTTTACTTAGAGCAAGTTGAAATTTAGTCAGAATGTTGAGCTGCATGATATCTAGTCCATGATCGAATATGGGTCATATCAGGTAGAAAAAAATAGGTCACTAGGCCAAATGAAGGAAAATCTAGTTAACACTCTGGAGGATGCATTTTGAATCTTTGTCAGAATAATTGTCTTGACGTGTTTTGCATTAGAAATCACATTGCATAATTCAGGTCTAGAGCCATCATGGCCGTCTTGTTTATTGTCACTTTTCAAAACAAGGAACTCTGAAAGGTGTCATAAGATACTAATTAAGAAGCATATCAGGTAAATGCATTTTATTGTGTTTGTTTGTCACGTTTCTTGTCCAGGCAAAATCTCCTATGAATTGCACCTGAGACACCCAATTCAGTATGAAGATGCATCTTTGAAAACTGTGTCTCGTGTTTCATACCATAATTTGGTCACTGTGACCCAATTATTAAAAAAATAATCCATGCCATATCTCCTATGCCATCTCACCTGGAGTTACCAAATACAGTACAAATATGCATCTTGGGTAGGTCATATACCAACAAAATGGGTCACTGTGACCTAGACCCTATTTAAAGAAAATAATTAACCTGGTCCTGCCTCAAATAGCATCTCATCTGGAGTTACCAAATTTGGTATGAAGATGAATCTTTGGTAGAAGGTGTCTCACATACCAAAAACAGGGTCATTGCGACCTTAACCTTCATCACTAAATGTATTTAAATAAAACATTTGTCTGGACAATAAAGAGTTATAATTTGGTAATTTACATCTTTGGAACAGGTTGTCATGCAGGTACAATTTATATTGCTTTGACCTTGACCTTATTTTTTAAAAAACAACAAAAACATCTTTTCCATATTTTAAACACTGTTTCAAAAGTTGATTTTAGCGACCTTGACACTGGACCCCACTTAAAAATCGAATCATGTCTGGACTATATCAAAAAGCAACTCTTCCCACATATTTCTGATGATTCACAAAAATCATTGCTGACAGTGTCCTTCATCTTCCACCAATTAGCTGAAAAGTCTGAGTATCAAGTCAACCATTTTGAAACAATTTAGTGTGTTTGACTGGTGCAAGAAACTAGGAAACTTGTGTAAAGATGAACTTGCTGTTATGATTTAACCCTTTCCCTCATACGGCAATTCTGCAGCAGACGACTTGAACGTATTTTGTCAAAACATAGAAAATCTCCATAATTGAATGGATAACCTATGACAAAAAGTGGAAAACATTGTGGCAAAGGGAGAAATTGCACGTTTTGTGCAATTTCTTCTTTTGTCACTATGTTTTCAAAAAGCCATCTGCTGCAGAGGCGTTAGAAAGCGCCTATATGAGGGAATGGGTTAAAGACTGAAATGCTGTTGAAAATATTATAAACCTAATGAAATATAAAGTAGTTAATTTAAATATCATGGATTATTTTACCATTTCAGACTGTAGTTCTATCAATAGTGTTGATAGAAGCCATTGTGGTGCTTATCCGACAACACAATCATTTTCGGGTGACTCGGGCTCTTCGCCCGCTGTTTTTATTGAACTCTCACTACAGCAGAGGTGTAAGGAGGTATGTGATAGTAATATATATAAATAGTTTTAATTATCCTGTCTTGATACTATAAAATCATGAGCAATTCTTCCATTTGCCACAATGTTTTCAACTCTATTCAATAATTATACTTTCATTTAACCCTTTCCCTCATATAGATGCTTTCTGACGCCTCTGCAGCAGACAGCTTTTTGAAAACATAGTGACAAAAGAAGGAAATTGCTCAAAATAAGCAATTTCTCCTTTTTGCACAATGTTTTCCATATTTAGTCATGGGTTATCCATTAAATTTTAGAGATTTTCTATTTTTTGACAAAATATGTTCAAAGTCGTCTGCTGCAGAATTGTCTTATGAGTGAAAGGGTTAATTAGATTTTTCATCCTTTTGTGGGTATGTTTTCAATGTCGTCTGCTGTAGATTAAAAAATGTTGTTGTATGTGGGAAAAGTTGAACCCTTTCCCTCATACAATAAATCTGCAGCAGACGACTTTGAACATATTTTGTCAAAAAATAGAAAATCTTCTATAATGAATTTGTATGAATTTAGTACAAATTATGGCCCTTGTTTGACTTTGAAAATTTGGTGAAATTTTAGCATTCATGGTACTATCATGCACATATCTCAGAAAGCACTCAGGGATTGATTTCAAACTTCAAATCTTTAAAGGTATCAAACAATCAGGTTAGGTAACTCCTGACTGTATTTATTATAAATTATGACCTATTTTTCGAAGTTAGAAATTTGGGTTAAAGTTTTGCATGCAAGGCCTTTACTCACAAACAGCAGATGCTATTCAAACAAGACTTATCCAACTTGATTTATAGTTCTATACTATCAAGTCACTATCTCAGTAAAAACTGTTGTCTATAGTATCAAATGGCCAAATAGTCAAGCATGCTGTCTTGCGGACAGCTCTTGTTTTTCTATGATGTTATAAAATCTTAATGCTCAAGCATCAAATATCAGTTGAAAACATGGGCGAAATGGAGAAAGGCTATAGTCTTCTTCCCCCCGGTAGCTAAGTCAGTAGCGACGCGGGCTGTCAATCCATGGGTTGTGAGTTCAAATCCCAGCTCGGCCAATATTCTTTCCGACTTTTGACAAAAGTCATTGTGACAAGCGTCATTCTTCTTCCACCAATGGGCTATCAGTCTATGTGGAAAAGCAGCCAGTTGCTTTGAAAGAATGTTGTATGAAGTACTGGTGTGGAGAAAGCCAAGAAACATATGAGTAGGTGAACTGGCCGCCGTGGTATGACTTAAAAATTGTTGTTGAAATCAATCAAATAATCCTATATATGTCACAATAGCTATTACAACCTTCATTGACAGTTAACCCTTTCCCATATACAACAATTCTACAGCAGCTGACTTTGAAAACGTGGAGCCATAAATATGAAAACTCATCATGAGCATATTCTCCTTTTGTCACAATGTTTTCAAAAGTTATCTGCTGTAGTTGCATCAAATGTGTCTGCAAGTGGGAAAGGGAGGGTTAACCCTTTCCCTCATATAGATGCCTTCTGACGCCTCTGCAGCAGATGGCTTTTTTCAAACATATTGACAAAAGAAGAAATTGCTCAAAACGAGCAATTTCTCCTTTTGCCACAATGTTTTCCACTTTTAGTCATAGGTTATCCATTAAATTATAGAGGTTTTCTATTTTTTGACAAAATATGTTCAAAGTCGTCTGCTTCAGAATTGTCGTATGAGGGAAAGGGTTAACAGTTACCCTGATATAGAATTAATCGTCATTGACTTAGAAAAATTACAAAGTGGTTAACATAATAGAGAAACGAAATATTGCTTATTATAGTTAGTAATTTCTCCTTTCCAATCTGTAACTTTACCCTTTCCCTCATACGACAATTCTACAGAAGCCTACTTTGAACATATTTTGTCATAAAATGGATAATCTCTTTAATTGAAAAGTGGAAAACATTGTGGCAAAAGGAGAAATTGCTCGTTTTGAGCAATTTCTTCTTTTGTCACTGTTTTCAAAAAGCTGTCTGCTGAAGAAGTGTCAGAAAGCGTCAATATGAGGGAAAGGGTTAAAAAATCAGAAATCATCTGGACAAGTAAATCGTTTGAATGTTTGTTTTATTACAGAATAGCCAGACAGATGCTACAGTCCTTACCCCCTATTTTTGACATGCTAGGACTTCTTATATTCATCATGATTATTTTCTCTATTTTAGGTAAGTACGAGTCATTATGCTTTTTAACACTTTCCCACATTTCGACACTTTCTGACGCCTCTGCAGCACATGACTTTTGAAAACATGATGGCAAAAGCAAAAAAAATGTTCAAAACAAGCAATTTGCCACAATATTTTCAACTTTTTTCAGTAATTATACATTTATTTCTACAGATTTTCCATATTTTTGTTTAACCCTTTCCCCCATATAGACGCTTTCTGATGCCTCTGCAGCAGACGGCTTTTTGAAAACAAAGTGACAAAAGAAGAAATTGCTCAAAACGAGCAATTTCTCCTTTTGCCACAATGTTTTCCCCTTTTCGTCATAGGTTATCCATTCAATTATAGAGATTTTCTTTTTTTTGTCAAATTATGTTCAAAGTCGTCTGCTGCAAAATTGTCATATGAGGGAAAGGGTTAAATGTATTCAAATGTGTCTGCTGCTGATTTGTTGTATGAGGGAAAGGGTTATCTCTTGTAATGCTGGAACCTATTTTGTGAAGCCTGTGCTACCAGTATACTATGGAAACAGGTTCCATACGGTTGGCTGCTCAACTCAACATTTTTATTTTGATATTCCTAGAAACGGCTATTGACCCTTCCAGATGTAAAGCTTGACAAGTCCATTTTAAAAATTCAGCATTGATAGGGTTAAAAAAGAAAAAAGTGTAAAATTAAGTTTGCATTATACAGTGCCACACTTTGTATTCAAAGGTTCTTGGTTTGAATGCTTTTATAACTTTTTCAGTTTTCCTCTAACTTTAGCTCAAGGACTGATTTTAAATCTCGAGCATGCAGACAGCTGAAACAATTTTTCAATTTAGAATGAATAATTCAAACTTTTCTTGAACTAACCTATTTCGGAAAATTGTATCAAATTATCTCAAGAATTGAAAGATAGCCTGGATAAATAAAAGTATTAATTTGAAAAACAATGCCCAATGATGGTAATAAAACTAGTCTACATCTCTATTAATGTTTACATTAAATTAACCCTTTCCCTCATGTAGAAGCATTTTCACACATCTGCAGCAGACTTATGAATACGCTGTGGTAAAAGGAGAAATTGCTCATAATGAACAATTTCTCCTTATGCCTCAAATGTTTTCAACTATTTAATAAGTAAAATTTCATTTATAGAGATTTTCCTAATTTGTGCTTAGATGTGTTCAAAGTTGTCTGCTGCAGAGTTGTTGTATTTGGGAAAAGGTTAATTCATCATGATTATTTTAAAAAATAACTAAAGAGAGAACAAGCTTTTATCTGTAAAATTATAATGTAGAAAGAGGATATTTCATGAGTGTTTATTTATTATATCTTTTGTTAAAAGAGTTTACTAGGATGATATGCCGCGTGTTTATTTATTATATCTTTTGTTAAAAGAGTTTACTAAGATGATATGCCGCGTGCCTTGGCAAACATCATATTCAGCTTGGTTAACAAATTTATTAAAAGTGATAACAAATGAACACAAATGAGATATTCTTTTTTATCACATAAAGAGATTTATGAGGCGTACTTTACGTTTACCATAATGTTACATGAAGTTTGCCGTTTTTTGCTCAAAAGTGACTGCCGTTATGTTGTCAAACCGCTGCCGTGATGTCATTATACCCCCAGATACGTAGTATATGGGGGCTATATAGGAGTCACGCTTGTCGGTCGGTTTGTCCGTTGGTCGGTCGGTCCGTTGGTCTGGACATTTCTTGTGAACACTATTTCTCAGCAACCCTTGGTCAGAATTCAATATAACTTCACAAGAATGATTGATACCAAGCCTAGTTGTGCATATCTTTGGCGTGTTGCACTGGAATTATTTTTAAATGAGTTATGGCCCCTTGAATTTCTCATACATAGTTGGTCTATAGACATTTCTTGTGAACACTATTTCTCAGCAACCCTTTATCAGAATTCAATATAACTTCACAAGAATGATTGATACCAAGCCTAGTTGTGCATATTGTCGGCGTGTTGCACTGGAATTATTTTTAAATGAGTTAAGGCCCCTTGAATTTCTCATACATAGTTGGTCTATAGACATTTCTTGTGAACACTATTTCTCAGCAACCCTTGGTCAGAATTCAATATAACTTCACAAGAATGATTGATTCCAAGCCTAGTTGTGCATATTGTGGGTGTGTTGCACTGGAATTTTTTTTAAATGAGTTATGGCCCCTTGAACTTCTTATACATATGTATATTGTCAGGCACCAGCTGGGGGTATTCATCACCTTCAGTGATATATCTAGTTTTCATAGTTTGGTTTCATCGTTGTAACAAAGACTTGAACGTTTGACTGGAAACCGAACTAGTAGTGTCATATGATTTTTGTGTAGTCTCAAATGATATTTATGTAATGGCATTTAGACACTCCCAGAGAGTGATTTATGTGATAACAATAATTATGTCACAATGTAAATACTACATTACATTATGACACACTAAAAAAAACAAAATCAAAATTATAGAAATTGCTGAACATAATGTGTCTATTGTAAAATCATTGAAAGCAGTCTTTTGTATGTAAAGGGTTAACCCTTTCCCACATACAACAAATCTGCAGCAGACAACTTTAAACATATTTTGTCAAAAAATAGAAAATCTCTATAATTGAATGGATAACCTATGACTAAAAGTGGAAAACATTGTGGCAAAAGGAGAAATTGCTCGTTTTGAGCAATTTCTTCTTTTGTCACTATGTTTTCAAAAATCCGTCTGCTGCAGAGGCGTCAGAAAGCGTCTATTTGAGGGAAAGGGTTAACATAGATGAAGCACAGTCAAAAACCATATGTTTGTAAACCTTTTTGATTTTCCTTAGTTAACTATTGATGATAATCAGATAAAAGAATATAGTTATATTAATTGATTGATTATTAAATATTTCCTTTAATTTCAGGTTTTTATTTGTTTTCTGGAATTCCAAATTGTAATGTAAGTATATACTCTAAAGTCAGAGGTCTAGATAAGGAGGGGTATTCAGCTCTTTTCCCCCACAATTTCTCTCTTACTATTAAAGCAAACCCTATGTTGTGGGTACTCAAAAGAATCGTCTCATTGAGGTGATTCTTTTAAGTACCCACAGCATAGGGTTAGAGGATCAAATAAGGATTTTAGAACATGCAAAACGCCCCTTATCTAGAGCTCCGTAAAGTCTCTTCATATATTTATGTCACAGAGAGATTACATGGATGCAGTCTGTGTAACTCAGGGGGTAGAGTACTTACCCTAAATGCATGAGATCTCGGGTGGACTGGGTGTATGTTTTTTCTCGCCCTGTGGCATTGAGCACCCGATAAGGGGCAGTGACGGTAATGCTTGGTCAGTCTTATAGCACTTTCAATGTATATATGAACATTCTTGGCACTGGAGCCGACAAATTTGATTAATAATTTCCAGTTAACCCTTTCCAACATACAACAGATCTGTAGCAGACGACTATGAAAACATCTTTTCAAAAATGTGAAAAATCTCCTTTAATGACAGTTTAATTATTAAATAGAGTTGAAATCATTGTGGCAAATGGTGAAATTGCTCATCATGAGCAATTTCACCTTTGCCACAATGTTTTCAAAAGGCGTCTGCTGCAGAGGCGTCAGAAAGCGTCTATATGAGGGATGGTTAATGTAAATGGCCTTATTAGCTCAGCGGGTTGAGTTCTCATCTAGAAAGCATGTTTTAGCATGTTTTCTCTCCCTGTGACGTTTACATACAGGCTATTTTAGAATTTGTTTTAATAGAAGGTTCAGCAACATGTTTTTCTTTATATGATTTTGAGCCTCTTTCAGTATACAAGCAGACAGCCTTTGAACATTTTTGTGGATAACAGTGAATTTAAAAAATACAAGCAATTTCTCGTGTTCAAATGATATTTTTCAAACAATGAGTCATTGAATGATTTAAGGCTTGCACATACAAAAACACATGGTTTCAATTCAATTTTAACATTTTCCCACATACAAAGAATCTACAGCAGATGACATTGACAATATGTAGACAAAAATTAAACCCTTTCCCCTCATACAGACGCTTTCTGATAAAGGGTTAACCCTCTCCCTCATATAGACGCTTTCTGACGCCCCTGCAGAAGACAGCTTTATGAAAACATAGTGACAAAAGAATAAATTGCTCAAAACAAGCAATTTCTCCTTTTGACACAATGTTTTCCACTTTTGGTCACATGTTATCCATTCAATTATAGAGATTTTCTGTATTTTTGACAAAATATGTTCAAAGTCGTCTGCTGCAGAATTGTTGTATGAGGGAAAGGGTTAAAACCTCTATAAATATAAGTTAAATTATTGAATAGAGTTAAAAACATTGTAAGGAGAAAAAGTTGCCTTCTGCAGACATGTCAACACTCGTCTCACAGTCTGCAAGTCACAGTGGTAAAGGGTTTATTGGAAGACAAAATCATCATTTAAAGTGTTTGTTAATTGTTCAAGTCACAGTGGTAAAGGGTTTATTAGGAAGACAAAAATCATCATTTAAAGTGTTTGTTAATTGTTCAAATCACAGCTGTAAAGGGTTTATTAGGAAGACAAAATCATCATTTAATGTGTTTGTTAATTGTTCAAGTCACAGTGGTAAAGGGTTTATTAAGACGACAAAATCATCATTTAATGTGTTTGTTAATTGTTCAAGTCACATTGGTAAAGGGTTTATTAGGAAGACAAAATCATCATTTAATGTTTTTGTTGATTGTTCAAGTCACAGTGGTAAAGGGTTTATTAGGTAGACACAATCATCATTTAATGTGTTTGTTGATTGTTCAAGTCACAGTGGTAAAGGGTTTATTAGGTAGACACAATCATCATTTAATGTGTTTGTTGATTGTTCAAGTCACAGTGGTAAAGGGTTTATTAGGAAGACAAAATCATCATTTAATGTGATTGTTGATTGTTCAAGTCACAGTGGTAAAGGGTTTATTAAGTCGACAAAATCATCATTTAATGTGTTTGTTGATTGTTCAAGTCACAGTGGTAAAGGGTTTATTAGGAAGACAAAATCATCATTTAATGTGTTTGTTGATTGTTCAAGTCACAGTGGTAAAGGGTTTATTAAGACGACAAAATCATCATTTAATGTGTTTGTTGGTTGTTCAAGTCATGCTTTGTGAAATGTCAATGCAGGAAAACCGACCCTAGGAGGGTTTAAAATTATTAAGTATTTAGAACAGCTTGTATAATTTTAAAGTTTTCTGGTGGCCAAAGCACTTTTTTAGCTGCTTCAACAATGCACTGTATGTTTAACAAGAAATACCTGAATTAGACTGTTCGCAGTTCAGGTCAATATGGGAAGAGAGATTTTCTGGCTCCAATGATGTTACCTACATACAACAAATCTGTTGAAGACAAATTTCAAAACACATCATCAAAAATATGAAAAATCTCTGGTTCTGAAAGTATAACAATTGAATAAAGTTTAAAACATTGTGGCAAAAGGGGATAGTGCAATTTCTCCTTTTGTCACAATGTTTTCAAAGGCCATCTGTTGCAGAGGCTTCAAAATGTGTCTGTATGATAAAGGGTTAACCCTCTCCCTCATATAGACGCTTTCTGACGCCCCTGCAGAAGACAGCTTTTTGAAAACATAGTGACAAAAGAAGAAATTGCTCAAAATGAGCAATTTCTCCTTTTGCCACAATGTTTTCCACTTTTAGTCATAGGTTATCCATTCAATTATAAAGATTTTCTATTTGTTGACAAAATATGTTTAAAGTTGTCTGCTGCAGAATTGTCTTATGAGGGAAAGGGTTAATGACTGTATGTTATTGATGCGGCTGTAAATGTTTCTATTTCAGTATTTTACCACCATTCAAGGCAGTTTTATAAGCCTTTTTATACTTTTAACAACTGCCAAGTAAGTGAAAACAACTACATTATATTTTCATCACTACATACAGTGACATTTCTATTACTTAGACATTTTATTGGCCGGATTGCTCTAGCAATTCCGGTCTATAGATTGGCGATGTCCGTCTGTCTGTCAACATTTTGGTTAAAGTTTCAGGTTGAGGCAAAATCTCAGCCTGGAAAGGGTTACAAACTTGAAACTTTGCCTGAAGGTAACCAGTAACAAGTTCTATTGATTTCTATGGTTACTTTGACCTTGACCTTGGTTTGTCACCAAGTCATACAATTTTGTAATCATTGTGGCTTACCCAACTTTCTCTCACACAGGTGAGTTTTGATGCCTTTACAGCAGAGGTCTTTTATCCCTTTCCCTCATATGGACGCTTTCTGACGCATTTGCAGCAGACGGCTTTTTGAAAACATAGTGACAAACGAAGAAATTGCTCAAAACGAGCAATTTCTCCTTTTGCCACAATGTTTTCTACTTTTAGTCATAAATTATTCACTCAATTATAGAGATTTTTTTATTTTTTGACAAAATATGTTCAAAGTCGTCTGCTGCAAAATTGTTGTATGAGGGCAAGGGTTAAACATTGCAGGAAAAGAAGAAATTGCACATCTTGAGCTACATCTTCACACAATGTTTTCAACTCAATGACATAATGAAATTTCCAATAATTTTCTTCTATGTTATCAAATAAACCGACTCTGAGAATATTATTATGTTTTGGGTAAATCGTTTAAGTAGACAAAGAGCATGGTTTATGGTATCTGTTTTAATCACAATGTTTTATTTTCTGTCACAACATTGATCAGTAGACAATCAGACAAGTACTTTATTGTTGCAAAATGGTATTCAATCTTTCTTTCATGAACCCTCTTCCACAAACAGACAAGTTAAAAATGTTGAAAATCTCTGATAATGTAAGTGTAAATCTTGAAAACAGTCGAAAACATTGTGGCAAAAAGAGAAATTGCTCAATCTGAGCAATTTCTCCTTTTGTCGCAATGTTTTCAAGAGTCGTCTAGTACGTCTACTACAGAGGCCTCAGAAATTGGGAAAATATTTAAACAACTACTGACATCCCTAATGCGTGTTGTGTACCATACAGCATCCAGTATCCGTCACCTACCTAGTGGTGTAGTGGTAAAAGCACCCAAGTCCAGAGCGGAAGACTCAGGATTCAATTTTATATCAAAATCTTAAAACGATGGTAGTGGATCAGAATGGATAAAACACTTCCACTGATGCACCAGTTTAATATGAAATTAAATTTTGTCTGCAAATAGTTTACAATCCTTTATCTAATTGAGCGGTCATCCAGGAAAACCAAACTTAGCCTAAGTATTACACAACTCGTCTAGTCCATACTATCAGATCCAAATGGATACTGTATTTCAGAAGTTTATTGAAACTTATACAACTACTTGGCAATCAAGGAGTGCTGGTTGATCTGGATCTATACTGGTTACAAATACTTTAAGGTTGGATTTCCCAGAGCACTTCTCATGTAGTTGATATATTTTGTTTCAGTTATCCAGATGTGATGATGCCAGCCTATAATGCCAATGAAATGTATGCATTGTTTTTCATTGCATACCTTGCAATAGAGTTGTATTTTGTTATGAATTTAGTAAGTACTAGGGGTGACTATTGAGCCCAAAAATCACTATTGCGATAGTATTGATTTTCAGAAAGTATCATTGCAATAGTTAAACTATTGCACAACTAATATTGTGATGCATTGCAATACTATTGCTTTTATTGAACTTTAAAAAAATAACTATTCTGAAGTCTAACTACAAGGAATAAAAGTATCAAAAAGAGCATTTTATTGTTTATCTTTTATTTAAAAACTTAAAAAGAAACCCTTTGCTCTCAAAAAGAACTTAATTTTTCAGCTTACACATAAATAAGAACATTTATCACTTTTCAGGCAACAAAATTTGTTCACAGACAAGTAACATGGTTTTTTCTCTAAGAAATAAAAGCATATCTGCATATTTAGATTCAATGTACTATATGAACCAATACTATCGATAGTTCCAACCACTATTGCGATAGTTATTGATTTTCAGTTTTACAATCGATGCATTACTATTGCCCTTGTCACTATTGCAATATATCGATAGTTTGAACTATCACTACAGCCCTAGTAAGTACAGAATGGTTTTGACATCCACTGCTTACTAACCTCTGTCTCTTACACTGTTTCCTTTGATCCTTGCCCTTATTCTAACAACTTCAATTTCTTCAGCAACAGAGGATTTATGGAAGCATCGTTGTGAATAGGACAAATTCCGCCAAAATGAGCAAGTGATCCATTTCCCACAATGTTTCCTTCTGTATATATTTTGTTTTCTCTCTCCTGTCCATAACTGGACCGCTACATAAGATGGATAGACCTTCTCCTATTTACTTGAAACAGACTGCTTCTTTCAATATATGCAGCAGAAAACCCTGGAAAACATTGTGGTAATAGGAGTAATTGATCAAATAGAGAAATTTCTCCTTTTCCTAGGTTGTGTTTAATCCTGTATGAAACTTTTAACTTCCAATTTTACATTTTCTCCCTCAGATGTTTTCAACGCGGATTATAAAGTTATACAGATATTGGATTAAATTTTTATTGTGTCGCCTGTCATGGCAAGATGACACATAGGGATCAATCCTCTTACATCTGTCATGGCAAGATAACACAAAGGGATCAATTCTCTTTCATCTGTCATGGCAAGATAACACATAAGGTTCAATTCTCTTTTGTCTGTCATGGCAGGATGACACATATGGATCACTTCTCTTTCGTCTGTCATGGCAAGATAACACAAATGGATCAATTCTCTTTCATCTGTCATGGTAGGATGACACATAGGGATCAATTCTCTTTCATCTGTCATGGCATGATGACACATAAGGATTGATTCTCTTTCATCTGTCATGGCAGGATAACACATTGGGGAAATTTCTCTTTTGTCTGTCTTGGCAGGATGACACATATGGATCAATTCTCTTTCGTCTGTCATGACAAGATAACACATAGGGATCAATTCTCTTTCATCTGCTATGGCAAGATAACACAGAGATCAATTCTCTTTCATCTGTCATGACAGGATGACACATAGGGATAATGTGTTCCTTGGAACATTCTTGTGTAATCATGTATTTATTTTTACTCAATCAATTACATAATTCTTTGAAGTGTTGTAGAGGTAGAGCGCCCACCTCCAGTGTGGGAGGTTGCGGGTTCAATCCCCAGTTGGATCATACCAAAGACATTAAAAATAGTAGTAATGGCTGACCTCCTTGGCACTCAGGGTTGCAGGGTTAACATTACTGCTGACTTGCTGGGGTCAGGAAATGTGGTGATATATCTGAAAAGTTGTTGGAAAGTGGTGTAAAGCACCAACCAATCAATCAACATAATTCTTTGTTTATTTTTCAGTTACTTGCTGTTGTTTATGATACATTTTCTGGTTTTGAGAAGAAGAAACTGAAAAAGCTGTTTCTACACAAGCGCGAAGGCTGTAACCATGCGTTTAGGTTACTCGTTACACATAAGGTAAAATGAGCCCGTCCATGGGAAAAGATACAAGTTGCATTTCTGAACAGTGTACAGAGATCCAGATAAGGAGGGATATATCGAGGGCTTGGCGTGAAACGGTTGTAACTAATATTGGTATTTTTTTACCAAGGTTAATCACCTTGCCATAAAGTCTTTATAAGCGTTAAATCATTTTTCTTGGTAAACAATGGAAATTAAGGTGCCATTGCTCGTTCTGAGCAATGGCACCTAAATTTGCATTGTTTACAAAGGGGTCAAAATTGCTCCTTAACCAGGGTTGTCAAAAAAGGTTTTTAGATACAATCGTTTCAAACCAAGCCCTCAATATACAGCTCTTTTCCCCATAATATCTATCATATAAGCCAACCAAACACTATGATCTGGTAACCAACAACATAGGGTTAGTGGGGTCAAATAAGGGTTTTAGAACATGCAAAAACTGCCCTTATCTACAGCTCTGAGTGTAGGTTCAGATCAGTTTATACATCTGCTCTGTCTTATCAGTCTACACAATTTGACAGAAGCTTTTTACAAGTTTGTGTTAGAATTATGTGAACAATGATGATCCAGATCAGACTGTGCATATGCACAGGCTGATATGGTTCTACACTGTTCTTAAAAAAACAAACTTGTACCTATTACCATTAACAGGCTCAAATGGAAATTTATATTTGAGCAGTAATAATAGTTCTGGTGAAACACATTCAATGGTAAATGAACCAATTATCCCATAAACTATAACAATGTGTTTTAAAACTATTATGGCCAAAGGAGAAATTGCTCCTTACGATGTTTGCAACTCTATTCAAAAGTTGAACCTATATTTATAAAGTTTTTTAGAAGTTTTGTCTATATGTTTTAAAAGTCGTCTGCTGTAGATTTGCTGCATTTGGGAAAGGGTTAGAATAGATAAATGATTTAGTTCAAAGATATTTCCCAAAATGGATTGCAATCTGTTAGGTATGAATGCTTCTTATGGCAATTTAAGGGCAAAAGACAATTTTTATGTGTACCCACAACATAGTGTTTGAGACTGAAATAAGGACTTTATAACACAAAAAATGCCACTTATCTAGAGCCCTGCTGTATGTTTATATAATTCTCCAAATATTTGTGATATTGTAGATTATCCCAAATCCATGATGTCATTATTCGCAGCCCTTTCTTAGGTGACTTTGTACTAGCAGTCAACTGAAAAGTGTTAAATGATTTTCTAATGTCTCCACAGTGTATTTCTTTGAATGCTTAGGTTCACAAAGTTACGAAACCCAAATATATAACTGTTTTCATTCTCCAATTTATTATAGGACCAGCATCATGTAAATCTGCGCTCATTTCGGGGGCTGATGGCCCATTTTAGACCAACTCTTAGTAAGTAACATTGTCACATTAGCCTTCTTCTTGAATGAATTGGTCGATCCCTGTTAGCTTAGTCGGTAGCAACGCAGGCTGTAAATCCAGGGCATGTGAGTTAGAAACCAAGGTCGGCCAACTGTCTCTCCAACATTAGACAAAAGTCAATGTGACAAGCGACATTTGTCTTTCACCAATGGGCTTATAGTTTATGTGGAAAATCAGTCTATTGTGTGGAGCACTGGTGTGAGAAAGCCAAGAAAATGTGTGTAGGTGAACAGGCAACCGTGATATGACTGAAAAATTGTTGGAAAAGATGTTAAATCAATCAATGATTTGATGGACTGTTGACAACTTTGTGGTACACTTTTATCATCATCGAAGAAACTATTTGTAACAAGTGATATTTCTCCTGTATATAAAGAGCGTACATTTTCAAACAATTTTAGATTTCAATCATTAATTTCTAATATAATCTATATCTAAATTTAGTTCAAAGAGTCATAGGATATCTGTCACAAGTGAAGATAGAGATCTGCTTGCTTGGCCATGTTGTCTTACTCAAATGTACATTGTCAGAAGATAACCTTTTCCCACATACATGTATATACACATTTTGACACATCTGAAGCAGATGACTTTTGAAATAAATAATGCCAAAAGCAGAAATTGCACATAATGAGCAATTCTTCCTTTGGAAAATTGTTTTCAACTCTATACATTGATTCTACCTTTATTTTTAGAGATTTTCTACATTTCTTGATGTTTTTAACCCTTTCCCTCATACGACAATTCTGCAGCAGACGACTTTGAACTTATTTTGTCAAAACATAGAAAATCTCCATAGTTGAATGGATAACCTATGACTAAAAGTGAAAAAAACATTGTGGCAAAAGGAGAAATTGCACGTTTTGTGCAATTTCTTCTTTTGTCACTATGTTTTCAAAAAGCCGTCTGCTGCAGAGGCGTCAGAAAGCGTCTATATGAGGGAAAGGGTTAAAGTCATCTTCTACAGATTTGTTGTATGTGGGAAGAAGTAAAAAGTTTGTGTGACTGATTAGCAAAAAGTGCAAACCAAGGTAACATTGCACAGTTCCATCTGAAATTTGGAGATGACCCACGTTTCGTTTTCCTGTAACTTGCATAAAGCCAATTATTTGTAAAGCTTTTTAACTCTTTCCCTCTCATATAGACGCTTTCTGAAAATATAGTGACAAAAAAAGAAATTGCTCAATATGAGCAATTTCTCATTTTGCCAAAATATGTTCGAAGTCGTCTGCCGCAGAATTGTCGTATTATGAGGGAAAGGGTTAAACTATAAATCCATTCCCAGATATGGTAGTAATGGCCGCCCTCCTTGACGCTCAGGGTTACCTGGTTAGCATTACGACTGACTGGCTGGTGTCAGGATAAATTGACCAGTAGAATAGTTAACTTACCAAGGAAATGCCTTGATATAATTGAAAAATTGTTGAAAGTGGCTTAAAACACCAAACAATCAATTAACTTTTCCAGATGCATCTGGAGCAGACAACTTTTGAAAACATTTTGGCAAATGAAGAAATTTTTCATAATAAGGAATTGTTTTCAAATCGATCCAATAAAACTAGTTTCATTTATAAATAGAGATTTTTCATATTTTTGCCGAAAGGATCGCATAGTTAATTCTTTTATTTCTGATATTTTTCAGGTCGAAAGGAAGCTTATTTGACTTTTAAAGCACTAAACACGAATAAAGATGGAAAAATCTGCTTAGAGGAGTTTTACAATATTTACAATATCTGTGATGTTAAATGGAGTGTAAGTTAAAAGAAACATTTTGTATTAACCATTCTAGCTCCACTTCTGAAAGCTAGTCAAGCTTAAGTCATGGATATTTATTCATGGTGTGTGTTAACTTTTGATTTATAAGACATCTCCTCTTTAACCACTAGGCCAATTGGGATGAATATTCATAGGAAGTATCCTCTTAAATTCCTGCAAAATGTTTGGATCTGTGCAATATTCTGGTTTCCATGGTAACTGAAAGAAAAATCTGCCAAAACTGGTCTGCAGTTTTTAAATATTTTGTAGAAATGTTCCTTGGGTGACCTTCTATCAGATTCCTTCAAGCCATGTTAATTGGTAAAGAACATGGCCACCAGCACCTGTCACAGTGTAGTGGGGCTTTTTTGCCTAATATGGCTATGATGATTTAATTTTGAGCTCCACTAGCTGAAAGCCAGTCAAGCTTATGTCATGATGAATTGTCTGTTGTGCTTGTGTCAACTTTTTACTTCTCCTCCCTAACCACTTGGCCAATTTGGATGAAACTTCATAGGAAGCATCCTCCCAATGTCCTCTCCTAAATTCGTTTTGGTTAAAGTTTCAGGTTGAGGCAAAATCTCAGCACTGGAAAGGGTTACAAACTTGAAACTTTGCCTGAAGGTAACCAGTAACAAGTTCTATTGATTTCTATGGTTACCTTGGCCTTGGTTTGTCGATTTTCAAGGTCAAATCCGGCCTTACCTTCTTCAGCGGTTTCTTGTTCAATAATTTTGTAGAATTGTTCCTTGGGTGACTATCAGATTCCAACAAGCCATGTTGATTGGTCTTAAAATATGGCTTCGAGGGGGGCGGGCTGTTAGCCTTATATTGGCTTAAGTGAAAACTTTAAAATCTTTTCCTCCCAAACTTTTTTGCCGATTTTCAAATAATTTTGCAGAAATGTTCCTTGGGTGACACTCTACGAGATTCCCTCAAGCCATGATGATTGGTCAAAAAAAATGGCCACCAGGGGGCGGGCTGTTTTGAGATTTAATTTTTGCCTAATGGCAGTGAAGCGATACTGGCCCTCTTGGGCCTCTTGTTGCCTAATGGCAGGGGAGCGGTACTGGCACTCTTGGGCCTTTTGTTTTACCTCACCTGAGTAGACAGATGTGGAGAGGTCTATGTGTGATTCTAAAACAAAGAAGAAAATATGTGGGAAAAATAGCAAGTCATCGCAAGCAAATTATAATTTAAAATAAGTTATCCATTGCTTAGTTGGAATATTCAAGGCCACTGAGGCAGATAAATTAAACTCCTACTGTATGTGTTGAGTTTAGCATTTCATGTTTATAAAATCATCGCATGCATACTTACTGAAAGGAGAGGAAGCTCCTCAATGTATTCCATGTTTTACTCAACTTTCAGTACAGCACATTCTTCTTGAGTGTGCTTATTTCGCCCCTATACGTGACAGGTTTTACAGGGCTCAAAGTATGCATCTTTTATTTGATTTCCTTAGGGAAATTAATATTTTTAATAAGATATGATTATTTCTTAAATCGTGCTTTTGCACATTCATTACTCTTACTGATCCTGTTCCACATTTTCTCAGATATTATTTATCTGTCAAGTATTACATAGTAATGTTGGGCTGGTTTGCCTATATCTTATTTTACATTGGCTTACATGTTATTTTATATTTATGTTAAGTATCGCATACATAATGATTGTTTTGTCTAATAGACTTGTATGTTTCAATTTTAATTATTTCATCATTTACAGTAAGTAAATTATTAAGCGCCCAAAATGACCTTAGTTGTTGACTTGCCTTAAAACACCATTCATTCATTATAAAATCATCAAGAGTCCATTAAAATTATATCTGAAAAAGTGAATGTAGCATTTACAGTAGCGATACACAATTAATTAATGAGAAAAAAAGTAATAGTTTGTTATCTGCTGATGAGTAATTTCATTTTTTGCCACAATGTTTCATTTCTATTCAATAAGTAAACTTTCTTTTAGAGAGATTTAATTTTGCCTAGATTATTTCAAAGTGGTCTGCTGCAGATATGTTATATGTAGGAAAGGGATGAAGCAAATCTGCAGCAGTCAACTACGTAAACAACTTGGCCAAACTATTGAAATCTCCATTTATGAAGATATAATAATTGACTAGAGTTGAAAACATTTTGGTTAGAGGCTTATGGACCATTATCAGCAATTAAACCTTTTGCCACATTGTTTTCATAGGTTGTCTGCTGCACATGCATCAAACTGCATCTACATGTGGGAAATGGTTAAAGGGAGATAATGTGTAACTTTAATGTTGATGAATTTTTCTTCTACAGTTAAAAGGATCAGAACAAGATCTGTAATGCACATGGCTGGGTTGATCATGGTTTATTGTAATTTCTATGAATGTTTCTTCTACAGATGAAAGGATGAAACATGAACTATGTTGCACATGGCCGAGTCCATCATGGTTTATTGTAATGTTTATAAATGTTTCTTCTACAGATAAAAGGATCAGAACATGAACTATGGTGCTCATGGCTGGGTAGATTTCCTACAATACAAAGTGTCTTACGAGGTAGATATACATTACTATTTGGGTTCCAACTAATCAGGGGTTTTTTTCTGAAAAAGGGGAAGGGGCCTGGGGCCTTTGAGAAGGAGGAAATTTCGCGGCGTTTTAGAAAAAAGGGGAAAAATTGTAAACTAGTATAATGTGCATGTTTAACTTTTATCATTACAAGGCCATCTGTCTATTGTTCATGTTCTTGAACTCCTACACTAGATTGTCATAATCCAGTTCACTTAAACTATACCACTGTCAAGGGTCGAAATTAGCAAGATTTTCTACTTGCATTTTTTCGCAAGTGCTATTTTTTGTTACTTGCTAAATGAGAAAACAACTTATTAGAACTTTAACTTTAAGCAACACAATGTGAACTACAATATGTGAACACTGTTATGGTCAATCATGAATGTAATGTAAACATGGTCCAAAACATGCTGTGAAAAGAAGCTGCTGAGACTGTCAGATATACAACATAGTCTAGAAACTGTGTTTCAATTTCTGGCTCCATATGGCAAAGTAAGGGGTCTTTTCTGAATTAGTCAAGACAACATCCATGTTGTCACAGCAGTTTTTGGGTCATATTCTCTAGGGGCAACAACATCAGCAACTTTAATTCTCATCAAATTATCAAGTATTTCAGCACCAAGCCTACACCTCGAGTCAAATTGTATTCTGTTCATTGTGGAAAGATAAATGAGATTTAAGCTAATGTTACAAAAATTAAATATGAAAAAAAAAAAAATTTTTTTTTTTTTTTTATTTCCTAGGGGAATTTATATTTTTAGGGGGAAAACTATGCTTATTTTCCGGGGGAAATTTTTTATAAGGAAAAAAAGCCCTGAACTTAATACTTCCTTTCCCACATAGAACAAATCTGCAACAAAATCTTCTTTTCTGTCAATGTTTTCAAAAGTCAGCTGCTGCAGATCAGTCAAAATGTGTCTTCATAATAATACTAAAATTACTTAATTTATAGATGGTGACCTTGATAGCCAACACATACAATGATTAAACAATTAAACCCCCCTCCCTCAAAAAGCCCAACATCAACACCAACCTCTAAAAAAAAAACCACAACATCAAAAATGGGAAACATCATTTGTGATACAAAAGCGTATGGGAAAAGGGTTAGAAGTTTCTTCTAAGAATTAGGACCTTGAGACAGAATTAAAAAAAATAACATGAAAATGATGAAATGGTTTATTATGGACAATTTATTGTCGAAAGTTGAATTCATTCTGAAATGATACAGTAGTGAGTGTTGACATCCATTTTGCTTGAGTTTGCTTGTAAAAGATATTGATAAAAAACTAAGCTGAATAACTTCAGAGCTCTAGATAAGGAGCGTTTTGCATGTTTTTAACCCTTTCCCACATAGAACATTTATGCAGCAGACGACTTTAAACATGTTTTGTCAAAAAATGGAAAAATCTCTATAATTGAATGGATGACCTATGACTAAAAGTGGAAAACATTGTGGCAAAAGTAGAAATTGCTTATTTTGAGCAATTTCTTCTTTTATCACTATGTTTTCAGAAAGCCGTCTGCTGCAGAGGCGTCAGAAAGTGTCTATATGAGGGAAAGGGTTAATTCCTTATTTGATCCTCTAACCCTATACTTTTTGCACACTCAAAAGAATCATATCAGTGGGTCTGGATGGATAATAAGGGAGATATTGTGGGGTCTTGACCTTTGAATTTGTTATTCTTTTCAGGAATGTGTTGGCTTTCCAACTGGAGGTGGTTTGACTATTTTATATGTAAGCAACTTTTATGTTTTAACCCTTTCCCTCATATAGACGCTTTCTGATGCCTCTGCAGCAGACAGCTTTTTGAAAACATAGTGACAAAAGCAGAAATTGCTCTCCTTTTGCAACAATGTTTTCCAATTTTAGTCATAGGTTATCCATTCCATTATAGAGATTTTCTATATTTTGACAACATATGTTCAAAGTCCATCTACTGCAGAATTGCTGTTAAGTATTTTCAAAGTTGTCTACTGTATGTTTGCTGTTTTCAAAGTCATCTACTGTAGATTTGCTGTTTTTAAAGTCATCTACTGTAGATTTGCTGTTTTTAAAGTCATCTACTGTAGATTTGCTGTTTTCAAAGTCATCTATTTTAGATTTGCTGTTTTCAAGGTCGTCTACTGGAGATTTTCTGTTTTCAAAGTCATCTATTGCAGAATTGCTGTTTTTCAAGTTGTCTACTGCAGATTTGCTGTTTTCCAAGTTGTCTATTGCAGAATTGCTGTTTTCCAAATTGTCTACTGCAGAATTGCTGTTTTTTCCTCTCTTTTTTGCAGTTTTCCTGTATGTGGGAAAGGGTTGAATAAACATAAATACATATTAATCTTTGCACAATGGCTAGGATTAGGTTAATTTTGTCCGGTAATAACCGATAATTACACCAGAAAAATAATCAAATGATGTTGAAAGGGATTTGAGACACCAATGAAACCAAAAAAGTGAACCATCATTTTGGAATTAATTGATTCTTTTATTGAGGTAAAATGCCGTTTTCAACAATATTTCAGTCATGTCATGGCGGCCAGTTTACCTATCCATGTGTTTCCTGACTTTCTCATACCAGTACTCCACACAACAGATTTTCCAAGCACTGGCTGCTTTTTCTCATAGACTGTAAGCCCATTGGTGGAAGACGAATGACCCTTGTCAAACGTAGGAAAGAATGTTGGCCGAGCTGGTGCTCAAACTCATGATTCCTGAATTTGACAGCCTGCGCCGCTAGGAGTCTTGCCTATGATCTTGGAAATACAACCACGGGGAAATTGCGACAAGTTTTGATCCTGATCAATCTGTTTGTGCATCAACATAGACTGAATCTGATCTTATCTGTTTGCCCTTTATTCACATAAATTATATACATGTACTACTGTGTAAATTTGAATCCGTTGTCCCAGATTGATCTCGATCCATGCTAGCCACAATTATGCAATGGTTGTTTTTAGCTCACATGAGTACAAAGTGATAAAGGTGAGCTATTGGGATCACGTTTTGTCTGCCTGGCTTGCGTCATCAGCAATTTTTTTGTGAACACTACAGGCAACATTTTGCATCCAATCTTCATGAAAGTTGATCAGAAACTACATCACCATCAAATCTTGGCTTAGTTCGACGCTCGGTGATGTAAGGTAAAAAACTAGGTCATTATGTCAAATTGCAGGAAAATCTTGTAAACAATCTGGTGGCCACATTTTTACCTTGAGCATGTTGAAACTTTGTCAGAATAATTGTCTTGATGATATGTAGGCTAAGATTGAATATAGGTCATTTCCGGTCAAAAAATAGGACTGTGGGCCAAATAGAAGAAACATTCAACAAAAGTTGGCTTTTTCTGTTTCAGCAGCTTGAAACCTTGTCAGAAAGCTTTCTTGATGATATCTAGGCCAAATTTGAATATGGGTCATGTCAGGTCAAAATCTTTAAGTCTAATTGAAGGAAAATCTTGTTAACACACTGGAAGCCGAAAGTTTAACTTAAGCATTTTGAAATTTTGTCAGAAAGATTGTCCTGATGATATCTAGGCTAAGGTTGATTATGGGTAAAAAGCAAGGTCACTTGGGCAAATTGAAGTTAAATATTGTAAACACTAGTATTAGTTTACCTGAGTTATTGTGATTGACAATACAGTTGGCATAACTCAGATCAGAGATACAGGGCCATCATGGCTTAAATTGTTTCTGTCAATATGTATATTTCTGTATTTTTGTGTTGCCTCTAATTTTTATTTCAGATTTTATGAGAACCTGTAATTTTTATTTCAGATTTTATGATGACTTGTTATTTTCTATTGCAGATTTTGTGATAACCTGTAATTTTTTGATAATCCTGGGTGAGACTATAGAGTTGTCAGCCAAAGGCGAAAGTCCCAGTGAATTTGTGACATCTATCATTTTTGCAGCAGGTAAGTCAGATTTTTATTAAGCCCAAATATATTTTATTCATGAATGAAACACTGACATTAAGTGGTTGATTATTTAGGTATTGCCTGCTTTTAATGCCCTTTAGGAAAATCGTTAATCCCCCTTTCCCACATACAACAAATCTGCAGCAGACCACTTCAAAAACATGTAGCAAAAATTATTCAAAATCTCTATTAATGTAAGTATTATTATTCAATAAAATTGAAAACAATGTGGTGAAAGGAAAAATTGCTTGTTATGAGCAAATGACGAGCAATTTCTCCTTTTGTCACAATGTTTTTAAATGTTGTCTCCTGCAAATGCGTCTGCAGGTGGGAGAAAAATCTGCAAGTTTAATTTTGATGCATGATTTGAAATATTATGGGAAAAGGGATATTGTTCCATTTCAAATGCTGTCAAAACTCTTCGGTATCAGGGAAAGGTTTGAATGCATTGCCTCGAATTGTATTTGGTTTCATTGAATGAACATAAACCGGTTTTCAGCTTGTCTGATTTTCAAAGAAAAAAAGTCAGGGTATTGTGATACCTTTGGCGTCATTACAAAACTTGGTCCACATGTTCCTAGGAAAAATACACATGTCTATACCAAGTCACTTAACCCTTTCCCTCATACGACAATTCTGCAGCAGACGACTTTGAACGTATTTTGTCAAAAAATAGAAAATCTCCATAATTGAATGGATAACCTATGACTAAAGGTTGAAAACATTGTGGCAAAAGGAGAAATTGCTCGTTTTGAGCAATTTCTTCTTTTGTCACTATGTTTTCTAAAAGCTGTCTGCTACAGAGGTGTCAGAAAGCGTTTATATGGGGGAAAGGGTTAACTCTGGCTTTAATAATTATTCAGTAATGCCCCTTTTTAGCTCACCTGAGCTTTGCTCAAGGTGAGTTATTGTGATCGCCTTTTGTCCGGCGTCCGTCGTGCGTCGTGCGTCAACTTCTTCTCCTCAGTAACCAGTGGGTCAATTTGGATGAAACTTCACAGAAAGCATCCTCTCAATGACCTCACCAGAATTCCTTCAAATTTTTGGGATCCATGCAAAATTCTGGTTTCCATGGCAACGAAACCGAAAAAACTTCAAAATTCTTCTTCTCCCGAATTGGTTGGCAGATTTTCAAATAATTTTGTAGAAATGTTCCTTGGATGACCCTCTATCAGATTCCTTCAAGCCGTGTTGATTGGTCGAAAAACATGGCCGCCAGGGGGGCGGGGCTATTTTGCCTTATATGGCTATAGTGAAAACTTAAAAAATCTTCTCCTCCGAAAGTGTAAGGCCGATTTTCAAATAATTTTGTAGAAATGTTCCTTGGGTGACCCTCTATCAGATTCCTTCAAGCCATGTTGATTGGTCAAAAAACATGGCCGCCAGGGGGGGGCGGGGCTATTTTGCCTTATATGACTATTGTGCAAACTTAAAAATCTTCTCCTCCAAAAGTGTCAGGCTGATTTTCAAATAATTTTGTAGAAATGTTCCTTGGGTGATCCTCTATCAGATTCCTTCAAGCCATGTTGATTGGTCAAAAAACATGGCCGCCAGGGGGCGGGGCTATTTTGCCTTTTATGGCTATAATGAAAACTTAAAAAATCTTCTCCTCCATATGTGTCAGGCCGATTTTCAAATAATTTTGTAGAAATGTTCCTTGGGTGACCCTCTATCAGATTCCTTCAAGCAATGTTGATTGGTCGGAAAAAAAGGCCGCCAGGGGGCGGGGGCTATTTTGCCTTATATGGCCAAAGTGAAAACTTAAACAATCTTCAACATCTTCTCCTCAGTAACCAGTGGGTCAATTTTGATGAAACTTCACAGAAAGCATCCTCTTAATGACCTCACCAGAATTCCTTCAAATTTTAGGGATCCATGCAGAATTCTGGTTTCCATGGCAACGAAACGAAAAAAACTTCAAAATTCTTCTTCTCCCAAACTGGTTGGCAGATTTTCAAATAATTTTGTAGAAATGTTCCTTGGATGACCCTCTACCAGATTCCTTTAAGCCATGTTGATTGGTCAAAAAACACGGCCGCCAGGGGGGCGGGGCTATTTTGCCTTATTGGTTATAGTGAAAACTTAAAAAATCTTCTCCTCCGAAAGTGTCAGGCTGATTTTCAAATGATTTTGTAGAAATGTTCCTTGGGTGACCCTCTATCAGATTCCTTCAAGCCATGTTGATTGGTCGAAAAACATGGCCGCCAGGGGGGGCGGGGCTATTTTGCCTTATATGGCTATAGTGCAAACTTAAAAAATCTTCTTCTCCAAAAGTGTCGGCCCGATTTTCAAATAATTTTGTAGAAATGTTCCTTGGATGACCCACTTTCAGATTCCTTCAAGCCATGTTGATTGGTCAAAAAACATGGCCGCCAGTAGGCAGGGCTATTTTGCATTATATGGATATAGTGAAAACTTAAAAAATCTTCTCCTCCAAAAGTATCTGGCCGATTTTCAAATAATTTTGTAGAAATGTTCCTAGGGTGACCCTCTATCAGATTCCTTCAAGCCAAGTTGATTGGTCGGAAACTATGGCTGCCAGGGGGCGAGGCTTATACAGCTTAAGTGAAAAAAAAAAAAAATCAGGTGAGCGATTCAAGGGCCATCATGGCCCTCTTGTTCGACTAGCGTTGGCATTCGCTTAATTCTCAAAGGAATCTGTTTAAGTGACAGATTTATTTGCAGTTTGAAACAAGACACATTTTAGTATCAAAGTACATTCAGACAACTTATATATTAGTCTGACAAGGCACAGTATTTGTCCCCTTATTTTAAAAAGTTTTTTCTTTTTTCTTCTTGAAACTGGCTATGAATGTTAACCCTTTCCCACATACAACAAACCTGCAGCAGACGACTTCGAAAATATCAAGGTCAAAATATACAAATATCTATAAAAGAAAGTATGATTATTCAATAGAGTTGAAATCATTGTGGCAAAAGGAGAAATTGCTCATTATGATCAATTTCGCCTTTTGCCACAATGATTTCAAAACTCGTCTGCTGCAGAAGCGTCAGAAAGCCTGTATATGTGGGAAAGGGTAAACAAGCATATTAATTTGACCAAATGAATTACAAGCCTGATTGCTTCAGACACTTGAGTTATGACCTAAATTAATAATATTTTACCAAATTACTATAAAGCAGGCATATTTTACCAAATTACTATAAAGGAGGCATATTTTACCAAATTACAATAAAGCAGGCACATTTTATGATAGTTTGGCACTCATGATGATTATAAATGCTTACAGCTCAGTCGGTAGAGATGCAGGCTGTCAATCAAGGGGTTGTGAGTTCGAACCCCAGCTCGGCCAACATTCTTTCCGACGTTTGACAAAAGTCAATGTGACAAGCATCATTCGTCTTTTACCAATGGGCTAACAGTCTATGTGGAAAAGAAGCCAGTGTCTTGGAAAGTATGTTGTGCGGAGTACTGGTATGAGAAAACCAGGAAACATATAAGTAGGTAAACTGGCCACCGGGGTGACAAATTGATGAAAACAGCTTTAAACCCCAATCAAATCATAAAATGAAAGAATGTGATTTTTTTAATTGGAGATCATCTTTTGAGGGGGAGAATATAAATCTAATTCCCTTCATTTCCCGTTTTCCTGATATGTTGACATAAGACACTACCAAGTTTGAATAAAAGAACAGAAATTCTGTATGATTTAACACTTTGCCACATATTATTTTTTATAGACACATTCAGACATTCATTCTACTATAAAGTAGACGACTTTTGAAATCATTGTAGCAAAAGGATAAATTGCTTATGACAAGCAATTTTTTCCTTTTGCCAAAATGATTTCAACTCTATCTAATAATTATTTTTTCAATGAAAGATTTTCAATAATTTTGCCTAGATTATTTTTAAATTTGTCTGCTGCAGATTTGTTGTATGTGGGTAAGGGTTAAAGACTATTTTTCAGACTGAGCATTGAGCAATTTCTTTTCTGTTTACTGAAAAAAGATTCTGCTGCAGAGGCATCTGAAATTGTCTTTTTCCAAGAAAGTATTGAATCGCTTCCTTTGCTGTATTTTACAGTATATTCCGTTGAAGTGATAATCAAGATCCTGGGCAAAGGACCAAAGGAGTACCTAACAAATGGATGGGATCTGTGAGTGTATTATTCTTAACCCTTTCCCTCATACGACAATTTTGCAGCAGACGACTTTGAACATATTTTGGCAAAAAATAGAAAATCTCTATAATTGAATGGATAACCTATGACTAAAAGTGGAAAATATTGTGATAAAAGGAAAAATTGGTCGTCTGCTGCAGAGGCGCATAATGAACGTGTTTTAAACTCGTATTTAATGGGGGGAAAAACTTTGATTTATGTAGATTTTTCATGTTCATGCCAATGTCTTTTCAAAATCATCTAAAGCTTTGTTGTATGTGGGATAGAGTCAACTTGTTTACCTGATACGTTTTGCTTAGGGAGCTCTGAAAACATGGAATGATTTTTTCACAAATATAATGCTGATACTGAGAAAGCGTTATATAATTTAACCCTTCCCCTCATATAGACGCTTTCTGACGCCTCTGCAGCATACGGCTTTTTGAAAACATAGTGACAAAAGAAGAAATTGCACAAAACGTGTAATTTCTCCTTTTGCCACAATGTTTTCCACTTTTTGTCATAGGTTATCCATTCAACTATGGAGATTTTCTATGTTTTGACAAAATAAGTTCAGTCGTCTGCTGCAGAATTGTCGTATGAGGGAAAGGGTTAAAGCCCCCTTTATGGAACAATGAACTAGGGACTAAAGGTAGAGGTATAGCAAGCTATTTTTATTTGGTAGATGGAGGTATTCTTAATTAATAACACATGTACTAATTGATTCCCCCAAAATTAAAGAAAATTTATAGGAGGTCCCTTTTAATTTGCTCTCATAGAATTTTGTTCTGGAACAGCCCAATGGATATATTTGTTTACAAAAAAACAGTCTGTCAAAGTAGGTCCAAACAGTTTCTGATCAATACATTTTCACTAATGCAGGTGAATTCGGCTGCAGACTGAATTTGAAAACCATGTTGTAAAAGAAGAAATACATATTTTACATACAATGACTTTTACTACATGAGATATGTCTCTGAGAACCAACCTTTGGACCTTAATTATACTCCCCTTCGAAGAAGAGGGGGTATATAGGAGTCACTGTGTCGGGCTGTCTGTCTGTTGGTCGGAGGCCATTTTTTGTCCGACCTATTTCTTACAAACAACTGGGTGGAATTCAATAAAATTGTACATGAAGCTTCTATACCAAGAGGAGATGTGCATATCCTAAAGGGATTACAATTGCATGTTATTAGCTCGACTTTTGAAAAAACGAGAGCTATTGTCATGACCCTGGCGTCGTCGGTGGCGGCATGGTCGTCCGGTTAAGGTTTTTTGTTCAGCTCAGCTTTTTTAGCTCACCTATGCACGAAGTGCAAGGTGAGCTATTGGGATCACATTTTGTCCGGCGTCCGTCCGTCGTCCGTCGTGCGTCGTCAACATTTGAGCTTGTTAACACTCTACAGGCTACATTTTGCATCCAATCTTCATGAAAGTTTATCAGAACGTTCATCTCCATAAAATCTTGGACAAGTTCGAAACTGGGCCATATGAGGTCAAAAACGAGGTCACTAGGTCAAATTGAAGCGAAATCTTGTTAACACTCTAGAGGCCACATTTTCAACTTGAGCATGTTTAAACTTTATCAGAATGTTTGTCTTAATGATATGTAGGTCAAGTTCGAACATGGGTCACGTCGGGTCAAGAAGTAGGTCACTAGGCCAAATTGAAGGAAAATCTTGTTAACACTCCAGAGGCCGCAATTTTTGCTTAAGCAGTTTGAAATTTTGTCAGAATGTTTGTCTTAAAAATATCTAGGTCAAGTTCGAATATGGGTTATGCCGGGTCAAAAACTAGGTCACTAGATCAAATTGAAGGAAAATCTTGTTAACACTTTGGATGCCGCATTTTTTGCTTCAGCAACTTGAAATTTGGTCAGAATGTTTGTCTTAAAGATATCTAGGTCAAGTTCAAATATGGGTCATATTGGGTCAGAAACTAGGTCACTAGGCCAAATTGAGAGAAAATATTGTTAACTCTGTAGAAGCTGCCTATTTTGCTTCAGCAACTTGAAATTTGTTCAGAATGTTGAGCTGAATGATATCTAGGCCAAGTTCGAATATGGGTCATGCCGGGTCAAAAACTAGGTCACTAGATCAAATTGAAGGAAAATCTTGTTAACACTTTGGATGCCGCATTTTTTGCTTCAGCAACTTGAAATTTGGTCAGAATGTTTGTCTTAAAGATATCTAGGTCAAGTTCAAATATGGGTCATATTGGGTCAGAAACTAGGTCACTAGGCCAAATTGAGGGAAAATATTGTTAACTCTGTAGAAGCTGCCTATTTTGCTTCAGCAACTTGAAATTTGTTCAGAATGTTGAGCTGAATGATATCTAGGCCAAGTTCGAATATGGGTCATGCCGGGTCAAAAACTAGGTCACTAGATCAAATTGAAGGAAAATCTTGTGAACACTTTGGATGCCACATTTTTTGCTTCAGCAGCTTGAAATTTGGTCAGAATGTTTGTCTGAATTATATCTAGGTCAAGTTCGAATATGGGTCATATTGGATCAGAAACTAGGTCAATAAAGGAAAATATTGTTCAAACTCCGGAGGCCGCATTTGTTCAGAATGTTGAGCTGAATGATATCTAGGCCAAGTTCGAATATGCGTCATGCCGGGTCAAAAACTAGATCACTAGGCCAAATTGAAGGAAAATCTTGTTAACACTTTGGATGCGACATTTTATGCTTCAGCAGCTTGAAATTTTGTCAGAATGTTTGTCTTAAAGATATCTAGGTCAAGTTTAAATATGGGCCATATTGGATTAGAAACTAGGTCACAAGGCCAACTTAAGGGAAAATCTTGTTAACTCTGTAAAAGCCGCATGTTTTGCTTCAGCGGCTTGAAATTTGTTCAGAATGTTGAGCTGAATGATATTTAGGCCAAGTTCGAATATGGGTCATGCCGGGTCAAAAACTAGGTCACTAGATCAAATTGAAGGAAAATCTTGTGAACACTTTGGATGCCACATTTTTTGCTTCAGCAGCTTGAAATTTGGTCAGAATGTTTGTCTGAATTATATCTAGATCAAGTTCGAATATGGGTCATATTGGATCAGAAACTAGGTCAATAAAGGAAAATATTGTTCAAACTCCGGAGGCCGCATTTTTACTTTGAGCAAGTTGAAACTTTGTCAGTATGTTGTCTTAATGATATCTAGTCCATGTTGGAATATGGGTCATATCAGGTAAAAAAATATAGATCACTAGGCAAAATGAAGGAAAATATTGTTAACACTGTGGAGGATGCATTCAGAATAATTGTCTTGATGTGTTTTGCATTGCAGTACATTGTATAATTAAGGTGAGCGATCCAGGGCCATCATGGCCCTCTTGTTTCTGTTTTCTATCAGTCGAGCGTCTGTGCTCTTGTTTTACAGAGTTATGGCCGATTTACTTATTAAGTTATGGTGTAGGTCAAGGTGCTGTTTTGGGGGTATTTATCATCTTCAGTGATAGTTCTAGTTTGTATCTGTTCTGGTCAAAGGGAAGTAAATCATTTTCCATAGGCGACCATTATAGCGTTATGGGTTATGGTTCGTTACTAGCAAATGAATTAACACATATACCTATATCAAACTAAAGTTCATTCTTAGAACTACCAAAAAAGCAAAACAAACCCACAATCATGTTCACCGTTTTTTGACAGAGCTAGAATTTTACTTTCAATTTCAGAAAATACAGCATGTTCTGAAAATGGCTATTAGAGTGTCAATATAGCTAAAAGCAAACACTATTTTGGTTATAAATCAGTCAGAAGTTATTCAACTTTATGAAAATCACTTTCAACTTTCAACAAAATCATTATTGTCCAATGGGAGCCAACCTTAGTCTTATATATTCATCTGAAATTCCCTGGACAAAATTGTCTGCCCGGCAAGCCAATCCGATTTACTTCCCTTTGACCTTCTGATGATTGACAGAAGCCATTGGAACTAATGTCCCTGGTTTCTACCAATGGGCATAATAGTCTTATGTGGGAAGGTATCAAAAAGAGGATAAAAAATAAATGCCAAACTTAAAAAATCTTGTATAAAAGTACTGACCTGATTTGAAGATTATTTGGGATAAATGTTCCTTGTGTGACTCTCTCCCAAGATTCTTCAAATTATTCAGATTCTTTGAAAACCTGGCCACTGGGGGATGGGGCTTGTTTACCTTATATTCTTTTCTAAAAGCACTGAAACAATGTGAAAATAATTTGGCACTAATGCTCCTGGCTGACACATTCCATCTCAGGTGGATAAAGGTATAGAGTAATGAAACAGAAAATCCAAAGGAGGGGAAAAGTGTCTGTCCCGGTTTAGCCTGTGCGACATGCCAAGGTTGATCCGAGTTAATACTTTCGGCAGAGTCCACAATGTTGATTTTCTCGCGGGACGGCTTAAATGTTCCTAGGGTGACCTACCTATATGTATACAGTAAGAACATTGCAAAATATATAAGTTCTGTTAAATCAGATAAGCTATATAGGAGCGTCATGGTCCTCTTTTTAGCTCACCTATGCACGAAGTGCAAGGTGAGCTATTGTGATCACATTTTGTTCGTCCATCATCAACATTTCAGCTTATTAACACTCTACCGGCTACATTTTGCATCCAATCTTCATGAAAGTTTATCAGAACATTCATCTCCATCAAATCTTGGACAAGTTCGAAACTGGGCCATATGAGGTCAAAAACGAGGTCACTAGGTCAAATTGAAGGGAAATCTTGTTAACACTCTGGAGGCCACATTTTCAACTTGAGAATGTTGAAACTTTATCAGAATGTTTGTCTTGATGATATGTAGGTCAAGTTGGAACATGGGTCATGTCGGGTCAAAAAGTAGGTCACTAGGTCAAATTGAAGGAAAATCTTGTTAACACTCCAGAGGCTGTAATTTTTGCTTCAGCAGTTTGAAATTTTGTCAGAATGTTTGTCTTAAAAATATCTAGGTCAAGTTCGAATATGGGTCATATTGGGTCAGAAACTAGTCAATAGGCCAAATTGAAAGGAAATCTTGTTAACACTGTAGAAGCCGCATTTTCAACTTGAGCATGTTAAAATTGTGTCAGAATGTTTGTCTTAAAGATATCTAGGTCAAGTTCGAATATGGGTCATGCCGGATTAAAAACTAGGTCACTAGGCCAAATTGAAGGGTAATCTTGTTAACACTTTTGATACTGCATTTTTAACTTGAGCATGATGAAACTTTATCAGAATGTTTGTCTTGATGATATGTAAGTCAAGATCGATCATGGGTCATGTTGGGTAAAAAAATAGGTCACTAGGTCAAGTTCGAATATGGGTCATATTGGGTCAGAAACTAGGTCACTAGGCCAAATTGAAGGAACATCTTGTTAACTCTGTAGAAGACGCATTTTTTGCTACAGCAGCTTGACGTTTAATGAAAATGTTTATCTAAATGATATCTAAGCCAAGTTCGAATATGGGTCATGTAGGGTCAAAAACTAGGTCACTAGGCCAAATTGAAGGAAAATCTTGAGTTTGGATGCTGCATTTTTTGCTTCAGCAGTTAGAAATTTGGTCAGAATGTTTGTCTGAATTATATCTAGGTCAAGTTCGAATATGGGTCATATTGGGTCAGACACAAGGTCAATAAAGGAAAATATTGTTCAAACTCCAGAGGCTGCATTTTTACTTTGAGCAAGTTGAAAATTTGTCAGAATGTTGTCTTGATGATATCTAGTCCATGTTGGAATATGGGTCGTATCAGGTAAAAAAATATAGATCACTAGGCCAAATGAAGGAAAATCTTGTTAACACTGTGGAGGTTGCATTCAGAATAATTGTCTTGATGTGTTTTGCATTGCAGTACATTGTATAATTAAGGAGAGCGATCCAGGGCCATGATGGCCTTCTTGTTAATATTTCTTTTGTTCATTTCAGGTTTGATTTCCTTGTCACTATAACAAGTATTTCTGGTATTATTGCAGAAAAATACATGAAGAGAAATTTTGTGTTCATCATTATTCTTAGACCTTTTAGACTTTTAAGGTAAGTGTTTGTGTCCCTTCCAGTCAATCCAGGGGTTGTGAGTTCGAATCCCAGCTCGGCCAACATTCTTTCCTACGTTTTACAAAAATCTTGAGCAATTTCTTCTTTTGTCACTATGTTTTCAAAAAGCCAGCTGCAGAGGTGTCAGAAATCATCTATATAAGGGAAAGGGTTAAAATCGATTTGATTAACCCTTTACCTCATATAGACGCTTTCTGACGCCTCTGCAGCAGACAGCCTTTTGAAAACATAGTGACAAAATAAGAAAGTGCTCAAAACGAGCAATTTCTCCTTTTGCCACAATGGAGTCATAGGTTATCCAATTAATTATAGAGATTTTCTGTTTTTTTGACAAAATATGTTCAAAGTCATCTGCTGCATGTCTTCCTGCTATGATTTTGTGTTTTCATGTCTTTCTGCCATGATTTTGTGTTGTAATGTCTTTCTGCTATGATTTTGTGTCATGTCTTTCTGCCATTATTATACCCCCGACAAACGAAGTTTAGAGGGGGGTATATTGGAGTCACCCTGTGGTTGGTTGGTGGGTCGGTCGGTTGGTCTGTTGCGATTTTCCTTGTCCAGGGCATAACTTTAAAACTAATTGTTGGAATTTAATAAAACTTTATGCGATGATACAACACACTGAGAGAAAGTCCTGTGTACAGGAACCATAATTCTACTTTACCTAAATACAGAGTTATTGCCCTTTGTTACTTTTTCTTGTCCGGAGAATTTCTTAATAACTACTAAATAGAATCTAATAAAACTTCATACAATGGTAGAACACAATAAGAGGAAGTGCATTGTGCACGAACCATAACTCTAATTTACATAATTACAGAGTTATTGCCCTTTGATACCTTTTCTGGTTCGTAGAGTCTTGTCCGGAGCATAACTTTAAAACTAATTGTTGGAATTTAATAAAACTGCATACGAGGATACAACACATTGAGAGGAAGTATGGTGTTCAGGTACCATAACTCTACTTTACCTTATTGCAGAGTTATTGCTCTTTGTTACTTTTTCTTGTCCAGAGAATTACTTAATAACTAATAGATGGAATCTAATAAAAATTCATGCAATGGTAGAGCATAATGAGAGGAAGTGCAGTGTACAAGAACCATAACTCTAAAATAGCTTATTACAGAGTTATTGCTCTTTGTTACTTTTTGTTGAGCGTAGAATTACTTCAAAACTACTGGATGGAATTTAATAAAACTTCATACTATGATACAACACATTTAGAGGAACTCACTGCAGTGTACAAGAACCATAACTCTATTTCAGCTTATTAGAGAGTTATTGCCCTTCATTACATTTTTCTTGTTCATAGAATAGCTTTCATCGCCCATTCTTACTTTTTTCTTGTCTGGAAATTATCTTTAAAACTACAAGATGGAATTTTAGGTGGGGTTTCTTAATATTCCACTACCTTTCCTATCAGGGCGACGTTCGGGGATATTCATCACATTCATGTCTTTCTGCCATGATGTTGTGTTATGTCTTTCTGCCATGATTTCACCATTTGGTAGACGACACATGTGTTCTTTCAAACACTATTATGAGCTTGTCTGTTTTTGAAGAAAAAAAGTAAGGGTATTGTGATACCCTTGGCATCGTTGTCTTCGTCATCACAACACTTTAACCTTACCACATAACTCAAAATCTGTTAAATATTTTCAAATGAAACTTGGTACACATGTTCTTAGGAACAATTACTTATGTCTATGCAAAGGCACATTACTCTGGCTTTAACAATTTTTCAGTAATGCCCCTTTTTCGACTTATAAAAAAGCAGAGGAGCATTGGTGTTCGCTTGCAGTGCTCTTGTTGATGAGTATTTTCAACTTATTCTTTTCTTTCATTCAAATAGATATAAAACTGATTTAACATTCATCCTGTTATAAAAAGATTTTATTGGCAATAATCAAAAGGAGAAATCATATTGAGGATTGTTCATATGTTATTATCTGATTTTTTTCAGAGTGTTTAAAATCAAACAAAGATACCGAGATGTTCTAGGTACATTATTTATTTTAATAGACAGGTTAACCGGGTAAGATTTCTTCTTCTATATTTGAGGTTTTTTTTATCAAGACTTTCTCACTGACAACAAATCTGCAAAAGACAAAAGTCAAATTGCTATTGATCAGTAATTTCTTATTTTCCCTACAAAAACATTTAGCTCTTTCCAATACTATATGTGTCAGAATTGTTTGTTCCTTTGTGAAAATTGTTTTTTGGCTCACCTGAGCACAAAGACCTGAGCACAAAGTGCTCAAGGTGAGTTATTGTGATCGCCTTTTGTCCGGCATCCGGCGTGTGTCCGTCAACATCTCCTCAGTAACCAGTGTGTCAATTTTGATGAAACTTCACAGAAAGCATCCTCTCAATGATTGCACCAGAATTCCTTCAAATTTTTGGGATCCATGCAGAATTCTGGTTTCCATGGCAAAGAAACGAAAAAAAACTTTAAAATTCTTCCCCTCCCAAACTGTTAGGCAGATTTTCAAATAATTTTGTAGAAATGTTCCTTGGATGACCCTCTATCAGATTCCTTCAAGCAATGTTGATTGGTTGAAAAACATGGCTGCCAGGGGGCAGGGCTATTTTGCTGTATATGGCTATAGTGAAAACTTAAAAAATCTTCTTCTCCGAAAGTGTCGATTTTCAAATAATTTTGTAGAAATGTTCCTTAAGTGACCCACTATCAGATTCCTTCAAGCCATGTTGATTGGTCCAATAGCATGGCTGCAAGGGGGCGGGGCTTTTTTGCCTTATATGGCTAAAGTGAAAACTTCCTTAAGTGACCCACTATCAGATTATCCATATTGATTGGTCGAAAAACATTGCCGCCACAGGGCGGGGCTATTTTGCCTTATATGGATTTAGTGAAAACATAAAAAAATCTTCTTCTCAGGAAGTGTCGGGCCGATTTTCAAATAATTTTGTAGAAATGTTCCTAGGGTGACCCTCTATCAGATTCCTTCAAGCCATGTTGATTGGTTGAAAAACTATGGTCACCTACCCAGGGGGCGGGGCTTATATGGCTATAGTGAAAAAAAATACAATCAGGTGAGCGATCCAGGGCCATCATGGCCCTCTTGTTTACATTTTCACATACATCAAATCTGCAGCAAATCATTTTCAAAATATTTAGGCAAAACTATGGAAACTTTCTATTCATAAACAGTTGTATAATTACTGGATAGAGTTGAAAGTATTGTGGCAAAAGGAGAAATTGCTCATTCTGCAAAAAAACTCCCTTCTTTTTTTTTTTTCAATACTTTTGTTTTGTGATGCATAGGAATGAAAAACTTGCTATAACAGTTTTGCCATAATGATGTATAGAGACAAAATAATTCATTATATCTCAACCAAATTTTACCCTCCACTATTTTGTCTTCATTATTTGTTTTCCATGTTTTTTAGCTCACCTATGCACGAAGTGCAAGGTGAGCTATTGTGATCACATTTTGTCCGGCGTCCGTCAGTCGTCCGTCGTGCGTCGTCAACATTTGAGCTTGTTAACACTCTACAGGCTACATTTTGCATCCAATCTTCATGAAAGTTTATCAGAATGTTCATCTCCATAAAATCTTGGACAAGTTCGAAACTGGGCCATATGAGGTCAAAAACTAGGTCACTAGGTCGAATTGAAGGGAAATCTTGTTAACACTCTTGAGGCCACATTTTCAACTTGAGCATGTTGAAACTTTATCAAAATGTTTGTCTTAAAAATATCTAGGTCAAGTTCGAATATGGGTTATGCCGGGTCAAAAACTAGGTCACTAGGCCAAATTGAAGGAAAATCTAGTTATCACTTTGGATGCCGCATGTTTTGCTTTAGCAGCTTGAACATTTGTCAGAATGTTTGTCTTAAAGATATCTAGATCAAGTTCAAATATGGGTCATATTGGATCAGAAACTAGGTCATTAGGCCAAATTGAGGGAAAATCTTGTTAACTCTGTAGAAGCTGCATGTTTTGCTTCAGCGGCTTGAAATTTGTTCAGAATGTTGAGCTGAATGATATCTAGGCCAAGTTCGAATATGGGTCATGCCGAGTCAAAAACTAGGTCACTAGATCAAATTGAAGGAAAATCTTGTTAACACTTTGGATGCCGCATTTTTTGCTTCAGCAGCTTGAAATTTGGTCAGAATGTTTGTCTAAATGATATCTAGGCCAAGTTCGGATATGGGTCATGCCGGGTTAAAAACTAGGTCACTAAGCCAAATTGAAGGGTAATCTTGTTAACACTCTGGATACTGCATTTTTAATTTCAGCATGATGAAACTTTGTCAGAATGTTTTTCTTGATGATATGTAGGCCAAGTTTGAATATGGGTCATGCTGGGTCCAAAACTAGGTCACTAGACCAAATTGAAGGAAAATCTTGTGAACACTTTGGATGCCACATTTTTTGCTTCAGCAGCTTGGAATTTGGTCAGAATGTTTTGAGCAAGTTGAAACTTTGTCAGAATGTTGTCTTGATGATATCTAGTCCATGTTGGAATATGGGTCATATCAGGTAAAAAAATATAGATCACTAGACCAAATGAAGGAAAATATTGTTAACACTGTAGAGGTTGCATTCAGAATAATTGTCTTGATGTGTTTTGCATTGCAGTACATTGTATAATTAAGGTGAGCGATCCAGGGCCATCATGGCCCTCTTGTTTTTAAATGCATGCAATCTTTACAAAAGTTAGCTTCTGCAGAAACATTAAAATTCTGTTCCATCAAGGATTCTGTTTCAGCCAACATTTGGTGGCCGAAGAGTCTTTGGAATGAGATAAACTTCTTTTCTCTTAACATTTGCCACTTTTCAACAAAATTGTACTTTCAGTTTTCTAGATGTATTGTTTATATACGCCCATTTTGTAACGGATCGTATTATAGTTTTACCTGCGGCGTTCAGGCAGGATGGCGGGCGGCAGCGTACAGTATGTTGTCAGCTAAATAACTTGAGAAGCCTTTGTCCCATCATCACCAAATTTGTTCAGAATGTGTATTGGCATAATATCTTGGACAAGTTTGATAACTAGCCATATCACTTAAGTTAATCAAGAGTTATCACCCTTTAACTAGAAGTTACCTAAAATTGGTCTTGTCAGCCCAATTACTTAAGAAGCCTTTGTCAATCATCACCAAATTTATTCAGAATGTGTATTGGCATTTTATCTTGGACAAGTTTGATAACTAGCCATATCACTTAAGTCAATGTAGAGTTATCACCCTTTAATTATATAATTTACCTAAAATTGATCTTGTCAGCTAAATAACTTTAGAAGCCTTTGTCCAATCATCACCAAATTTGGTCTGAATGTGTATTGGCATTATATCTTGGACAAGTTCGATAACTAGCCATATCATCTTATAGAATCGAGAGTTATTGCCCTTTAATTATAGAAGTTACCTAAAATTGGTCTTGACAGCCCTATAACTTTAGAAGCCTTTGTCGAATCATGACAAAATTTTGTCAAAATGTGAATTGGCATAATATCTTGGGACAAGTTTGATAACTAGTCATATCGCTATAGTCACTCTAGAGTTATTACCCTTTAATTATAGAAATTATCTTAAATTGATCTTGTCTGCTCAATAACTTTAGAAACCCTTGGTCCAATCACCACTTAATTTAGTCAAAATGTGTATTGGCATAATATATCTGACAAGTTCTATGAACAGCCATATCGCTGAGGTCAATCAAGAGTTATTGCCCTTTAATTATAGAAATTGCCTCAAATAGGTATAGTCTGATCAATAACTTTTGAAGCTTTTATCCAATCATCACCAAATTTAGTCAGAATGTGTATGGGCATAATATCTCGGGACAAGTGCTATAATCAGCCATATCACACGAGTCATTGTATTTGATCATCACCAATTTAGACAATATGTTGATGGGCAGAATATCTTGGTCCAGTTCGGTAACTAACCATGTTATCTTAGTCACTCCACACTTATATCCCTCGAAATGGCCAAAGTGTCCACTCTCTATATTTGCCTGACGTACAACCAATTATCACTATACTTGGTCTCAAAAAAATAGTAGGGGCGTATTTTGTGACCTTTGGCGCTCTTGTTTTCAAAGCAGATGTCTCTAAAAATAGGATAGTGAAATTTAAATGACAGTGGGCATGTGAGTTCATCATTCAAACCGCTGCGCTCGAAAATAGCTAAATAATATATTTATGAATGTTTACCCTTTCCCAAATATAGATGCTTTCTAATACTCATGCAGCAGATGACATTTGAAAACATTGTTGCAAAATAAGAGATTGCTCATAATGAGCAAATTCTCCTTATTTTGTGGCATAAGGGGAAATTGCTCATTTTCTAAAGAAGTCTGCTGCAGATGCATCAAAATGGGTCTGCAAGTGGGAAAGGGTTGATATTTTTGCTTTCACAGAGCTCTGGATAAGGGGCACTTTGCATGTTCTAACATCTTTATTTGACGCTCCATGTTGATAAAAACAAAGCTGAAGAACTGATAATGGCAGCGCTCTAGATAAGGGGCAATTTTGGATGTTTTAAATACCTTGTTTGACTCGAACCCTATGTTGTGGGTACTCAAAAGCATCGTCTCAATTAGCCGATTAATTGAGTACACACATCATAGGGTTACGTTGGATATTAACCCTTTCCCTCATATAGACGCTTTCTGACGCCTCTGCAGCAGACAGCTTTTTGAAAACATAGTGACAAATGAAGAAATTGCACAAAACGTGCAATTTCTCCTTTTGCCACAATGTTTTCCCCTTTTTGTCATAGTAACGTTATCCATTCAATTATGGAGATTTTCTATGTTTTGACAAAATACGTTCAAAGTCGTCCGCTGCAGAATTGTCGTATGAGGGAAAGGGTTAAAGCAGACGGCGTTTTGAAAACATAGTGACAAAAGAAGAAATTGCACAGAACGTGCAATTTCTCCTTTTTGTCACAATGTTTTCCACTTTTAGTCATAGGTTATCCATCTGACAAAATACGTTCAAAGTCGTCTGCTGCAGAATTGTCGTATGAGGGAAAGGGTTAAGAAAGATATTGTGGAAAGAAGAGTTGTATACCCCTTCTTATCTGGACCTCTGCTTTCATTTACAGTCTGGTGGTGGTAATAATTCTGGTCTATTATTTCTTTGCAATCATTGGCATGGAGCTCTATCTCAATCTGGATCTTGTCAACTGTTGCAAGTAAGTCAAATATTCTTTCGGACACCTCTGCAGCAGACGACTTTTGAAAACATTCTGACAAAATGAATCTTCTCCTTTTGCCATAACCTTCTATTCAAATAATAAACTCTCATTTCTTGAGATTGTTCATGTCTTTGCCAAAATGTTTAAAAGTCGTCTGCTACATATTTGTTGTATGTTGAAAGGGTTAACCCTTCCACAAATATTATAAATGAGCTTCAATTATGATCAATTTCTCAATTGCCAGCTGCTTAGAAAGATTGTTGTTTGGAGTACCTTTGTAAGAAAGCCAGGAAACACTTGGCCAGGTGCACTGGCTGTCATGATATGACGAAAAATCAATCTATAATTTTGTCAAGTTTTAAACTTGATTTAATTATTATACTCCCATTTATAAAGATTTTTAAAACATATTTTTGCTTGGATGTTTTGGATTGCAGATTTTGTTAATATGGGAAAGGGTCATATAACTTTTTATGTCACAGGTATGGTATAATAAATTTATTGATCAAAACTAGCTTCATATAGTTACCCTTTCCCACATACAACACATATGCAGCAACCTCTCTGAAAATGAAAATCAACAATTGAATAGAGTTGAAAATTTGGGACAAAACAAGATATTGCTCATGATTGAGTTTTTTTTTCTTTGTGCCACACTATTTACAATAGTTATCTGTTGTAGATATTTGAAAATGCGTCCCCATGTGGGAAAGGGAGTGTGTCTATAGGATCAATGTTAGTTTTGTGGTTTGTAGATACATAGTTTTATAGTGACAAGAGATCTTGATATGAATAAAGTTAAGATTACTTGCATTAATTGGTCATAAATTTGTTTCTGTTAGGCGTATTGGCTTCAAATTTGCATCACCTAATCGATGAGGAGAATGGAACTTGGCCCTCTTATATAAACTGGGTACCAGACTTGAGAGGAACCTCTGTCTGCTTACAAGGGAAATCACTCTCATATCATAAGAGCTACTATTTCTTATTTATCTCCCTTTTCAATTCAACGCCTACTTGGTGTTTAGACAGAATGTAATCAGATGTCCAATGCGCAAGAACCTTAATTCTAGTATGAACATTTTTTAGGATTGTCCCTTTTTGCAGGTTGTCTATGGTCAAGTCAATTACTCATGTATAATCTAACTTACTGGGAGTGACACATTTTTATTGGAACACTTAATTCTAGTTTGAGTATGTCAGAAATTTTCCCTTTGTGCAAGTTATCTATGGTCAAGTTGTCTATGGTCAAGTGAATTTCTCACTTAGTATCTAACTTACTGGGAGTGGCATGTGTTTATTGGAACACTCAATTCTAGTATGAGTATGTCAGAAATTGTCCCAATTTGCAAATTGTCTATGGTCAAGTCAATTGCTCATGTATAATCTAACTTAGTGGGAGTGACACATGTTTATTGGAACACTCACTTCAGTATGACTGCATGTATGTCAGAAATTGTCCCTCTTTGCAAGTTGTCTTTGGTCAAGTCAATTCCTCACTAAATATCCAACTTACTGGGGCTGACACATGTGTTTATTGCAACACTCTTGTTTACACTATCAAATTAATCCTTCCCCTCATACAGACGCTTTTTGATGTCTTAGCAGCAGACGACTTTTGAAAATATTATGGCTAATGGAGAAATTGCTCATTATAACCACAATATTTTCAACTTTATTTAACCCTTTCCCTCATACGGCAATTCTGCAGCAGACAACTTTGAACGTATTTTGTCAAAGAATAGAAAATCTCCGTAATTGAATGGATAACCTATGACAAAAAGTGGAAAACATTGTGGCAAAAGGAGAAATTGCACGTTCTGTGCAATTTCTTCTTTTGTCACTATGTTTTCAAAACGCCGTCTGTTACAGAGGCGTCAGAAAGCGTCTATATGAGGGAAAGGGTTAATAGTGCATTTCACTTCATTTCATTCATGGAGAGTATCAATATCTTTTCAAATATGTTTTCAAAGTTGTCTACTGCAGATTTGATATATGTGGGAAAGGGTAAGGTCACGTCTAGTGGCATTCCTAGAACCTGAAATATGATTTGTTTTTCTTCAGAAACACCAGTGTGGAAGCCTACTATGAAATGTCTAACTCAAGTTCAGGATACTACTATCTTAACAACTTTGATAATATTTTCATCTCTGGGGGTAAGATTTTCATAAAAAAATATTTTTTGTGATTATTTAACAGTTTATTACATGTTGGGACTATTTTCTGACTGCCTATGACCTTGGCATAATTATTGGCAGCATTTTTATACGGTTTGCTGACGAAATTAAAATAGCTTTGGAAAACCCAAGTTTCTTTTTGTGTTTTGTCATGTGATAAAAAGAATCTGACATTCGTTGTCATTTAATAGAGTTTTCTTGAACTCATTTAATAAAACATGATATGAAATGATAACTCATGTCAGATCATATATACATTCAAAAAGAAATTTTCTGAAACTAAATAATCACAAAAGACACCATTGCTCAAGATCCCACCTGTACTAGCTATGAGTTGTGAGTGTTGTTTTTTGGCAAGGCATATTTCTGTAGCTTAATTTAAGGAGTCGTTGATGATGAGTGTGCTGTGATATTTTGAAACCCTCTTGAGAGCTGTTTGCCCGCTCGCTGAATTAAGGTTGAGTGCCCTTGGGCAAAGCACTTTTCCTAACTTAGAACTACTGGTTTTGGGTTAAATAATTAACTGAAATAATTGTTAAAACGGTGTAAAACCCCAGTCAAACAATTAAAACAAAATAGAGTTGATTGCTTTAAACACATTTGTCAGAGACAAAAATCTAGACAATCAATAGTATAACTGTGTGGGAAAAGGAAAAGTTATTGGTTTATAGCAATTTCTTCATTTTCATTGACGTCACAGGCATCAGCAAGATTACTAGTTTGTTAAAGATTTAATAAATAATTCAGTATCTCCTTTCTTTTTTCAGTTACACTATTTGAACTGACAGTGGTGAACAATTGGTATATAATAATGGTAAGACAGCTTTATTATTGTTTTGTATCTGAGTTTCAGCTTCCTGGAACCGTGTCCTGGAACTGAAGTTCTCAATCTGTCAGTGGTGACTGTAGCAAAATGTATAAGTTTGAATTGGCCCCTATTTGGGAATATTTTTTGTCAAATGGCCTTGGTGGTGTAGAGATAGAACGTCCGCCTTGAGTGTGTGCGATCGCGGGTTCGATCCCCGAGGGGTCATACCAAAGACTTTAAAGATGGTATTAATGGTTGCCGTCCTTGGCGCTAAGAGTTGCGGGGTTAGCATTACGGCTGACTGGCTGGTGTCAGCATAAATTGACCAGAAGTACTGGTAATTTACCCAGGAAAAGCTGGATATAACTGAACAATTGTTGAAAGCAGTGTTAAAAAACACACCAAACAATCAATCAATCAATTGTCTTTTGGCAACCCTTGTTTTTAGCTCACCTGACTGGCTGAGCTTATGTTGTCACTCTGCTGATGGAGTCAGTGGTCAGTTTTTAGCAAGCTCTCCTGTATATTGGTAAGTTTTGTTTAATGATCCATACATATCTGTCTGTCTCAAAATGTGTGCCAGCTATATATTTTTGCATTGATGGAAGGATTTTGAGGTTTCATGACATATTTGTTCATCTTATTCAGACGATGTGCCTAGTGCATGATTGGACAGATTAGGTTCAAGGTTATATGGTCCCTGCAGCTGAAGATTTTGAAAACATTTAGGCAAAAAACTAGAAAATCTACATCTGAAAGTATAATATATTATTGAATAGAGTTGAAAAGATTTTGGCAAACGGAGAAATTTCTAATTATGAACAATTTCTCCAATTGCCACAATGTTTGCAAAAGTTGTCTGCTGTAAATGTGTCTGCAAGCGGGAAAAAGTTTAAGGGCACAAGAAAGCTTCATATTTTATGTTACAATGCAATTTTTTTAGCTTTTGAATTAATAGAATGATTGTGAAATGAAACTGTGTCACTCAGGCCAAGGTGATTGTTATGTCAAAAAGAAAAAAAGAAAAATAATCTCAATTATAATTATGAGGAAAATACATGATTTTTTTTTTACCAAAGTTTGTACCTGTCTGTCTTTACACTTGCAGGAAGGCTATGCAAAACACTACAATGAATGGAGCAGAATTTATTTCATGGTTTTCTACATTGTTATGATGGTAAGTAAAACATCTAGTACATGCATACTTTAGTATGTCTTTAAACTGCATGTTTTGCAGCTTCATATGTGAGCCCGATCATGGTAACAGGCCACAGTCTGATCTAGATCTACATATGATGTAAGCTGATATGAACCTTCACTGTTCAGAAATGCCAACTTGTACAGTAACCTTTTCTCATCCAATGTTTGACAAAATTCATTGTGACAAGCTTCATTTTGGTTTAAAGTAGGGATGGCAATGAATTGGAAAATTCGATCGCAAAGTGTTTGAATGTTCAACCAATTTGTGCATGCTTTGCCATTGAACAAGAAATTATAAATTATTTTTTTGCTGTAACATTTAGTTCTGATTACCAAATCCGTCGGGGACCGATGTGAAGGTCGTTATTAGAGTAAAAATGTGGAACTGCCCATAAGAAGCAATTTAACATTTCTCTTGCTGTTTATACATGTAACTGAAATATTGTTGAAAATGGGCATGAAATGTTCCCTGTACCAGGCTATCTATGTGATAAGGTAGTCAGTAGTGGCCTACTGGTTAGAGATACACATGGTTAGGTGAACTGGCCGCAGTGTTATTATTGAAATACTTTTGAAAATGGTGTTCACCCTTTCCCGCATATAGATGCTTTCTGATGCCTTTGCAGTTGACAACTGTAGAAAACATTATGGCAAAAGGAAATATTGCTCATGATGAACAATTTCACATTTCGTCACAATGTTTTCAACTCTTCTCAATAGTAAGACATTCATTATTACAAACATATCCCATACTTTTGTCTAGATGTTTACAAAGTCTTCCCCCATTAGAGTTGTTGTTTGTAAGGAAAGGATTAAATTGCAATTGATCGATAAATTAATCCATTTTGCCAGTTGTGATGACTATAGTTGCTGCTTTTATTCTCGAGTTGTTCTTATTTAGAATAGCTTACAGAAGACAGGTGCAGCTGGATGATATTGATTTGATCAATCAATCAATGAATTAATCTGTTTTGCAGGTTGTGATGACTATAGTTGTTGCGTTCATTCTTGAGTTGTTCTTATTTAGAATAGCTTACAGAAGACAGATGAAGCTCGATGACATTGACGGTGAGTACTGGTGTAAACCCCTCCTTTACTAAGCTTAGTTGGAAGTGACACTTTCTGCCAATCAATGAGTTGTGAGTTTGAACCCCAGAACGGCCGATATTCTTTCAGAAGCATGACAAAAGTCAATTTGACACGTATCATTCGTCTTCCATCAGTTGACTATCGTTTCATGTGGAAAAGCATCGAGTTGCTTGGAAAGACTGTTGTGTGAGGAAGTCAGGAAATACATGGATAGGTGAAGCGGTTGCCATGATATTACTTAAAAAATTGTTGAAAAAGGCGTCAAACCACAAGCAATCAAATCAACTCATTGACATAAATCATTTCCCACAAACAAACAAATCAGCATCACAGGATTTTGAAAACAGTACTAAATGTAAAATCTGAAATAAGTTGAGAAACATTTTGGCAAAAGGAGGGATTTCTCATTATTAGCAAATTCTCCTTTAATATGTCATCTGCTGCACATTGGCAAAAATATGTCTGCATGTAAAAAGGAGATCTACAACATTAAACAAAATTTGCAAACATGTGAGAGCTTTCGCGACTCGACTCTATTTTGTATATTTAACCATTTCCTTTATACAGAAGATAATTGACAGCAGACGATTTCAGAAAACATTGTTGAAAAAGAAAAAAAAGGCTAAAAACAGTCAATTCCTCCTTTTCAGACAGTTGTTATGCGTCTTACGTCTGTCTGTCCCTTTTTTGTCTGGCCAATTTCAGCAACCATTGACTTGAAATCAATGAAACTTTATGGGAAGCTATGTTCACTTACGTGTGGAGATGTGCATATTACCAACACATTCTAGTTTGATGATTTATTTCCCTTTTGATTTTAATTTCTCTCCATCCTGTTTTTGTCCACGTTATTTCTCAGCAATAACTGATTTGATTTTAATGAATCTTTATGGGATGCTTCACTTATAAATGAAGATGTGCATATTATCAAGGCGTTCTGGTTCGAGGATTTTGCCCTTTTCATTTCTATGTCTGTACGTCAGCCTTTGTCCGAGCTATTTTTCAGCAACAACTTACTTGAATTCAATGAAACTTTATTAACAAGAGATATGCATATTATCAGCATGTTGCAGTTCGTTGATTTTTCACATGAGTCATTACCCTTAAATATGAAAGCAATGAAAGTTCTGGGGGCTGCAGGAAGGTTGGATAAGTACGGAAAATGTGAAAGGAAATAACAATTGCAGCTTATGTTTATGTATTTATTGTTAAGAAGTTGAAAGGTCATATAAAAATTAATAAATATTATGAAACTGGCAATTGGAAAACAGGAGGACCTTGTTTGCCCTATATTGTTCACCGGAGTGCAAGAGCTCACAAGTATACAAATTGAAGAAATGAAGAATCAAAGGAAAATTTGACAGCAGGTTTAGTCAGAAACATTTTGAACTTCTGCCTTATTATATTGAGAAACATGTCAATGTTAAATCAACCTCCATCAAGTAGATTCTGTGTGTTTTACAAATTGCACCCACTCGAGAAATTATTTTGAAGTGCGGCTAGGCCAGTAGTTTCTGACAAGAAGAATTTAATAGTTTTTAGCTCACCTGATCTTTGCTCAAGGTGAGTTATTGTGCTCGCCTTTTGTCCGTCGTGCGTCAACTTCTTCTCCTCAGTAACCAGTGGTCCAATTCGGATGAAACTTCACAGAAAGCATCCTCTCAATGACCTCACCAGAATTCCTTCAAATTGTTGGGATCTATGCAGAATTCAAAACTGATAAGTGTAATTTAGTGAAGTATTGTAGTATTAAATGCAGTCAGACATAGCGTTCAAGCTCTCTGATTGGTAGTTGGTTTATTTTTACACTATCTTCTTCGTCACTATTTTCCGGAAATGTTCCTAAATTTCTTTATCTATTTATAACATGTATATTGTTATGTCAAATCAAAGAAAATATATAAACAACAGAACCAACAAGTGAAATGGCTTAAATATGGTTTTAAACTAATATTATTACATGATGGCTAAAATTTGCAACCCAACAAAATATAAACTTTACTGTTTAATAGAGTAAGCAATTAGCTTTAACAATCTCATCAAATTCACTAAATCATAAAGCAACAATATATTCTACATGAATAAACAATAATCTCTATTGTGTGGCAGTTATGGCCCCTGTTGCAGCCAAAAAACCCAGGGAAATGCTTCACATTCCAGATAAATTGTTCGATGCCATAAAGGAAACTGACAGGACTCCCCACGTTTGTTCCATTTGTCCTCACCAGCCTCTATTGGCCCGGTGCCCCGCCATAAGGTCGTCCTTATGGCATTCCTTATTTACTCACACCAAGCCCAAAGCAGGTGCCTATGGGTGGTGAAAACCTCCCAACACCAAAGCAGATGCCTAAGGTATTGGTTGGTGCAACCCCCCACCAACTCAATAGCTGATGCCTATGGTTGGTGAAAAGCTATGCAATCAATGGATCGGTCAGCAGTCAGTTCCTTACCCTTATCATTTAAAGCATTTCCCCGGAATTTTCAGCCAGCAAACAGTGACAAAATAAAAATAAAAAGCAAATAATACGAAATATAGATATATAAAAAGGTTGAGACTGTAATACTTGAATTTACCCAATAGGAGTTTTAGTTTTTGGTAGCTATTATGAAAAGTCACATAATGAAAAATAAAAACACCGCATGTCACAAGAAATGCTTAAAATCACAGTCTTAATGTAATCGGAGTAGGTAGCATATCCGAGCTATCTCCATCGCTGTCTAAAAATGAGCCATGTTGAGGCATAGAACATGCGGTATACACTGTATTGCTCCTCATAACCAATTCCCTGGCACCTGAAATTACTTCACCATTAGTATCAAAATACCAAGATTTACTGGCCATCTAACAGCATAACTCTGTAACAAAAAAGGAAAACAAGCACCATCTTCAACATATAAATGTACATCAGCAAAACATAAAACAAGTACAGTGGTATACAGCTGAAGAGATACGACTAGAATCGAAAACTGGATATAACCAAAATGATTAACAATCAACTAAGGGTATTAAAAACATACAAAGATAGGTATCTAACATCAACAAAAAGGGGTGGGTGGGTGGGCGATTGATTGAGCATGAAACGTTTTATCAAGCTATCCCGCGACAATTTGGATGAATCAGCGGTGAATCGTTTTATTTATGTTGTAGTAAAAAACACACAGCGGTGCTGTATGACACCATTAAACGGTGTTCAGGTAAACATTGACCATTCCCCTCACTTGCGTAAGCATTGAAATTTTGCCGTGGTAATAAAGAGTTCTATTAATATCAATAGCCCCTATTATTACATGATGGCTAAAATTTGCAACCCAACAAAATATAAACTTTACTGTTTAATAGAGTAAGCAATTAGCTTTAACAATCTCATCAAATTCACTAAATCATAAAGCAACAATATATTCTACATGAATAAACAATAATCTCTATTGTGTGGCAGTTATGGCCCCTGTTGCAGCCAAAAAACCCAGGGAAATGCTTCACATTCCAGATAAATTGTTCGATGCCATAAAGGAAACTGACAGGACTCCCCACGTTTGTTCCATTTGTCCTCACCAGCCTCTATTGGCCCGGTGCCCCGCCATAAGGTCGTCCTTATGGCATTCCTTATTTACTCACACCAAGCCCAAAGCAGGTGCCTATGGGTGGTGAAAACCTCCCAACACCAAAGCAGATGCCTAAGGTATTGGTTGGTGTTATTTTTATTTAAACTGAAATCGACAACGCCCGTAAATATTCGTACTTTTCCGTTTCACTTCCGGAAGATGACTAATAACCTTTCAGTTGACCTCCCAATGTGCATTTGTCACATGACTTCTTTGATTTCCATTTATTTTTCGTCACATAATTCTGGGCATAGTCGCAAACTTAGTTTTCTTTTTGTAAAATATATTATGGAATATGAAATTGAAGAATATTAAAAAAAATGTAAAATGCAAAACATAATAGTAAAATCAGGCATGATGATTTGTTTCACAATGGCAAATGACTCCATTTAAACTGAATTGGATAATCTCCATAAATGCTCGAATATAGCCCTACTTTTCAGTTCTGCTTTGCGAAGATGATAACAACCTTCCATATTTGACCTCTTGGCACATTAATTTCTAAGCATTTGTAAAGCTTTTATGAGTACTCACGCCTTAAGTTTTTAACTGATGTTCATACAACATTATAATGATCTTTTTTGGGTGATCTTAAGGCATTTTTTTTTAATCCATGATGAACTATTTTTTCTGCACAGTCTCACCCTAAAATGCGTTGTATGTTTACAGCAATTGGAAAGCAGCCAACTCCGAAAAATGGTTTATCTACTATGACAAGGGGCTAAGCCCCAGGTCAATAAAATGACAGGAGAATTCATGTCTGGGCTATTTCTAAGCAACCACTGAGATAACAAGTTGGAATCAATAATACTTTAACCCTTTCCCTCATATAGATGCTTTCTGACACCTCTGCAGCAGACAGCTTTTTGAAAACATGGTGACAAAAGAAAAAATTGCTCAAATCGAGCAATTTCTCCTTTTGTCACCATGTTTTCAACTCTATTCAATTATTGTTCTTTCATTTAGAAGAATTTTCTATGCTTTTGCCGAGATGTTTTCAAAGTCGTCTGCTGCAGATTTGTTGTATGTGGGAAAGCGTTAAGGGAAGCCTCTTTAACAAGCGTAGATATGCATATTATAACTATTTCCACTGTTGTACTCGCATTTCTTATCATTTACTTACTTATGGCAAATTGATTTTTCTACATATAGTATATTGTATCATTATTCCTGTGACCTCGCTATACCTCGGGAACATCCATTGATTCCACCAATATCTTGTTTTAATTCTGTATCAAAAGTAAACTCATACACTTTCAATTCAATGATATTAGCTAATAGGTTAATACATTTCTGTTCATAGATCATGAAAAGTTCAAAGTGGAGATCAGTCTAGGTACAGAAGAGGAAATGATGTGTGAAGATACAGACATGATCTTGACGGGTAGTCATATATCCAATCAGCGAGAGTCACATGACATCATAGTGAGTACCTTTAATCCTTTCCCTCATATAGATGCTTTCTGACGCCTCTGCAGCAGATGCTTTTTTTTAAAACATAGTGACAAAAGAAGAAATTGCACAAAACGTGCAATTTCTCCTTTTGCCACAATGTATTCCATTTTTTGACATAGGTTATCCATTCAATTATGGAGATTTTCTATTTTTTGACAAAATACGTTCAAAGTCGTCTACTGCAGAATTGCCGTATGAGGGAAAGGGTTAATCCTTTGGCATCATGCAGAAGTAGTTTGATGAATCTGACGGCTTTTTGAAAACATAGTGACAAAAGAAGAAATTGCACAAAACGTGCAATTTCTCCTTTTGACACAATGTTTTCCACTTTTTGTCATAGATTATCCATTCAATTATGGAGATTTTCTTTTTTTTGACAAAATACGCTCAAAGTCGTCTGCTGCAGAATTGCCGTATGAGGGAAAGGTTAATCCTTTCCAACATGCATCTGCGGCAGACAACCTTTGGAAACATTGTGGCATATGAAAAAAAATTGTTCAAAATGAACAATTCCTCCTTATGCCACATAGTTTTTATTTCTATTCAATAATTAAGCTTCTGGTTATATGCAAATTTTCGTCTTTATATATAGCTATATTTACCCTCAAATAATGCAATGTTCACAACTGCAAATACAGTCCAACCTGTGTTTAAAGACCACCCATCGGAATGAATCTTCATTTTCTTGTTTCGTCCACATAAAGGGATCGCTTTTTTTTGTCTGTCAGTCAGACTTTCACTAACTGTCTTGTATTTCATCATTATTCTGCAGCAGATGTCTTTGAGCACATATAGGCAGAAATGCCAAAAATGTCTATGCATGAAAGTATAATTATTGAATGGGGCTGAAAACATCAAGAGCAATTTCTTCTTTTGCCTCAATATTTTCATAAATTGTCTGCTGCAGTGGCGTAAGAAAGTGTCTGTATGTGGGAAAGGGTTAAAATGGTTACATGCATTTTTCTAAGGAAATATGTCCTCCTTTGTCTGTAGATTTTAAAAAAGAACACACTCCTAATGTCATGATATACAGTGGAACCTGTTTATAAAGACCACCCATGGGAAGATAACAATCTGAACCTGTTTATAAAGACCACCCATGGGAAGATAACAATCTGAATTTTGTTTACAGGTGGTCCTTATTTGCAGGGTAATTTATGCAAAAAATGTATTTTGGGGAAACTAAGTGTGATTGATATAGACAGGGAATTGCTATTCAAGGGTGGTCTTTAACACAGGTTCGACGGTAAATGTATGTCGACCATTTAGACCAGTTTACCCATTTCCTCCTGATGGGATCCAGATTACCTACCGGTATAATTCTTTGCTTTTACATACCGTCCCATTTTGATAAGTATATATTTTGGTGCAAGTTAACTTGTCAATTGTCTTCTTCTTTCACTATTTTTCAGACACCCTACGTTTATAGAGGAGAAAAGAAAAGAAGTAAAGAAGATTTCAGTCTCCGAATGTACAGTGATGAAGTTAAGGTAGGATTGCACTAAAATCATTATCTTACCTCAATCTGCTGCAGAACACTTTTGAAAACATTGTGGTCAAAGGAGAACTTAATGATAATTAGCAATTTCTCTTTTGCCACGATGTTTTCAACTCTTATAAAAAATATCCAAACTACAAAACCATGTTTTGTTAGCCCTTTACAACATATAGACACTTTCTCGCTTACAAGCAATTTTTAGCTCTACTGGCCAAAGGCCAGAAGGGCTTATGTCGTGGCGATGTGTCCGTCGTCTGTGCGTCCGTAAACAATTTCTTGTTAACACGATACAGTCTTCACTTTTGATTGTATCTCAACCAAATTTATACAGTAGTTAGATATCCATGAGAGCTCGGTTCCTTTCGAAAACCAGCCAGATCCGCCCATGCATGACTGGATTATGGCCCTTGAAATGGTCAAAATTGCTATAAAAGAGCTTGTTAACACAATACAGTCTTCACGTTTGATTGTATCTCAACCAAACTTATACAGTAGTTAGATATCCATGAGAGCTCGGTTCCTTTCGAAAACCAGCCAGATCCGCCCATGCATGACTGGATTATGGCCCTTGAAATGGTCAAAATTGCTATAAAAGAGCTTGTTAACACGATACAGTCTTCACTTTTAATTGTATCTCAACCAAACTTATACAGTAGTTAGATATTGATGAGAGCTCGGTTCCTTTCTAAAACCAGCCAGATCCGCCCATGCAAGACTGGATTATGGCCCTTGAAATGGTCAAAATTGCTATAAAAGAGCTTGTTAACACGATACAGTCTTCACGTTTGATTTTATCTCAACTAAACTTATACAGTAGTTAGATATCTATGAGAGCTCGGTTCCTTTTGAAAACCAGTCAGATCCGCCCATGCAAGACTGGATTATGGCCCTTGAAATGGTCAAAATTGCTATAAAAGAGCTTGTTAACACGATACAGTCTTCACGTTTGATTGTATCTCAACCAAACTTATACAGTAGTTAGATATCCATGAGAGCTCGGTTCCTTTCGAAAACCAGCCAGATCCGCCCATGCATGAATGGATTATGGCCCTTGAAATGGTCAAAATTGCTATAAAAGAACTTTTTAACACGATACAGTCTTCACTTTTGATTGTATCTCAACCAAACTTATACAGTAGTAAGATATCCATGAGAGCTCGGTTCCTTTCCTAAACCAGCCAGATCCGCCCATGCAAGACTGGATTATGGCCCTTGAAATTGTCCAAATTGCTATAATTGAGCATGTGAACACAATAGAGGCTCCATTTACTATCTGATCTTCACCAAACTTAGATAGTAGTTAAATATTGATGAGAGCTTGGTTCCTTTTGAAAACCAGCTAGATCCGCCCATGCAAGACTGGATTATGGCCCATGAAATTGTAAAAATTGCTATAATACAGCTTGTGAACACAAAAGAGCCTCCATTTACTATCCGATCTTCACCATACATACATGCTCTGGATTGAAAATGACCAAAGAACCATACCAGTAGAGCATAGGCCCTCATGGGCCTCTTGTTCTATTTGCCACAATGTTTTCAACTTTTTAGTCATTTATACAGATTTTCCGTATTTTTGTAAACATGCTCCCAAAGTTTGCTGTATGTGGGAAATGGTTAACTAAATGATGCAGATAACATATGACATTTTTGCAGTGGACAGTTTTTGACAACACCGACGCCTCTGCAGCAGATTGCTTTTTGAAAACATAGCGACAACAGAAGAAATTTGCTCAAAATTAGCAATTTCTCCTTTTGCCACAATGTTTTTCACTTTAATTCATAGGTTATCCATTCAATTATAGAGATTTTCTATTTTTAGCTCACCAGAGCACGTAGTGCTCAAGGTGAGTTATTGTGATTGCCTTTTGTCCGTCGTTCGTCGTCCGTCGTCAACATTTGCTTGTTAATTAACTAGAGGCAACATTTTGCATCCAATCTTTATAAAAGTTTATCAGAACATATATCTCGATCAACTCTAGGCCAAGTTCGAAACTGGGTCATGTGGGGTCAAAATCTAGGTCACTAGGTCAAATTTAAGGAAAATCTTGTTAACACTCCTGAAGCCGCATTTTTGGCTTGAGCATGTTGAAACTTTGTCAGAATGTTTGTCTTAGTGATATCTAGGCCAAGTTCGAAAATAGGTCAAATTTAAGGAAAATCTTGTTAACACTCCTGAAGCCGCATTTTTGTCTTGAGCATGTTGAAACTTTGTCAGAATGTTTGTCATAGTGATATCTAGGCCAAGTTCGAATATAGGTCATGTCAGGTCAAAAACTAGGTCACTAGGCCAAATTGAAGGAAAATCTTGTTAACACTCTGGAAGCCACATTTTAAACTTGACCATGTTGAAACTTTGTCGGAAAGTTTGTCTTGATGATATCTAGGCCAAGTTCGAATATGGGTCATGTCGGGTCAAAAACTAGGTCACTAGGCCAAATTGAAGGAAAATCTTGTTAACACTCTGGAAGCCACATTTTTAACTTGACCATGTTGAAACTTTGTCGGAAAGTTTGTCTTGATGATATCTAGGCCAAGTTCGAATATGGGTCATGTCCGGTCAAAAAGTAGGTCACTAGGCCAAATTGAAGGAAAATCTTGTTAACACTCTGGAAGCCACATTTTCGGCTTGAGCATGTTGAAACTTTGTCAGAATATTTGTCTAAGTAATAGCTAGGCCAAGTTCGATTATATGAGTCATGTCGGGTCAAAAACTAGGTCACTAGGCTAAATTTAAGGAAAATCTTGTTAATTAACACTCTTGAAGCCGCATTTTAAACTTGAGCATGTTGAAACTTTATCAGAAAGTTTGTCCTGATGATATCTAGGCCAAGTTCGAATATGGGTCATGTCATGTCAAAAACTAGGTCACTAGACCAAATTTAAGGGAAATCTTGTTAACACTCTGGAAGTCACATGTTTGGCTTGAGCATGAGAGAGTTATGTCTTAAATAGCCCATTCTCAGGTGAGCGATTCCAGGGCCTCATGGCTCTCTTGTTTAACAAAATATTTCAAAGTCGTCTGCTGCAGATTTGTTGTATGAGGGAAAGGGTTAAAAACTGCTTGCATTGAAAACATTTGAGAATAACACGAGAACATTTTTAATAGTGATTTTAATACCAAGTTGGAAAAAAATGGATGAAAAAGGACAGATTGTTTGATTCTCCTTTCTGCACAATGTTTTTAAGGTCATCTGTTACCAAGGCATCAAAAGTTATTTGTTTCAGGAAAAGTATTTTAAAAGTTTTTATCATTTTGTCATTCCAGGCCTGGATAGCAGAAGAAAAAGAGACTAAATCAGAAGTCATACAAGATTTAGAAGAACTGAGATCTCGGGGGCGCAGTCATAATTCACAAATAGCATAATTTTTTAGTGTTCATACACAGTATTTTTTAAAGAGTTAACTCTTTCCCTCATACGGCAATTCTGCAGCAGACGACTTTGAACGTATTTTGTCAAAAAATAGAAAATGTCTATAATTGAATGGATAACCTATGATAACAAGTGGAAAACATTGTGGCAAAAGGAGAAATTGCACGTTTTGTGCAATTTCTTCTTTTGTCACTATGTTTTCAAAAAGCCATTTGCTGCAGAGGCATCAGAAAGCGTCTATATGAGGGAAAGGGTTAATCTAGATTTCGGAGATAGGTTTTTGAAAACATAGTGACAAAACCTGAAAAATAAAAGATAGATTAATTGTTAAATAAAGTTGAAAACATTGTGGCCAAAGGAGAAATTGTTCATGATGAGCAATTTTAGCTCTGGCCATAATGTTTTCAAAATATTGCTATTGCGTCAAAATGCGTCTGCAGGTGGGAAAGGTCTAATCTCATTTTTAGCTCATATTGAGTCATATTGATTGTCCTGGATCATCTTTTGGTCAACAATTTGCCAAACATATATTTTATACAATAAAGTATCCTCAAATGGGGGTCAAATCTTAACCATTTACCACATACAAGTCTGCAGCAGACGACTTTGAAAACTTCTAGGCATAAATATGTTAAATCTCTAAATAAAAGAATAATTCTTTAATAGAGTTGAAAACGTCGTAACAAAAGGAGAAATCCATCATGGTGAGTGATTTCTTCTTTTGCGCCAACAAATCTGGAGTCTTTGAGGGAGAATAACATAACCTTTACAAGAGTTCCAATACAATAATACATGACATAACCTTTTACTGGCAACCTATGGTGCCTTATGTTAAAACACCCTCTTCCAAAGATGTAGAGACCTATCGTTCATGTCAATACTCAAGTGACAGTACTGTGTAAAGTCTTTGAGGGAGAATAACATGACCTTTACATGAATTCAAATGCATGAAATAACCCTTTATCTTGTACAGGCAACCTTAGATGCCTTGTGTTAAAGCGACTGAACTCCAGATACCCAACTGTCGAACAAAAATAAAAAATCCAATTTTAAGAAAATAAGTGTTATTTTTGTATTTGGGGCATTAAAATATGATAACTGACATATTACATACCCCTATAATCGGTGAGATTTCCTTGTCTCAATACTTTTTCCATCGCAAATTCTACCCTGTCAGTAACGGGGTAAGATTTTAAATAGCTTTCGATGCTTTTAATCTCATTCATCACGTGACTTGAAAAGTCGTCACGTGAATTGAAGAGTCGTCACATGACCGATAGGACGCATGCGCATTAAATGAAACATTTTTATACCATGAAGGTTTTATGCAAAATCACGAGTAGCTCATGCAATCACAAACAAATCTCTATGATTACTGTCGTTCGACTCCGCCAAACGTGTAAATTGTGTATAACTGTACACGCCTGTCAGAGTGAACCGTTATATAGTTATATCACATGATCGTTGCAAGGTGCCCGTCTGAAGGATTCCGTGGTATTTTTAGATAGGAAACCCCTTCATCGGGACAATTGAAAACGACTCAAGTTCACTTTATTGATAAAAAACGATACATTTTCTAACCTGGTTTTACTTGGATAACATAAAGAATAACATTTTGGGTGAATTCGTTTTTTTTTTTTTTTTTTTTTTTTTCGTGCTATCTGGATTTCAGTCGCTTTAAAGTAAAATATAAATATAAAAGAGTTACTCTGGATACATGTCCAGACAAATCCAACATAATTACACTGTTTGTTCTTCCATATATTCATTAAAGTGATATTTGATTGTAAATTAATTGTGATGTTTAACCCTTTTGCTCCACCAGATGACTTTTGAAAACATTCTGGCAAAAGGAGAAATTGTTTTACTTCGCTTTACAGAGATTTTCTATATTTGTATCCCCGTTTCAAAGTTGTCTGCTGCATAATTGTTGTATGAGGGAAAGGGTGTTAAAGAATTGATATAAGAGTGTATAGAATTGTTTTAAATTTTCGTCTGATATAATAGTGTATAGAATTGTTTTAAATTTTCGTCTGACTCTCTGTCTGTTATTATATTAAGCCTTTCCCACATACAACAAATCTGCAACGGACAACTTTGAAACGGGGATACAAATATGGAGAATCTCTGTAAAGCGAAGTAAAACTATTTCTCCTTTTGCCAAAATATGGCAAAAATATGAAAATATTTTTATTATGAGCAATTTCTCCCTTAGCCACAATGTTTTCATGAGTTTTCTGCCGCAGAGGTGTCAGAAAGTATGTGTAGTTATGGGAAAGCAATAAAGTTATTTCACATTTTGTGACTAAAATGAATTATCATTTATGTCCCTGTGATATGACTTTAATAGTGTTAACCCTTTCTCTGATATAGACGCTTTCTGACGCCTCTGCAGCCGACGGCTTTTTAAAAACATAGTGACAAAAGAAGACATTGCTCAAAACGAGCAATTTCTCCTTTTGCCACAATGTTTTCCACTTTTAGCCATAGGTTATCCATTCAATTATAGAGATTTTCTATTTTTTGACAAAATACGTTCAAAGTCGTCTGCTGCAGAATTGTCGTATGAGGGAAAGGGTTAAAACGGTTTAAAACCAAAAGGAATAAATTTAATGGAATGTGACATTGTGAATACTTGAGCATATCACCTGACAATTCTTTTGTGATTTTGTTCATCACTTTTTCTGTCTTAAAATAGAGATTTAATTACACTAAGACAAATGTCCATGTTCTTATGGGATAAGTGCAATTTCATTTTTTTGTACATTTAATGGTTTTATTTGTGAATGTATTTTTATTTTCCTTGTTTGTTTTTATTTTCATATTTTATTGCACCAAAGTCAAGTAAAATAAGTTGTATAAGACAAACCATTCCATGAGAAAACCTACATCATTACAAATTTACAACTACTTTAAACCCTTTCCATAATGTAAACGCATCTATTTAGCCTTCATTTGAAAACATTGAGGCAAAAGGAGAAATTGCTCATGATGAGCAATTTCTCCTGTTGCCACAATGTTTTCAAGGCATATATTTTCATTTATAGAAATTTTCCATTATATTTTTGCCAAGATGTTCACCAAGTCATCTACTGCATGTTGACTTTAATTGGTGAAACAATCCAAGGTGCACAGTTTGATTGGTCTGTTTTCGATTATAATTCAATAAGTCATAACCATTTATGTGTTATCATATTTTGTGTCATCATTTGTAAATATGAGGAAAGAAATACGAGCCTGTCAATGGGAAAAAGGTACAAGCCTACATTTCTATGCATCTTCTTGGTTATATCAGAAACTACACGCTGCCTTTCTATGCATCTGCTGGGTCATATCAGAATTTGAGAAACTACACACTGACATTTCTATGCATCTGCTGGGTCATATCAGAAACTACACACTGACATTTCTATGCATCTGCTGGGTCATATCAGAAACTACACGCTGACATTTCTATGCATCTGCTGGGTCATATCAGAAACTACACGCTGACATTTCTATGCATCTGCTGGGTCATATCAGAAATTGCATGTTGACAAAAGCTTGTAACAAGCTTGCACAAATAATATGTGAACAGTGTAGATCTTAATGTGCCAGTGCACTGGCCAATCTGGATCTACACTGTTCACAAATATCAACTTGTACCTTTTTCCTTGGACGGGCTCATATTCTTTCTGGATAAATGGGAAGTAATTTTGATACAAAATGGAAAACATTGTGCAAAAAGGAGATGTTCTCCTTTTCTCTGCAATGCTTTCGGTGATCTGCTGCAGAGGCAATACGCATCATCATCTGTTGTGTCAACAATTTCAGTTTTAATACATATATATTTGTACCTCTTCAATGAAGAATTCTCTCTCTGAAGCCAATACATTTGATAACTTTCACATTATGTGAAAAGGAAATATTAAAATGAGCAATTTTTCCTTTTCTTATAATATTTTCTGCTCTGTCGCAGTCAGACATGTAATATTATTTGTTTTTACTTAAAAAGAAAAAAAATTATTTTCAATGCTAAACAATTTGGAAGCTAGAAAAAGAAAATAGCATACGGGGTAATGTGTCAATTTTTTATCAATGAATTATTGCCATCCTCTATGCACATTGCTAGCACTGTCCTTCAACATTGGATGCACATGCATCCGTATTTGATATTGGTCATGCTTTATGTACTTTAATATAGACTTATAGTTTTATGTACTTAAAGTCCTTCAACATTCAACTGTCACTTGTTGAATGATTAACCCTTTCCCTCATACAGACGCCTCTGCAGCAGACAGCTTTTTGAAAACATAGTGACAAAAGAAGAAACTGCTCAAAACGAGCAATTTCTTCTTTTGCCACAATGTTTTCCACTTTTAGTCATAGGTTATCCATTCAATTAAAGAGATTTTCTATTTTTTGACAAAATATGTTTAAAGTCGTCTGCTGCAGAATATGAGGGAAAGGGCCCTTTTCCACATTCAACAAATCTGCACCAGATGACCTTGAAAACATCTATACAAAAAAAGAAATATGTATAAGTGAAGGTAAATTTAACGGTACTGAATGAAGTTGTAAACATTGTGGCAAAATTTCTTCTATTGTCACCATGTTTTCAAAACTCATCTGCTTCAGAGGTGTCAGACACAGTGTGTGTATACAACAAATGCTACGGCGGACAGAAATACTTTACTTCGGTTTAGAAGTAGAAACAAAGGTAACTTTTTTATTTCTTCATCATTTTTAATGAAACATGGCGCAGAGCCCTATCTCCGGGTTTTCAACTGAGTTTGATAAGTGTTTTAGTTTCTTCTAACACTTCGATGAACCTGTTCTCAAAATTTATTAATATCGCCAACAGTCGGAGCATTTTCAAAACCGGATTTTGAGAACAGGTTTGGCGAAAGTGTTTGAAAAAACTAGACCACCCATCAAACTCCTGTAAAAACCGGAGACAGGACATTGTAAGCGGTGTAGACTGCGCCATGTTTCATCAAAAAGGGTGAAGAAATAAAAAAGTTACCATTGATTTTACATTCTTATTAAGAGCAATTATTGCCGTCTGATCATGCAAATATGACATCAAAAGTCAGGTGGTATACACACACTGAGACAGTAGCGTCTATATCTCGGAAAAAAGGTCAGTTTACAGAGTTTACAGAGAAAGATCTAGTGTTCACAGATCTATAAGTCATATGACTGTGCCAGTTTGATATTAAGAGGAATTTTTGTCACTTGGTAGTTGGTACATACAATGTACATGTATATTCATGTTGTTAGATATAGTGTTCATTGATCTATCAGTCATGTGACTGACAGTTCAATCTACAGGAGGTATAGCTAGGACATTTATTGTTAGAATTTAATTAAGCAAACAGTTTATATGTCGCTTGGTACATTAGTCGAAATTTAGTTGGACATTTGCTTCTTTGTACATTCAATGTACATGTAGATATGTTGTGATTTTAATGTTTAAATATGATGTATGTTTGCCAAAAACAGTTAATGTTGGTCTTGATTTTATGTAATAACAAATGACCCCTGTATTATGAATATAAACCTTTGTGTATTTGTGACAGATGTTGATAAAGATCAGTCTGTAAATCTATATATTATCATATAAATTTACACTGTCAGTAGATTCTTTAGAGTTCCTGCGATTTAACAGCAAATCCAGAGCAGATTGCAGGAAACCATCTGGAAAATATTTGAGGGGAATAAAAATCACCCATAGGAAATTTGAAATACAATTTTGTTTAGATTTGACCAAATTGGAAAAGGGAAATTGCTGCCATTTGCCATCATATTTTCCACTCTAATCAACAATTATACTTTTTTTTACAGTGGTTTTCCACATCTTTTGCTTGGAAGATGTTTTTAAAGTTGTCTGCTCCATATATATGTGTATGTGGGTATGGGTTAAAAGACCTGAAGAACAAAATATAAACAAAAGTATGAACACAACGTGACGGAATAAAAGTCTGGATGACAGAAAATTCTAGTTCTGAGATAAGTGTAGAAATCACATCAATGATCAAGCAATTCCTCCTTTTTCCCCAGCATGTTTTCTGTAATGAATTAAATTGTCTATTCTTTTGTTTACATGTTTCAGATTAGTATGTTCTAAGACATCAGATGACTTTAGATATGAGAAATATGTTTAATATAAAGATTAATACTTTCCCACATACAATAAATCTGCAGCAGACGCCTTTGAAAAAAAAACATGGAAAATCTCTATAAATGAAAGTATAATTACTGACAAAAGTTGAAAACATAGTGGCAAAAGGGGAAATTGCTCGCACAATGTTTTCAAAAGTTGTCTGTTGCAGAGGTGTGGGAAAGGGTCTAGTTCATTGTTTGTGAGAAAGCTTTAACTCGTAACCCTTTCCCTCATACGACAATTCTGCAGCAGATGACTTTGAACGTATTTTGTCAAAAAATAGAAAATTTCTGTAATTGAATGGATAACCTATGACAAAAAGTGGAAAACATTGTGGCAAAAGGAGAAATTGCACGTTTTGTGCAATTTCTTCTTTTGTCACTATGTTTTCCAAAAGCTGTCTGCTGCAGAGGCGTCAGAAAGCGTCTATATGAGGGGAAGGGTCTAGTTCATAGGGGAATTAATTATAACCATGACAATCGTTTTAAATATGATTTATAAACATCAATTTTATTACCAAATCTCATTACTTGTATCTGTGATATAAAAGGATTAAATTTTTGAAATGGTTAAATGTCTATGATATATTTCCTTTCATATTCCAGTAAAAGAAACATTGCATAATTGGCAGTATTCAAACCCCCTTTTCCACAAAAGCATCGAGCAAAATTATGAAAAATCTCTATAAATGAATGTATAATCATTAAATAGAGTTGAAGACATAAATTGCTAAAATTTCTTCTTTTTCTATAACATGTTCAAAAGTCGTCTGCTGCAGATGCATCAAAATACATCTGTAAGTATGAAAATGTTCAACAGATAGTATGGATGTGCAAACAGATCTTTGTCTACAACCTACATTTGTTCCCTGATTCAATAATGTCATGTATACACTTTCTGACACATCTGTAGCAGACGACTTTTATTGCTCATAAAAAGTCGTCTGCTGCAGTATTGTTTATACGTGGCAAAGGGTTAACAGATTCCTGATCAGGTTCCATTTTCATCTGTTTCTGTCTGGTAGGCTGTGTATTTACTGCTTTTTCCATAAACCTTACTGGCTGGATACTTCTGTGCATTTAACTGAATCTTATCGGACACAGCGGCAGGCAAGTCTATTTTACATTTTTCTGCTAGCCTTATCAAATACAGGAGCACATCTCCCATCTCCTGGCCAACATGTTCTTTTTCAGCTTCTGTGAAATCTGTTAACAGAAAAGGTTATTTTAACCTTTCCCCCATATAGACCCATTTCTACGCTTCTGCAGCAGACTTTTGAAAACATTTTTGCAAAAGGAGAAATTACTCATTTCTCAATTTGCCACAATTTTATCAACTCTATTCAATAATTACACTTCCGTTGAAACAGATTTTACACATTTTTGCCAGGAAATTTTCAAAGTTGTCTGCTGCAGATTTGTTATATGTGGGAAAGGGTTAAAAAGAGAAATAGGGCACAATTCTATTTACGAGCAATTTCTCCTTTTGCCACAATGTTTTCCACTTTTAGTCTTAGGTTATCCATCAAATTATAGAGATTTCTATCTTTTGACAAAATATGTTCAAAGTCGTCTGCTGCAGAATTGTCGTATGAGGGAAAGGATTATTGAGACTTATTTGAACAAGATGTAGTTACAACCGTTTTGCATGGATCAGTCCAACTGCTCAGTCTTATCAGAATCTACACGAGTTGACAGTTTCTTCTAACAAGCTTATGAAAGTAATGTGTGAACAATGTAGATCTGAACCCTTTCCCTGATACGACAATTCTGCAGCAGACGACTTTGAACGTATTTTGTCAAAAGATAGAAAGTCTCCATTATTGAATGGAGGATAATCTATGACAAAAAGTGAAAAACATTGTGGCAAAAGGAGAAATTGCACATTTTGTACAATTTCTTCTTTTGTCACTATGTTTTCAAAAAAGCTGTCTGCTGCAGAGGTGTCAGAAAGCGTCTATATGAGGGAAAGGGTTAATCAGAATGTGCAGATTCACAGGCTGATCTTGATCTTCATAGTTTGCATAAGCCAACCAGTACCTTTTACCAAGAAGGGGCTTATTATGTCTCCCCCATACATGGGGGTATTGTTTTTGCCTGTTCCGTCCTTCCGTCTGTCACACTTGTTTCCGCTCAATAACTGAAGAACGCTTGGGTGTAGGAATTTCATACTTGGTATGCAGGTTGGTCATGACCAGTAGCTGACCCCTATTGATTTTGATGTCAGAAGGTCAAAGGTCAAGGTCATAGTGACCTTGTGAGGTAAAAAATGGTTTCCGCTCAATAACTGAAGAACGCTTGGGCCGAGGAACTCCATACTTGGTATGCAGGTTGGCCATGCCCAGTAGAACACCCCTATTGGTTTTGAAGTCAGTACATCTAAGGTCAAGGTCACAGTGACCTTGAGCTGAAAATTTGTTTTTGCTTGGGCCCAGGAACTTCATACTTAGTGTGCAGGTTGGTCACCACCAGCAAATGAACCCTATTAATTTTAAGGTCACTAGGTCAAAGGTCAAGGTCAGGTCCGTCACACTTGTTTCTGCTCAATAACTGAAGAGCGCTTGGGCATAGGAACTTCATACTTGGTATGCAGGTTGGTCATGACCAGTAGATGACCCCTATTGATTTTGATGTCAGAAGGTCAAAGGTCAAGTTCATGGTGACCTTGTGAGGTCAAAAAATGGTTTCCGCTCAATAACTGAAGAACCCTTGGGCCGAGGAACTCCATACTTGGTATGCAGGTTGGCCATGCCCAGTAGAAGACCTCTATTGATATTGTTTGATTTTGAGGTCAAAGTCAAGATCACAGTGACCTTGAGCTGAAAGGTTACTGACAATGAGCTGAAAAATTGTTTTTGCTTAATAACTGTAGAATGCTTTGGCCATGTAAGTTAATACTTGGTGTGCAGGTTGGTCACCACCAGCAGATGACTCCCCATTGATTTTGAGGTCACTATGTCAAAGGTCAAGGTCATGGTTACCTTCAGCTGAAAAATGGTTTCCGCTCAATAACTAAAGAATGCTTATGTCGAGGAACTTCATACCTGGTGTGCAGGTTGGTCCTAACCAATAGATGACCCTTATTGATTTTGTTTGATATTGAGGTCACAAGGTCAAGGTCACGGTAACAATGAGCTGAAAAATTGTTTTTGCTTAATAACTGTAGAATGCTTTGGCCATGGAAGTTAATACTTGGTGTGCAGGTTGGTCAACACCAGCAGATGACCCCTATTGATTTTGATGTCAGTAGGTCAAAGGTCAAGGTCGCAGTGACCTTGGACTGAAAAATGGTTTCCGCTCAATACCTAAAGATTGCTTGTGCGCAGGAATTTCATACTTGGTGTGCAGGTTGGTCACCACCAGCAAATGACCCCTATTGATTTTGAGGTCACTAGGTCAAAGGCCAAGGGGAATCCGCTGTGGTCGAGTGGTTAGCGTCGGGGATTTCGAAACCGGGTGTCCCGGGTTCGAGCCCCAGTCGCGGCAATTCGGTCATGGTGGAGTGCCCTTGGGCAAGGCACATTTTCTAGCCTAGTACTGGTTTGTTCACCCAGGGAACATGAATAATAAAATTTAAATGCGCGCTAAATGACCTTAGCTGTCGATGCGCCATAAAACAATATACATTCATTCATTCAAAGGCCAAGGATTGTCACTGTTGCTTCATCTCCAGTCCAAAACTACCAAATTCATCTCCATCATTTCTTTTCCTCACCTACGACCACACAAATGGGGAGACAAGCGCTTTTTCAAAAAAGCAATCTCTAGTTTTGTATTGTTTTGTCACGTGACGTCAGTACGGAGTTTGATACAGGTTCTGAATATTGATTTTTAGAAAATGGGGCAAATGGTGAAATTGCTCATCATGAGTAAATGTAGTCGGCTACAGAGGCATCAGAATGTGTCTGTACATGGAAAAGGGCCTCATATAGACGCTTTCTGATGCCTCTACAGCAGACGGCTTTTTGAAAACACAGTGACAAAAGAATTACCCCAATGTTTTCCACTTTTTGTCATAGGTTATCCATTCAATTTTGGAGATTTCCTATGTTTTGACAAAAAATGTTCAAAGTCGTCTGCTGCAGAATTGTCGTATGAGAGAAAGGGTTAATAACATAATTATATATGCATATAAGTGAACATACCAAAAATGCATTAATTTGATGAGTGGTTATTAGGATCACCTCTGTAAAGACCTGTCTAACTCAAATAACTGATATTCAGAAATCAGTATCAACCCTGATACACTGATCTTTTTAAACCATAGTTTCTGTGATTTGGAGCCGGGCGTCCCGGGTTTGATTCGTAGTCGTGGTGCAGTGCTCTTGGACAAGGCACATTTTCTAGCCTTGTACTGGTTAGTTTACCCGGGGATCATGAAAATGTGAAACGTCTCCGGGAAATTATTGATATAATGTTGAAAACGTAAAACCTTAAAAAGACAAAACAAACAAGCCTTATCTGATGTGACAAACAACTACCTGGCAAGCCTTCTTTCACCTCTCCTTTCCATTGGCTAAAAAAAGAAAAAAAGTGTTTAACCCTTTCACTTATATAAATGACTGTTAACGCCTCTGCAACTTTACCTTTCAAAACATTGTGTGAAAAGGAGAATTTGCTAAGTATGAGCAATTTGTACTTTTTCAACAATTTCACCTTTCAAAACATTGTGTGAAAAGGAGAATTTGCTAAGTATGAGCAATTTGTACTTTTTCAACAATTTCTTCAACTCTGTATTAGAATGGTACAAATGTTCTTCAAATGTTCCTTATACAGGTATAACTTATATTTATCTTCTGAAAAAATCAAAGCAGGACACTTTAACCCTTTCCCACATACGACAATTATGCAGCAGACTACTTTGAAAACATATTGGCAAACATGTGAAATATCTCCATAGATGAGAGTTTAATCATTATATATAGAGTTGAAAGCATTGTAGCAAAAAGGGAAATTGCTCATCATGAGCAATTTCTCCTATTGCCACAATGTTTTTAAAAGTCGTCTGCTGCAAATGCGTCGGTATGCTTCTGCAAGTAGGATAGGGTTAACCCGCCCTCTCGATCATACAACAAATATGCAGCAGACGACTTTAAAGACATCTGGACAAAATATTTGAAATCTCTTTAAATAAAAGCGTTATGATCTAATATAGTTGAAAACATTTTGACAAGAGGAGAAATTGCTCCCTGTTTTCAAAGCGTCTTCAAGAAATGGGTAAGGGTTAAAATTAGTAGAGCAGGTAAGTGGTAAATCAGAAAATTAATTTTTAATAATTTATTACATGCACGGCTGATGAAAAACAGGTCAAGAATTTAATAGTCGCTTTGAAAACATGGAAATACCAGAAATAGCTTAAACGAGAATACTCTCCATTACTCAAGATTTATTTTCAACTTTTTATCAAATTTATATTTAACCCTTTCCCTCATATAGACGCTTTTTGACGCCTCTAAAGCAGATGGCTTTTTGAAAACATAGTGACAAAAGAAGAAATTGCACAAAATGTGCAATTTCTCCTTTTGACACAATGTTTTCCACATTTTGTCATAGGTTATCCATTCAATTATGAAGATTTTCTATTTGTTGACAAAATACGTTCAAAGTCGTCTGCTACAGAATTGTCGTATGAGGGAAAGGGTTAAACATCATTTTCAACAGTATTTAAGTTACGGTGTATAAAGATAATAGAGTCTTGTTCAATTAACGTGTTTCCTGCTACACTACACACAGCATTCTTCCCTGGGGCAACTGGCTACCTGCCCACATAGACTATTTAGCCCATTGCTGGAAGTTAAATGGTCAAGTCAAGGTACAAACTCGAAAACTCTGATTTGATATCATAGCCATCACTATTACGGAGCTACTAGGGCTAGACTTAAGCCATAACTGAGATCCCTACCTTCCCTATTTTTTGGGGCCGACCCTAGAACTTTTTATCGATTTTGGGAACTAAAATAATTGAGTACGAAACTATAACGCTTGGAAAGCATTTATCGATCGTAATAAAACAAACATGGCGGCGGCCACAGTGTTCGCCGTGACGGTAGAAAACACGTCCATGGCCCTTCAAAACAAATTATGAAGGCAGTCATCGAAAACTCATCTACCGTCGGGGAAGTTTTTGCAAGAATTATTGCATATATTGATGAGATGTCTTGAATGTGCATATAGTACACATTTGTAACCACTTACGTCTGTAACAACTTGCTTCTGAAGAAGAAAAAAAAAAAAAGAAAAGCCTACCTACCTACCGTTTTTCTTTTACCAATGTTAAATAATAAATTAACCTGAACCACACATATTATTTTTTTTAGCCTTATTTAATTTCCTGAAAATAGATAGAAAACTTACAAAATTTCTGCAAGTTCTCCAACTTCCCCACCCAAAGCCAACAGAATGTTTCGAGGTGTATGATACTGGTCCCAGTTTCTTTCAGCGGCAAATTGATTCTGTAACTCTCTCCTGAAAGTTGGAACATAAGTAATCCAGTCCCAAATGTATCCATTACAGTAAATCTACAGCAGGCATCTTTGAAAACATCTAAATCTCTATAAATGAAAGGTTTATTATTGTATTGAGTTGAAATTTTGTTGGCAAAATGTGAAATTGCTAATTATGAGAATAAAATTCTTCTTTTGCAATAATGTTTTCAAAAGTTGTCTGCTATAAATGCTCCTGCAAGTAGGAAAAGGTTAATAATAGTTTGACCAGCATGTCTTTAAGAAAATTTACATTTTTTTTAGCATATCAACCCCTTTCTCACTTGCAACAAAAATGAACCAGACAACTATGAAAACAGCTATTAGAAACAAAAATATGGATAACTTAAAACATTGAGGCAAAAACTGAAATTGTTCATAATATGAGATTTTATCTCCACTTGCTGCTATGTTTAAAAACAGTTGCCTGATGCAGATACATCACAACGCATCATGTGGATTTGGACCAGTGAATCTGCGGTCTGATTGACCCTTTTCCTACAAATCTGCAGCAAACAACATTGAAAACATCAAGATAAAAGTATGGTCAATCTCTCTCTCTCTATATATAAATATATATATAACAAAACCTGTATAAATAATAATTAGTGAGTATAGAATATAATTGAAAACATTTTGTCAAAAGTATCATATACCAAAATGGTATCAAAATAAGTTGGCTGCTACAGATGTGTCAACTTGCTTTCTGCATGTGGGCAAAGGGTTACAAACATTAACTCGCAAACAGATTTAAAAAAGAATTTGAGATTTATCTGACACACTCAGTCTCCATTGGCTCTCCTAAGAAATAACTAAACAAATGCTAAGTAGTGCCTGTAGTGGGTACTGGACTGGTGAGACTTGAATAACTGTGTGAACAAAAATACTTCGGACGAAAGACATAAAGAATTAAGAACGGTACGAAACGTTTTATTTGTTGCGAATTCAGAAATTCATTACGATATTTCTTTCCATATAAAAATTAACACTCACAATTTATCAAGTGAGGGCGAATCGCTGAACTTAAATTGGGATTCACTCATGATTGTAAAGAGCTGTAACAAAACTTCGTTCCACAGTGGCAGTTTGGTTTCTGTCCTTTCACAACTTCTCGGCTATGTAGCGACTATTAGAAAGTCATTCGAACTATTCTGAATAATTTTAGGTCATATGGAAATGTAAACAAAGTTAAAGGAGGCCAGTCCTTTTGTGATCAAAGTCCAAGTTTTAAGTATATTTATGGAAGATTTATATAGCTTGCGAAATGTGAGAAAATAAGAGGTTACCTCGATTGTTTGAACCGTTTTCTTAGGCGCCCGTAGACTCAAATATGAACCTGAAATATGCAGGGCAGTGTTTGTGTGTTTTGTTGACCATGTTTCTACAGTCTGTTTCGGTCAGGTAGGTCAACTTGTATAATGTTCTATTATCAGAGGACAAGATAAGAGGGAGTGAACAGGTCCTTTCCCCACAATATTACTCAACAAAACCCTATGTTGTGGGTACTCAAAAGAATCGTCTCACTGAGACGATTCTTTTGAGTACCCACAACATAGGTTTTGAATGTCATATAAGGAAAATGCCCCTTACTTAGAGCTCTGCTATTATGTTGCAATATTTCATGGCAATAGACAATAATCAACATAAAATCCAAGAAGTTGACCATGAAGAAAAAGACTTATACAAGTTATAGGGGTTATATTCGAGAATAAACTCAAATTCGATTTACACATCAAAACCAAGGTCAACATTGCCAACAGAAACTTAGGCTTAATCATGAAAACGTTCGTATACATGGACATTGATATGTTTCAACAACTATATAAGGCCCTAGTCAGACCTCATTATGGAGTATGCATCTGTCATTTGAGGGCCATCTGAAGTTACAAAAAATATGCTGTCTTAATAGAAAATGTCCTAAGATGAGCCAGTAAAATAATTCAGGACATTAAAGGTGTTCACCTACAAAGACAGACTTTTACATCTGGGATTACCAATGCTAAAATTATATAGAAGAGCAAGAGCTGACGTCATACAAACCTTCAAACTCCTAAATAATTTAGATAATATCTTGATACAACTACTGGGCATGAGGGATGTTGCTACACATCCTAGGGGTCAATAATAGTAGGTCATAGATATAAGCTTTACAAGACCAGAGCTAGAACCAAAATAAGAAAAAATAACTATAATATCAGGATAATTAGGGTAATTAATGACTTAACTTACCCTTAACAGTAGTTGAAGCACCTACACTCAATAGCTTTAAATCCAGACTAAATAAGAATTGGGTTTACCCTAACAAATTCAATGCTAGATTAGTAGATGTTATATGCCTTATTAAATGACACGTATTGTGTCAAAAGGTCAATTCCAAAAAAAATGTAAATATGTCAATATGGCACTTTAAAACAATAAAAAAAAAAGCGTTAGCAAAATTCTATCCAAGTGATATATGCCTAGACTGTAAATAGTTTTAACCGAATGGTCAGATATGAGGGCATAATAGTTAGTGATAAGTGATATAAGGAAAGACACTGTATCCAACAATGAAAAGCTAACCGGAATCACTAACCACATCACAAAGAGGGAAAACAAAACCTAATGGACCTGTTAACCCTTTCCCTCATAAAGACGCTTTTTGACGCCTCTGCAGCAGACAGCTTTTTGAAAACATAGTTTCTCCTTTTGCCACAATGTTTTCCACTTTTAGTGGAGATTTTCCATTTTTTGACAAAATATGTTCAAAGTTATCTGCTACAGAATTGTCATATGAGGGAAAGGGTTAAAAGCAAAATGCTTATACCTTTTGATTTATTTGGTCTCTACCACTACATGAATATACATTAAATCTATAGCAGTAAACTTCACAAAAATCTTGGGAGAAAAACCATTGACAATATATCTATAAATGAATATAAAGATTTGCCTGCAACTGGGAAAGTGTTGAACAGAATTCAGATTTATGAGTTCATCAAACAGTTTGAAATATACTTTTTTTGCAAATTAAATATACTTTTTGATAGACTCTAATAAAGTTATTGTAGACTTTTTATACGCCTGTTTTGAAAAAAAAGGATCGCATTATAGTTTTACCTGCGGCGGCCGGCCGGCGTCCAGTATAGTATGTTGTCAGCTAAATAACTTGAAAAAGCATTTGTTCCATCATCACCAAATTTAGTCAGAATGTGTATTGGCATAATATCTTAGACAAGTTTGATAACTAGCCATATCGCTTTAGTCAATCAAGAGTTATCGCCCTTTAATTATAGAAATTACCTAAAATTGGTCTTGTCAGCTAAATAACTTTAAGAAGCCTTTGTCCCATCATCACCAAATTTGGTCAGAATGTGTACTGGCATAATATCTTGGACACGTTCGATAACTGGCCATATCGCACAGGTCAAACAAGAGTTATCACCTTTTAATTATAGAAATTACCTAAAATTGGTCTTGTCAGCTAAATAACTTTAGAAGCCTTTGTCCAATCATCACCAAATGTGTTCAGAATGTGTATTGGCATTATATCTTGGACAAGTTCGATAACTAGCCATATCGCTTTAGTCAATCAAGAGTTATCACCCTTTAATTATAGAAAGTACCTAAAAATTGGTCTTGTCAGCTAAATAACTTTAGAATCCTTTGTCCAATCATCACCAAATTTGGTCAGATTGTGTTTTGGCAGAATATCTTGATCAGGTTCGATAACTTACCACGTTATCTTAGTCACTCCACACTTATATCCCTCGAAATGGCCAAAACTATATCAACAGTGTCTGCTCTCTATATTTGCCCGACGTATAACCAATTATCACTATTCTTGGTCTCAAAAAAATAGGACGGGCGTATTTTGTGACATTTGGCGCTCTTGTTAAACATAAGTTTGAACAATCTGGACAAATGTAAGATTTATCTTGAGAGTTTTGTTGAATAAACAAAATTTTCTCCTTTCTCATGATTTGTTCAAAAGTTTTCAGTTAATGAAGATGTGTCAAAAGCGAATTCTTTAAGCAAACGGGTGAGTACTTATATCCAATATATTGTTGTTTAACATTATTACAGGGGGAGCAGATGCACAGAGGTTTTGAGTCGTAACGAAATTCGTGAAATAACGAAACAGAATCCTTGTATTGAGAAGTACACAAGCCGATGTGGATGGTTGAGTCTGAACTACTGTACATTTTACCAGTAATTATCCATTACAATATTCTTTCTCTTTTTCTATATGTCAATGTTTTAATACCTTCACAATTTTTAACCCTTTCCCTCATATAGACGTTTTCTGACACCTCTGCAGCAGACGGCTTTTTGAAAACATAGTTACAAAAGAAGAAATTGCTCAAAACTAGCTTTTAGTCATAGGTTATCCATTCAATTACAGAGAATTTCCATTTTTTGAGAAAATATGTTCAGAGTCGTCTGCTGCAGAATTTTTGTATGAGGGAAAGGGTTAAAGGATGACATTTAGAGGACTAGATAAGAGGGATTGACCGGTCTTTTCCGCACAATATTTCTCTTATTGCTCACCAAAATCCTATGTTGTGGGCACTCAAAAGAATTGTCTCACTGAGACGATTCTTTTGAGTACACACAACATAGGGTTTGAATGTCAAATAAGGATTTTAGAACATGAAAATGCCCCTTATCTAGAACTCTGACTCTTATCATCTCATTGATTTTGAAGTATCCTACAAAAGTATGAAAATTGTAATTGTTTAGGAATATTGATCACTATCATGTGTAGTTGTATTCCTGATGTATAATTTTAGGATTTCCCTCAGTCATGGCCAAGACGGCATGCAATAGTCCAACACAAGGGGATACATCAGTGTTTTATGGCCATATTTCTGTTGACCATTGCCTTCCTGTTTAAAATATTGTCTGCTACTGATTTGTTGTATGTGGGAAAGGGTTAATTTCATTTTTGGTTTGATTTTTAATTTCTTTCAATTTTAAAACATCTGGGAAATATTAACATATTATATAAAATGAAATGAAAGAATATGACATGACTTGAAGCCAAAGGAATAGAGGATACATCATACTTATGCTACAATGATTTCCATGCAAAACTAACTACTCTAGGGCCCTTTTATTTTATTTCATTTCTTTATTCAAAAACTTGTGTAACTATTTTCCTTATACAGATAACCCTAGGACCCTAAAGCAGACACCTTTTAACCCTTTCCCACATTCAACAAATTTGCAGCAGTTAACTTTGAAAACATCTTTTGCAGAACTATGAACAAATCTGTGTAAATGAAAGTATAATAACTTAACCCTTTCCCACATACGACAATTCTGCAGCAGACGACTTTGAACGTATTTTGTCAAAACATAGAAAATCTCCATAATTGAATGGATAACCTATGACAAAAAGTGGAAAACATTGTGGCAAAAGGAGAAATTGCACGTTTTGTGCAATTTCTTCTTTTGTCACTATGTTTTCAAAAAGCCGTCTGCTGCAGAGGCGTCAGAAAGCGTCTATATGAGGGAAAGGGTTAATAGAGTTCAAAATATTGTTGCAAAAGGAAAAATTTCTCACCATGGGAATTATTTCCTTTTGTCACATTGCTTCCAAAGGTTGTCTTTTGCCGAGGTGTCAATATGCCTCTGTATGATAGGCAGGATTAAAACAATTTGGAAAAAGAGGAAACATTGTTGAAAATGTTCCACTTAAAGTATCAGTTTGTTCTTAAATATTTCTCAAAACTTTCCCTCAGTGACTCTCTATTGAGATTGATCAGCCAGGGGATTGGGTTTATTTATCTTATATGCCATGTGTGTAATATAACTTACATGTACTTGTTTATCTTGGAAATATTGACCTTGAAATATTCCTTAAATATTCATCTGCCAAGATAAATATTCATCATCAAGCCATTGTAATTAGTTGAAAGTCTTTGATGCATTTTCATCCTTACTAAAATAATCCTCAACCAAAACCCTTTGATTTGAAATACAGGGTCATTATTGCTGTACTTAGTTTGTCTTTGAGGCTGGTTTAGGTTTACAAAATATTTCAATGTTTCTTTTTCTTTTTTTATTTCAGACAAACACTGTGTAACAAGAAGGTCAATGAGACAATCAAGATATACTTTATCAAAACAGATTGTTGTGTCGGATATTTTCAAGCAAAAAATAATTCATGTATCAGTAAGTGGAGTTAACTCTTTGGCACATACAACAAACCTGCAGCAGACATGGACAATCTCTATAAATGAAAGAATTAATTGGAGTTGGAAACGTTGTGGCAAAAGGAGAAATTGCTCATTACGATAACTTTGCAAAAGTTAACCGCTGCAAAGGCGTCAAAAAGTGTCTGCATGTGGTAAAGGGAGACGTCTTGGAAGGAGTCTCCATTTTTAGCTCACCTGAGCACGAAGTGCTCAAGGTGAGTTATTGTGATCGCCTTTTATCTGGAGTCAGGCGTGCGTCAACATTTTCTCCTCAGTACCCATTTGGTCAATTTGGATGAAACTTCACAGAAAGCATCCTCTCAATAACCTCATCAGAATTCCTTAAAAAATTTGGAATCCATGCAGAATTCCTTCAAGCCATGTTGATTGATCAAGTTTGCTTCTATGGCTATAAAGTGAAAACTTAAAAAAAATCTTCTCCTCCAAAAGTATCAGGTCGATTTTCATATGATTTTGTAGAAAAGTTCCTTAAGTGACCCACTATCAGATTCCTTCAAGCCATGTTGATTGGTTGAAAAACATGGCCGTCAGGGGGTGGGGCAATTTTGCCATATATGGCTATAGTGAAAACTTAAAAAACCTTCTCAAAAAGTGTCAGGCCGATTTTCAAATAATTTTGTAGAAATGTTCCTTAAGTGACCCACTTCCAGATCCCTTCAAGCCATGTTGATTGATCGAAAAACATGACCCCCACAAGTCGGGGCTTTTTCGACTTGTATTGCTAAAGTGAAAACTTATAAATATTCTCCTTCGAAAGTGTCAGGCCGATTTTCAAATAATACTGCAGAAATGTTCCTAGGGTGACCCTCTATCAGATTCCTTCAAGCCATGTTGATTGGTCGAAAAATATGGCCACCAGGGGGCGGAGCCTATATGGCTAAAGTGAAAACAAAAGAATCAGGTGAATGATCCAGGGCCATCATGGCCCTCTTGTTTCTTAGTCGTCTCTCACTCAGAAAAAAGCGATTGAGTGGCACCCTATGCAAACCAACGGTAAGGCATTTGCAATCAGTGTAGAACCAGATCAGCTAGTGCTTCTGTTCATCCTGATCTGGCTCTGTACATTTTTCCATTTCTTCAATTAGTTATAGTAGGTAACAAGATACTTCTTTAACCCTTTCCCTCATACGACAATTCTGCAGCAGACGACTTTGAACATATTTTGCCAAAAAAATAGAAAATCTCTATAATTGAATGAATAACCTATGACTAAAAGTGGAAAACATTGTGGCAAAAGGAGAAATTTCTTATTTTGTCACTGTTTTTAAAAGCTGTCTTCTGCAGAGTCGTCAGAAAGCGTCTGTATGAGGTAAAGGGTTAAAGCATTATCAATTGGTGTCCCTAGCATGAGTGCACAGCCAGGTCTTCTTTCACAGGTATTACAATCACATTAACCCTTTACCTCATACAACAAATCTGCAGCAGATGACTTTAAAGTTTAACCCTTTCCCACATATAGACGCTTTCTGACGCCTCTATAGCAGAGAACTTTTGAAAACATTGAGGCAAAAGAAGAAATTGCTCAAAACAAGCAATTTCTCCATTTTCCACAATGTTTTCAACTTTTTCCATTAAATATACCCTCATTTATAGGGATGTTCTATATTTTTCCAAAGTCGTCTGCTGCAGATATGTTGTATGTGGGAAAGGGTTAAATACTTAGGCGAAATTATAGAAAATTTCCATAACTACAGTTATAATTGCTGAAAAAGGTCAAAAACATTTAGGCAAATGGAGAAATTGCTCGTCTTGCTCAATGTTTTCAAAAGTCCTCTGCTGCAGAGGTGTCAGAAAGCGTGTATATGTGGTTAAGACATATAAATGTGAAAATATTGTAAATATGTGGGTTTATTTGGGTTTAAAAATTGTTTACTCTTAATTATATGCATGGATATTATATATATGCAAATTTTTATATGAATTTATATGTGGACAGGCTGTATGTGTGTGTGTCTTTTGTGTGATATATACAAATCTTTGTCTGCTTTTACTTGATAATCTTACCTTTTTTCAATCTGATTAGAAAATAGACACAATTGGACACTTTTCAATAGTGTAGAATGACACGAGATACACTGCAGATATTATTTTTTTTTATCACCATTAGTGCTTTGATTTACCTTGTAAGTCCACAGAATTACATCATGTTGTTTAGTTGTAAATGGTTTATTATCATGTAATAATCAGCATGTTTGGTCCCCTTTGAAGCAAACCATTTACGTAGATTATGAGAATTTAGAATTGTCAAAGATTATTGCTTTAAGATGTTAATTAACCCTTTACCTCATATGGACGCTTTCTGACACCTCTGCAGCAGACAGCTTTTTGAAAACATATTGACAAAAGAAGAAATTGCTCAAGACGAGCAATTTCTCCTTTTGCCACAATATTTTCCACTTTTTGTCATAGGTTATCCATTCAATTATAGAGATTTTCTATTTTTTTGGCAAAATATGTTCAAAGTCGCCTGCTGCAGAATTGTCGTATGAGGGAAAGGGTTAAGACCATGTTAGACGTGTTACAACCTTTTTTTTCGATATTTAGCTCCACTGGTTGAAAGCCAGTCAAGCTTATGTCATGGCGAATTGTCCGTTGTACATGCGTAAACTATTTGAATCCATTCAAAATTCTGGCAACAGAAAGAAAAAAATTGTGAAAACTTAAAAATCTTCTCCTCCGAAAGTGTCAAGCCAATTTTCAAATAATTTTGTTGAAATGATCCTTGGGTGACCCTCTATCAGATTACTTCAAGCCATGTTGATTGGTCAAAAACATGGCCACCTGGGGCGGGGAGATTTTTGCCTAATGGCAGTGGAGCGATACTGGCCCTCTTGGGCCTCTTGTTAAAATGATCAAAAGGTAAGTATGTATGGCGCATGATCTCAAACTATCACCTACAAGTACTGCTTTATTTGTAGATCACCTGAGCTGTAGACTCAAGGTGATCAATTTGTATCAATCTCAATCAGTTGTCTGTCATTCTTTAACTTTTAACATCATTAAGAAACATCAGCTTCTAAACTCCTGGACCAATTTCAGCCAAACCTCACAGGAATGTTCCTTTGTCTGCCCTCTATCAAACTGTTCAAAGATTTAAATTATATGTATTCTTGCTGCGTTATGAAAAAGGGAGCAAAATGACAAAACTTTAAAATACATCTCCTTTGTGTATGCTTGTCTGATTTCATGATTATTTGGCAAAATGTTTTTGGTGACAATCTAGATCAATTGATCAAGCCGTTTTGATTGGTTGAAAAGAGTGCCGCCAGGTCACATTACAAACTACCTATATTGTAGGTACATGTAATTATGAGAAGCTTTCATGAGTCAATTTTAATGAGCACAACTTATTTCTACTTGTGATCACTCACTGTCTGTCGTCAGTTTTCGTCCATCTTATCACATTTTCCCACAAACAACTTCTCCTCATAAATCAATGCAATGAATTAAAAATACTTTCACATGAATGTTTCTAGGTGGTCCTCTTTCCAAGTTGTTCAAAGAATTTAATTCCATGCTGAACTTTGGGGGAAAATGACAATACTTTAAATATTCTTGTCCAATTATAATTCCTTTTAGCTCGAATTTTGAAAAAACGAGAGCTATTGTCATGACCCTGGCGTCGTCCGCGGCAGCGTGGTCGTCCGGTCAAGGTATTTTGTTCAGCTCAGCTTTTGTGATCACTGAATGTCCGGCATCCGTCGTCGTCTGTCCGTCCGTCCGTCTGTTAACAATTTCCTACAAATGACTTCTTCTACTAAACCAATAGACAGATTTCAAAATAACTTCACAGGAATGGTCCTTAGGTGGTCCCCTTTCAAAGTTGTTCAAAGAATTTAATTCCAAGTAGAACTTTGGCTGTTGCGGCATCAGAAAAGGGGAAAATTGCCAAATCTTAAAAAATCTTCTTGTCCAAATGTGCTTGCCCGATTTGAAAATTATTTTGCACAAATGTTCCTTAGGGCACCCTCTACCAAGATTGTTCAAATATTTCCGATCCGTTGAAAAACATGGCCGCAAGGGGGCGGTGCTTGTTTTCCTTATATGTGCATTGTTAAAACTTTAAAAAATCTTCTTGTCCAAAAGTACTGGCCAGATTTCAAAATAATTTCACAGAAATGGTCCTTAGGTGGTCCCCTTTCAAAGTTGTTCAAAGAATTTCATTCCAAGTAGAACTTTGGTTGCTGCAGCATCAGAAAAGGGGAAAATTGCCAAATCTTAAAAAATCTTCTTGTTCATAAGTGTTGGCCCGATTTAAAAATTATTTTGCACAAATGTTCCTTGGGGCACCCCCTACCAAGCTTGTTCAAATATTTCCGATCCGTTGAAAAAGATGGCCGCAAGGGGGGCGGTGCTTATTTTCCTTATATGTGCATTGTTAAAACTTTAAAAATCTTCTTGTCCAAAAGTACTGGCCAGATTTCAAAATAACTTCACAGAAATGGTCCTCAGGTGGTCCCCTTTCAATGTTGTTCAAAGAATTTAATTCCAAGTCATTAGAAAAGGGGAAAATTGCCAAATCTTAAAAAAACTTCTTGTCCAAAAGTGCTGGCCCGATTTAAAAATTATTTTGCACAAAATCTATGTTCCTAAGGGCACCCTCTATGAAGATTGTTTAATAATTTTCCGATCTGTTGAAAAACATGGCCGCAACGGGGCGGGGCTTGTTTTCCTTATATGTACATTGCTAAAACTTTAAAAATCTTCTTGTCCAAAAGTACTAGCCAGATTTCAAAATTACTTCACAGGATGGTCCTTAGGTGGTCCCCTTTCAAAATTGTTCAAAGAATTTAATTTCAAGTAGACTTTGGTTGCTGCGGCATCAGAAAAGGGGAAAATTGCCAAATCTTAAAAAATCTTTTTGTCCAAAAGTGCTGGCTCAATTTGAATAATTATAAAATCTACATGCTTCATATTATGAATCCTATAGATCAGGTGAGCGATCCAGGGCCATCATGGCCCTCTTGTTTTTTTTTCTGTTTTCTCCCTATCGGTCAAGTGTCTGTGCCGTACGCGGTGCTCTTGTTTAAATGTTCGTTGGGTGACCCTCTAACAAGATTGTTCAAATTATTCGGATCCGTTGAAAAGCATGGCTTTCAGGGTGCAGAGTCTGTTTTCCTTATATCGAGGGCTTGGCGTGAAACGGTTGTAACTAAAATTGGTATTTTTTTACCAAGGTTAATCACCGCGCCATAAAGTTTTAAAAGCGTTAAATCATTTTTCTTGGAAAACAATGGAAATTTAGGTGCCATTGCTCGTTCTGAGCAATGGCACCTAAATTTGCATTGTTTTCAAAGGGGTCAAAATTGCCCCTAAACCAGGGTTTTCAAAATAGGTTTTTAGTTACAACCGTTTCACGCCAAGCCCTCGATATGTGTTCAGTGAAAACGTCTTGTCCAAAAGTACTGGCCTTATTTGAAAATAATTTGGCGCATATGTTCCTTTTTCTTTATATATTTTTGAGTAAGAGCATTGAAAACCTTTCAGTTCTATTAAATCAGGTGAGCGTTATAGGACCATCATGTTCCTCTTGTTATAGTCTTTTTGCTGAATTCAACCCTTTCCTTATAGGTATTGTACGCTTCTCAATAGCGATCTATCTTCTGCAGATACTCAAAAGGCATCTGCAGGTGGGAAAGGGAAAGAGAGACAATAAATTAACCCTTTCCCACATACAAACAAATCTGCAGCAGACGACTTTGAAAACATAGTAACAAAAACCTGAACAATCTCCATAAAAGATAGCTTAATTGTTAAATAAAGTTGAAAACATTGTGGCCAAAAGAGAAATTGCTCATGATGAGCAATTTCACATTTGGCCACAATGTTTTCGGAAGTTGTCTGCTGCTATTGCGTCAAAATGCGTCTGCAGGTGTGAAAGGGTAAACTGGACAAACAATTAGTTGTGGATACTTATCCTTTTATGCTTCATATTGATTCAGATATAGACAGAGAAATACATTATGTATTATGGAAAGGGTTAAATTAAATGTTGTCATGTCTCTGTCTCGTATTCTTCACTGTTTGCATGTTTCAGAAAAAGTCCCAGGAGTAAATTATGAAAACATGCTGCCTTCAACCACTACAGGTATAGGTCTTTTCGGTTACCAAATACTAACCCCCAGACATGTTTAACTCTTTCCTCCATACAGACACTCTGCAGCAGACGACTTTAAATGAAAGTACAATAATTGAATAGAGAATACATGGTACAGGAGAAATTAATGGTTTTGAATAATTTCTTCTTTTGTTGCCATGTTTTCAAAAAGCTGTCTGCTGCAGAGACGTCGGAAAGCGTCTATGTGAGAGAAAAAGTTAACACACAAACTCTTTACCCCTCCCAGCTCACATACAACAAATCTGCAGCAGACAACTTTTAAAACGTCTAGGCAAAACAGTATGAGATAGAGTTGAAACCGTTTTGGCAAAAGTAGAATTTGCTCATTTTGAGTAATTTCTCCTTTTTGCCACAATGGTTTGAAAAGTCATCTGCTGCCGAGTCATTATAAAGCTTCTGTATTGGAGAAAGGGTTAAATACAATGTTAAGTCTGTGTCTAAATTGTCCTTACGGTTTCTAAAATAATTTGCTGCAAACGCTTTTAAAGCAAAAGAAATCACTAATAATTGTAAACAAAAGTAATAAGAGTTAACTCTTTCAGCGCCAAAGGCAATATTGAGGTTTTTGCAAACAACACAGATTCAGGTGAGTCAGCTCGTAACGAGCTGTCTCACCTGAAATCAGCGTTGTCTGCCTTTTAGTTATATAACAAAATGCTAAACCCTATAACAAGAGAAATGGAGACGCCCAATCTTAAACATGGAAGAGTCTACTTTAAACAATTCGGCGCTGAAAGAGTTAAATAAAATCTACTCAAATGTTTCAGTATGTAAAATTAGCTCTAGAAATAAAGTTCTTGCAGCTAGTTTAACAAAGCTAAATATTTTGCAGCTAGTTTAACAAAACTAAAGATTTTGCAGCCAGTTTAACAAAACTAAAGTTCTTGCAGCTAGTTAACAAAACTAAAGATTTTGCAGCTAGTTTAACAAAACTAAAGATTTTGCAGCTAGTTTAACAAAACTAAAGATTTTGCAGCTAGTAAAACTAAAGTTCTTGCAGCTAGTTAACAAAACTAAAGATTTTGCAGCTAGTTAACAAAACTAAAGATTTTGCAGCTAACAAAACTAAAGTTTTTGCAGCTAGTTAACAAAACTAAAGATTTTGCAGCTAGTTCACAAAACTAAAGATTTTGCAGCTAGTTTAACAAAACTAAAGATTTTGCAGCTAGTTTAACAAAACTAAAGATTTTGCAGCTAGTTTAACAAAACTAAAGATTTTGCAGCTAGTTTAACAAAACTAAAGATTTTGCTACAAGTAAAGATCTAAATCAGTTTATGTCTGCAAACAGTCTGATCATAGGTTTACACTACTTTTAATTTTTTCGTACAAACAAATATGCTGCAGACTCCTTTCGAATCATTTGGTTAAAAATATGTTAAACTTCTAAGTGAAAATTAAATCACTGAAGAGAGTTGAAAACATTGTAGCAAAAATAAAAATTGTTCATGATGTTTGCTTTTGCCTCAATGTTTTAAAAAATTGACTGCTGCAAAGGCATTCAAACAATCTGTATGTGGGAAAGGTAGATGGCTGCTAAGAGAAATGGTGGATGGCGAAATAAAATTGCACAAATAGGTGAAGTAATTGTGAATTTCAATTCTCTTACTTTCTTTGTTTATTTTGCTAACAGTTCCGGCTCTACACAGATTTGGAAACTCTGAAGAAGAATTGCATTTGAAACATTATAAATTACTCAAAACAAGCAATTTCTACTTGTACCTCAATGTTGTAAATTTTGCATCAAAATTTGACTTTCAACTTTACAGTAATTACATATTTTTTTAAGATATTTTCAGAGCAGACAAATAAACTAATATCATCACCAATATGGCATAAATATAACTGCAGTCCATAAGATAACGTACAGTGAAGACAGTATTATATGTTCAAGTTTCTGCTGTTTCTCTTTAACCTTTTCCCACAAACAAAAAAATATGTAGCCAGTGACTTTCAAAGCAAAAATATGGAACATCTGTACAAATAAAAGTTTTATTATTGAATACAGTTAAAAACATTGTGACAAAAAGAGTAATTGCTAATAATTATATCAAAATGTTTGCAATTGTCATCTCTTGCAGATGTGTTAAAATTCTGCAAGTGGGAAAGGTTAAAGCTATTAACCCTTTCCCTTATATAGACGTTTTCTGACACCTCTGCAGCAGACGGCTTTTTGAAAACATAATGACAAAAGAAGAAATTGCTCAAAACAAGCAATTTCTGCTTTTGCCACAATGTTTTCCACTTTTAGTCATAGGTTATCCATTCAATTATAGAGATGTTTTGACAAAATATGTTCAAAGTCGTCTGCTGCAGAATTGTCGTATGAGGGAAAGTGTTAACTCTATGACTCTGTATGTATACACATTGTGTATCATTTTATCTCAAATGCAAGCATCGCAATTCTATGTACACTGCATGTGTTGCGTGAATTTTTACTATTTTTGACCAGTGTATATAATCTACCTGTTTGTTTAACTACAGAAGATCCAAATTATGTGCCGAAACTAAAAGAGAATAAGCAGAGAGTGGATCCTGTCAAACCAAAGATATCTGGAGGGGTGTATGCCGGAATTATATGTGGCATGGTGCTTCTCGTATCTGTCATTGGCTTTATTGTAGTGGCTGTTAGGAAAAAGTGAGTTGGTTAAAATGTTACACACATGACAGGTACACTCCATTTACCTTTTCCCACATGTAGACGCTTTCTGACGCCTCGGCAGCAGGCAACTATTCAAAATATTGTGGCAAAAGAAGAAATTGTTCATAATAAGAAATTTCTCCTTTTGCACAATGTTCTCACCTCTTTTTAAAAAATAATCTCTGGTTCATGGAGATTCTTCGTGTTTTTACCTAGATATTTTCAGTCGTCTGCTGCAGATTTTTTGTTTGTGAGAAAGCTTTAACTCTTAACCCTTTCCCTCATACGACAATTCTGCAGCAGATGACTTTGAACATATTTTTTCAAAAAATAGAAAATCTCTATAATTGAATGGATAACCTATGACTTAAAGTGGAAAACATTGTGTCAAAAGGAGAAATTGCTTGTTTTGAGCAATTTCTTCTTTTGTCACTATGTTTTCAAAAAGCCGTCTGCTGCAGAGGCGTCAGAAAGCGTCTATATGAGGGAAAGGGTTAACCACATACAACAAATCTTCAGCAGTAGATGTTAAACACATCTAGGCAAAAATGTGAAAAATATCTCTAAATGATAGTATAATTTTTAGCTATTGTGATCACATTTTGTCCGGCGTGATGAAACTTTTATCAGAATGTTTGTCTTAAAGATATCTAGGTCAAGTTTGAATATGGGTCATATTGGGTCAGGAACTAGGTCACTAGGCCAATTGAAGGAAAATCTTGTAAACTCTGTAGAAGCCGCCTTTTTGGCTACAGCAGCACGACATTTGATGAGAATGTTTATCTAAATGATATCTTGCTTGTGTTATGATAAATGGACCAGTAGTACTGGTAACTTTTTAGCTCACCTGAGCTTTGCTCAAGGTGAGTTATTGTGATCGCCTTTTGTCCGGCGTCCGTCGTCCGTCGTCCGTCGTGCGTCGTGCGTCGTCCGTCGTCCGTCAACTTCTTCTCCTCAGTAACCAGTGGGTCAATTGGGATGAAACTTCACAGAAAGCATCCTCTCAATGACCTCACCAGATTTCCTTCAAATTTTTGGGATCCATGCAGAATTCTGGTTTCCATGGCAACGAAATGAAAAAAACTTCAAAATTCTTCTTCTCCCAAACTGGTTGGCAGATTTTCAAATAATTTTGTAGAAATGTTCCTTGGATGACCCTCTATCAGATTCCTTCAAGCCATGTTGATTGGTCGAAAAACATGGCCGCCAGGGGGGCGGGGCTATTTTGCCTTATAAGGCTATAGTGAAAACTTAAAAAATCTTCTCCTCCGAAAGTGTAAGGCCGATTTTCAAATAATTTTGTAGAAATGTTCCTTGGGTGACCCTCTATCAGATTCTTTCAAGCCATGTTGATTGGTCGAAAAACATGGCCGCCAGGGGGGGGCGGGCTATTTTGCCTTATATGGCTATAGTGCAAGCTTAAAAAATCTTCTCCACCAGAAGTGTCTGGCCGATTTTCAAATAATTTTGTAGAAATGTTCCTTGGGTGACCCTCTATCAGATTCCTTCAAGCCATGTTGATTGGTCAAAAAACATGGCCGCCAGGGGGCGGGGCTATTTTGCCTTTTATGGCTATAGTGAAAACTTAAAAAATCTTCTCCTCCATAAGTGTCAGGCCGATTTTCAAATAATTTTGTAGAAATGTTCCTTGGGTGACCCTCTATCAGATTCCTTCAAGCAATGTTGATTGGTCGAAAAACATGGCCGCCAGGGGGCGGGGGCTATTTTGCCTTATATGGCCAAAGTGAAAACTTAAAAAATCTTCAACATCTTTTCCTCAGTAACCAGTGGGTCAATTGGGATGAAACTTCACAGAAAGCATCCTCTCAATGACCTCACCAGAATTCCTTCAAATTTTTGGGATCCATGCAGAATTCTGGTTTCCATGGCAACGAAACGAAAAAAACTTCAAAATTCTTCATCTCCCAAACTGCTTGGCAGATTTTCAAATTAGTTTGTAGAAATGTTCCTTGGATGACCCTCTACCAGATTCCTTCAAGCCATGTTGATTGGTCGAAAAACACGGCCGCCAGGGGGGCGGGGCTATTTTGCCTTATATGGCTATAGTGCAAACTTAAAAAATCTTCTCCTCCAAAAGTGTCAGTTCGATTTTCAAATAATTTTGTAGAAATGTTCCTTGGATGACCCACTTTCAGATTCCTTCAAGCCATGTTGATTGGTCAAAAAACATGGCCGCCAGTGGGCAGGGCTATTTTGCATTATATGGCTATAGTGAAAACTTAAAAAATCTTCTCCTCCAAAAGTATCTGGCCGATTTTCAAATAATTTTGTAGAAATGTTCCTAGGGTGACCCTCTATCAGATTCCTTCAAGCCAAGTTGATTGGTCGGAAACTATGGCTGCCAGGGGGCGGGGCTTATATAGCTAAAGTGAACAAAAAAAATAAAATCAGGTGAGCGATTCAAGGGCCATCATGGCCCTCTTGTTTAGGAAATAGTGTGAAATAACTGATAAATTGTTGAAAGCGGCATTTAAAGCCATACAAACAAATAACAAATAGAAGACTCTAGTTGTTCAAACTTGATATTAATGTTTTTGAATCACTTCGTATTTAATGGCATCATGCAGATTTTGTTTGAATTGCCTACTTTTTGATATGCATAACCTGGTATCAATTTATACATTTCACAGTAAAATCTTCTTGATTAAATTCAAATTGTGAATCATATCCGTACTTTCTCGCTGTTAAATGCTATATAATCAGAAAAAAAATGGGATGTATTTTATTTTGTCAGGAAAAGAAAAAAGAATTCATTACCAGACCCAGTGCAGCAAGTATTATATGTGCCACCACCAAATACACCTATTGTGAAAACAATATTTAGCCGGTCACAATCGGCTAGTTTTCAAAGGGAGAACACTCCATCTACCTCACATAGGGTTACTCCCGCTGGATCACCCACGAAGATAGCAATAGAGGACACTCCACATGAGTCGAGTTCTCTGTCAATCATTTCACAGACCACACCCCTTACTTCAGAAGATCTTCCTCCTCCTCCTGAAGTGACAGCAGACACACCTCTATTTTATAATATGGAGAATTTGGATGATGAAAGTGTGCCAGAATCTGATATTTGAGTTTCTTGTCATAATCCATTTCCCTGATAAGAAAATTTCCGTGTTATCCGCATTGGAAACATCTGAAGAGAAAACAAGAATTCTGTAAAACTGTAAGTTTATATTGGATAAGGGATGACGGCATTGTTAACCCTTTCCCACATACGACAATTCTGCAGCAGACGACTTTGAACGTATTTTGTCAAAACATAGAAAATCTCCATAATTGAATGGATAACCTATGACAAAAAGTGGAAAACATTGTGGCAAAAGGAGAAATTGCACGTTTTGTGCAATTTCTTCTTTTGTCACTATGTTTTCAAAAAGCCGTCTGCTACAGAGGCGTCAGAACGCGTCTATATGAGGGAAAGGGTTGAACAAGCAGGAATTGGTCATTTTGTAATAAATTATGGAGAGGTTTGTCAGATGTATCGGATGAAAGGATAAGATATTAACCCTTTCCCTCATATAGACGCTTTCTGACGCCTCTGCAGCAGACGGCTATTTAAAAACATAGTGACAAAAGAAGAAATTGCACAAAACGTGCAATTTCTCCTTTTGACACAATGTTTTCCACTTTCAGTCATAGGTTATCCATTCAATTATAGAGATTTACCATTTTTTAACAAAACTTGTTCAAAGTCGTCTGCTGCAGTATTGTCGTATGAGGGAAAGGGTTAAGTAGATATATTAGCTCTATTGGTAGAACTTACTTAGTCCATACATGTAACTATTCTGTAACTTAAACTGTACAAAGTTTTTAGTTATACATGAATACATACAGGATCTGACATGAGATGTCATTTTATATAAAGTTTTATTAAATGAGTTCAATAAATTTGTTATTAAGCGAGCCTGTGGCAAGAGCTTAATAACAAATTTCTTGGACGAGTTTAATAAAACTTTATGAAATGACAACGAATGTAAGATTCTTTTTATCACATGACGAAACACAAAAAAAATATTGGTTTATGGCTGTCAGAAAATAAGCCCAACATGTAATACTTAATAGACTGCTAACTAAGCACACAAAAATATATTTTTATGACCGATAATGGTCCCTTTACCGCATCCATCTATCGGGACGTTTGAGGTTACTGGATACACGTTCTCAGACATTGTGTAAACATTCGTGGATGAATACACAAATAGTGATTCGGTCATGTTATATTACACATGTCGTATATAAAGAAATACATAATGGGTATATTACATCAGATACAAGCGTTGTCATGTGATAAATATGAATTATAACATGTAAAACAAAGATCCATTCAAGGTTACAAAAATAAATGCATCTAACTATACATGTCTGTAGCAGATCACATTTTGCATAAAAGAAAGAAATTGTTCAAGATGATCCTTTTTTTTTTTTAACAATCGCAAAACCTTTCCGTCACATTCCATATCTGTCGGGTTAAATGTTATTCATCTCTCTGAAGCAGATGGATGTTGATTCATCTCCGACTTTCGAAAATATTGTGGGAAAAAATGAAAGAGCTTCTTCAGCAAAATCTCAGATTTTGACAGTGTTTTCATCTTCATATGAAAACATATAATTTTGCAAATGTAGTCTGCTTTTAGGAAAAAATCTGATAAAAACTATAAACAATGGAATTTTGAAAGTTTATAAAAAAAGTTATTGAGTTAAAAACATTTAGGAGGAAAGGGAAATTGCTCATTTCAAGTTATTTTCTCACAACATTTTCAAAGGTTGTCTGCTACAAAGGCACTTGTCACTTGGAAGGGTAATCAAAATTCAGAGAGATTCATTACATCTTCTGTTGATATGATTCTGTTGTACTCAAATCCTATGAGTTACATTGACAAATTGTGCACCGGTGATGTTTTCTTGATGCATGTGACCTATATTATCTGTTGGAATTCTTTGGTTAACACTTTCCCACATACAAAAATCTGCAGCAGACGACTAAAAGCATTTAGTCAAAAATATGGAAACATTCTATAAATGAAAGAACAATTATTGAATAAAATTGAAATATTGTGGCAAAAGGTGATACTGCTCAGTATGAACAAGTTCTCAATATGCCAAGATGTGTTTAAAAGACGTCTGCTCCAGAGGAGTCTGAAAGCATTCTGTGTGAAAGAGTTGAGAAATTTGGTGAAGGTCTGTAGCACTTTAATGATAAATGCTACATTGACATATCAAATATGTACTTCATCCTTAACCTTTTTCCACTTACAGACTCTTTCTGACGCTTCTGAAGCAGACGTTTTTTGAAAACATTGTGAAAAGAAGAAATTGCTCAAAACAAGCAATTTCTCCTTTTGCCACAATGTTTTCAACTCTTTATGATAATTGAACCATCGTTTATGGAGATTTTTCATGTTTTTGTATATAGGTTTCAAAGTCGTCTGCTGCAGTACTGCTGTATGTGGGAAAGGAATAACCCTTTCCGACTTACAGATGCTTTCTGGCACCTCTGCAGCAGACGTTATATATAAATATTGTTACAAAAGTAGAAATTTTGAGCAATTTCTTCTTTTGCCACTATGATTTAACTCTTTTCAATAATTATACTTTCATTTATAACGGTTTTACACATTTTAACCAAGATGTCTTCAAGGTCTTCTGTTGCAGATTTGTTGTAGTAATGAAATTGTATTTTGTCCTGCATTTTTAAAACAAGTAAATCATTAAACATTAAGTTATTATTGAAGTGAGCTTTGAAAGCTTTAATTATATATCACGTACTTTATATAAATAAAACTCTTTAATTATCAAAATTGATAACAAGAGAGTTTTATTGATATAAAGTGTTTTACTGATTTTCGTCCCTTAAGAAGACCAAATATACAAAGATTTTAATTATATCTATGTTTTAAAATTGGATTTTCACTTTATCGGATGAAGTCAAAACATTGAGTGAAAAGGAGAAATTGATGATTTTCATCGGAAGTTTATCATTTTCCCTTTGTTTTCATTTTCTCATATGTTTCAAAGTGAGGGCAAAGCTCTATTTTTCTCAGGTCACAGCCCATTACATTACATTACAATTAACTTAGTCTCCACACACATTTAGCATCATAATGACTCTAGTTTGACATCATTTAACTATTTCAGATGCGTAAAACAATTAGGATTACGTCCCACTCGTTATAATAAGCTGAATTTGGAAAGTGAAGACTGGTGGGACTATATGGATGCACAGACTTATCTGATTATTCACTGTGTGCATATGCATTAACCCTTTCCCACATACAAAACAATTGCAGCAGACGACTGAAAATATCTAGCTGTCAATCCAGGGGTAGTGAGTTCGAATCCCAACTCAGCCAACATTCTTTCCGACGTTTGACAAAAGTCACTGTGACATGCGTCATTCGTCTTTCACCAATGGGCTGTTTAACAGTCTATGTGGAAAAGCAGCCAGTTGCTTGGAAAGTATGTTGTGTGGTGTGGGAAAACCAGCAAAGGCATGCGTAGGTGAACTGGTTGCCATGATATGACTGAATATTTTTTGAAAACGGCGTTAAACCCTAATCAATCATGAAAATATCTAGGAGAAAATCTGAGAAATCTGTATAAATGAAAGTTTGACAATTGAACAGACTTCAAAAAACATTATCACACAATTTTCTAAAATTGTCTGCTGCAGAGACATCAAAATGTGTCTGTATAAGGTAAAGGGTAAAAACCCAAATAGCTATATCATGACCATAATACCATAGCTAGATGTCTATCACAAGTTATAATGATAAAATGATTAGTATTTGGTTACAAGTAAATATATATATACATGTATAAGGAGAGAATAAGATATAAGCAAACCTTTTGTCATGTAATTGTAAGTGTAACCCTTTCCCTCATATAGACACTTTCAGACCCCTCTGCAGCAGACAGCTTTTTGAAAACATAGTGAAAAAAGAAGAAACTGCTCAAAACGAGAAATTTCTACGTTGGCCACAATGTTTACCGCTTTTAGTCCTAGGTTATCCATTCACTTATAGAGATTTTCTATTTTTAGCTCTACTGGCCAAAGGCCAGAAGGGCTTATGTCGTGGCGTTTTGTCCGTGCGTCCGTCCGTCCGTAAACAATTTCTTGTTAACACGATACAGTCTTCACTTTTGATTGTATCTCAACCAAACTTATACAGTAGTTAGATATCCATGAGAGCTCGGTTCCTTTCGAAAACCAGCCAGATCCGCCTATGCATGACTGGATTATGGCCCTTGAAATGGTCAAAATTGCTATAAAAGAGCTTGTTAACACGATACAGTCTTTACTTTTTATTGTATCTCAACCAAACTTATACAGTAGTTAGATATCCATGAGAGCTCGGTTCCTTTTGAAAACCAGCCAGATCCGCCTATGCATGACTGGATTATGGCCCTTGAAATGGTCAAAATTGCTATAAAAGAGCTTGTTAACACGTTACAGTCTTCACTTTTGATTGTATCTCAACTAAACTTATACAGTAGTTAGATATCCATGAGAGCTCGGTTCCTTTCGAAAACCAGCCAGATCCGCTCATGCATGACTGGATTATGGCCCTTGAAATGGTCAAAATTGCTATAAAAGAGCTTGTTAACATGATACAGTCTTCACTTTTGATTGTATCTCAATCAAACTTATACAGTAGTTAGATATCCATGAGAGCTCAGTTCCTTTCGTAAACCAGCCAGATCCGCCCATGCAAGACTGGATTATGGCCCTTGAAATTGTTCAAATTGCTATAATTGAGCATGTGAACACAATAGAGGCTCTATTTACTATCTGATCTTCACCAAACTTAGATAGTAGTTAAATATTGATGAGAGCTTGGTTCCTTTTGAAAACCAGCCAGATCCGGCAAGACTGGATTATGGCCCATGAAATTGTAAAAATTGCTTTAATACAGCTTGTGAACACAAAAGAGCCTCCATTTACTATCCGATCTTCACCATACATACATGCTCTGGATTGAAAATGAGCAAAGAACCATACCAGTAGAGCATAGGCCCTCATGGGCCTGCCCTCATGGGCCTCTTGTTTGACAAAATATGTTCAAAGTCGTCTGCTGCAGAATTGTCATATGAGGGAAAGGGTTGAGGTGGGTATACTGGATACATCACATCTGTTGGTTTGATGAAGTTTGTGGATCAAAGATACATGTATTTTTATGAAACTTGGTACACATGCTTATCTAGAATTGCAGACTTTTCTTTGACATCCTAGATGTAACCTTTCCTTTAACATTGACATTTTATTATACTTTATACCTTCCCCACCTGTGACGCATCTGCAGCAGACTTTTGAAAACATTGTGACAAAAGGCGAAATTGCTCAAAACGAGCCATTTCTCCTTTTGCCACAAAAAAAAATCAGTAATTATACCTACAATTAGTGATTTTCCATATTTTGGGTAGAATTTTTTAAAGTCGTCTGCTGCAGATTTGTTGTTTGTAGGAAAGGGTTAAGAACAGTATGATGGGGGTATTAAGTCATCTTTAAAGACAGTCCTAGTGTACCATGTATTGTTCCAGTTAAGTAAAGTTCCTCTACCGGTTACATTTGTGTGAAGATTTCCATGATAAATAATATTGAATAAATGTATAGAAGACAATATTTTGAATATCCATGTGAGTGGATGATATCACATACATCACCAACTCATTTGAAAATGGTACAGTTCCAGGAAGACTGCAGTTTGATATGGATCTATACTACTCACAAATGTCTTCTGGTCGACAGAGCAATCACAATACCATGACACATACTCTGGAATCATTCTACAGTATATAATATTTTATTTGTAATTCTAAATTCACAATTTACGATTGGCTTAACAAAATCTTTATCATTGTTTTTAATAACTTGTGAGATCAGACCATATACGACACTGTGTTCTTGTCTTGCCAATTACTGTATACTTTCAGTCATTTTTTTTTTTTTTTTTTTTTTTATGGTTTGTTTGTTTGTGGTGGTGTAATGTATGGATTTTTTTTAGCTCACCTATGCACAAAGTGCAAGGTGAGCTTTTGTGATCGCTCACCGTCCGTCGTCCGTCGTCGTCGTCCGTCCGTTCACATTTTCCTACAAACGACTTCTCCTCCTAAACCAATTAACCAAATTCAAAATAATTTTACAGGAATGTTCCTTGGGTGGATCTCTTTCAAACTTGTTCAAAGAATTCTATTCCATGTAGAACTTTGGCTGCCACGGCAACAAAAAAGGGAAAATTAACAAAAACTTAAAATATCTTCTTGTCCAAAAGTACTGGCCCGATTTGAAAATTATTTTGCACAAATGTTCCTTGGGGCACCCTTTACCAAGATTGTTCAAATATTTCTGATCCATTTAAAAACATGGCCACCAGGGGGCGGAGCTTGTTTTCCTTATATGTGCATTGTTAAAACTTTAAAAATCTTCTTGTCCAAAAGTGCTAGCCCGATTTAAAAATTATTTTGCACAAATGTTCCTTGGGGCACCCTTTACCAAGATTGTTCAAATATTTCCGATCCGTTGAAAACATGGCCGCCAGGGGGCGGAGCTTGTTTTCCTTATACATGTATGTGCATTGTTAAAACTTTAAAAATCTTCTTGTCCAAAAGTGCTGGCCCAATTTAAAAATTATGTTGCACAAATGTTCCTTGTTACCGAGATTATTCAAATATTTCCGATCCGTTGAAAAACATGGCCGCCAGGGGGCGTAGCTCGTTTATAGACTCATATAGGGGGAAAAAATTAAGTCTTTTTGTCTAAGAGTAGAAGGCCCAGGCCTTTAATATTTGGTATGTAGTGTAGCATCATCTAGTGGACCTCTACTAAGATTGTTCAAATTATAGCCCTGGGGTAAAAAATGACCACTCCCCTGGGGTCTATTGTTTTAGACTCATATAGAGACAAATTAAAAAAAAAAAAAATCTGAAAGTAGAGTGCCCCGGCCTTTGATATTTGGTATGTAGCATCATCTAGTGGACCTCTACTAAGATTGTTCAAATTATAGCCCTGGGGTAAAAAATGACTTCATCCCGGGGTTCACTTGTTTTACATAGACTCATATAAGGAAAAAACTTAACAAATCTTCTTATCTAAAAGTAGAGGGCCAAGGCCTTTGATATTTGGTATGTAGCATCATCTAGTGGACCTCTACCAAGACTGTTCAAATTATAGCCATGGGGTCAAAAATGATCCCTCCCCTGGGGGGTCACTTGTTTCACATAGACTTGTATAGGGGAAAAACTTAACAAATCTTATTGTCTAAAAGTAGAGGGCCCAGGCCTTTGATATTGGCTATGTAGCATCATCCAGTGGACCTCTACCAAGGTTGTTCAAATTATAGCCCTTGGGTCAAAAATTACCCGTCCCCGGGGGTCACTTGTTTTACATAGACTCATAAAGGGAAAAAAAATAAAAAATCATCTTGTCTAAAAGTAGAAGGCCCAGGCCTTTGATATTTGGTTTGTAGCATCATCTTGTGGATCCCTACCAAGATTCTCCAAAGTATAGCCCTGGGGTCAAAAATGGCCCCACCCGAGTCACTTGTTTTACATATACTCGTATAGGGAAAAACTTTAAAAATCTTGTCTAAAAGTTTAATATTTGAAATCTAACTTCATCTAGTGGACTTCTACCAAGATTGGTCAAATTATTATAGCCCTGGTGTCAAACCTGGCTCCACCCTGGGGATCACTTGTTTTACATAGACTTTTTAAGGTAAACACTTTAAAAATATTCTTGTCCATTTGCCATGAATGTTCTTTGGGTGCCCCTCTACTAAGACTTCAAATTATTTTGATAGGATGATTAACATGGCCACCAGGGGGTGTTGCTTGTTTTCCGTATATATGTATAAACAAAGAACAATGAAAACTTTTTAAGTTTTATTAAATCAGGTGAGCGATATTGGACCATCATGGTCCTCTTGTTGTGTTTTGTTTACTATTAGAAAGTAAGATAGTTTGTATGGATAAGTTGTGTTTGTTATAAATATCATATAGGGTTATTCTACATGAACATGTGACTATTACTCATATAAAGTATCATTTATATTTGTTTTTTATGTGTGATTTTTGATTTTGTTCATCATTGGTAACAATCATGAAAACCCATGTTGCACCCTGAAGGGGAGGGATTAGTTGTCCATCCTTGTGTGCTTAGGTACATCCATCCCATATTCTTGTCTAGTCTGGTAACCCACATACTATAGTAAATAAATACCAATAAAGTAATGGTAGGGGCAGGTTACTCCAGGCTAATTCTTGTCTGGCCTTTTTCTCAACAAGCACATGCTGGAATTCAACTTGCGTTTTGATATGAGCCGTCCCGCGAGAAAACCAATATTGTGTACTCTGCTTGAAGTATCGACCCAGATTAGCCTAAGCATGCCGTGCAGGCTTACCTGGATAGACACTTTTTGCTACCTGTGGATTTTCTGTTTCAGGAATCATTGCTCTATACCTCTATCCCCCTGAGACGGAATGTGTCAACCCGGATCAGTCTACACAGGCTGATCTGGGTCAATACATTACGCAGACGCCATAATGTTGGTTTTTTTCGCTGGATGGCTCAATTATGCATACTGGCAAAGACTGCAAAATGGCAATTGTTCCTGTTGTTCCTCTTTCATTAATATTCAGTTGTGAACATGAACAAAGCCACAGCTTACAATTAATTATTTTCAAATTTGGACAGATTGTTAAAATCTCTGTGAACTCTCAGCCTATAAAGCCTATCCCACATACAATATATCATCAGTAGACTGCTTTCAAAAATGTTCACCCAAAATATGGAAACTCTATTAATGAAAGAACAATTGATGAATAACATTGAAAACATTGTGGCATAAGGAGAAATTGCTCAATATGAGCAATTTATTCTTTTGCCACAATGTTTTAAAAAGTTGTCTGCTGTATATGGTCACGGATGTAGATAAGATCTTATCTACATCCCTGATATGATGAAGTGATTAAATAAATGAGCAAATTTCATTATTTTTTAATGCGGAAGTCTTAAATATCCTAAAAAGCCTACATATGGGTGTATAAGAGATCACACTTTTTATCAGATTTCTTTAAACCTATAGAACGAATTACAGTACAGTCTTTATTGGTCTTATTATTTTTCAATTGACATCCAATATCTGAAAACTTGAGTGAATCAAACTTTTAAATGTATAAAGATGATAATATTTTTTTTTTAAAAATCTGATAGCTGCTAGAGTGATTCAGGTAATCTTAATCTACATTGGTCGCAATTACCTCAATGATTCGATTCGATTGGAGCGTGACTCATTAATTATTGATTAAGATATTTTGAAAAGTTATTTTGAAGAATTATAATAGTTATTAATAACAGTTATATATGTGTTTGTATAACTACTGTTTTGAATTTGATCATGTGCAATATGAGATTAATAAAATGATATTTGAAAATTTACATTGTGTGGATATATCATTGCTATTGCATTTTTAGCTCACCTGAGCTTTGCTCAAGGTGAGTTATTGTGATCGCCTTTTGTCCGTCGTGCGTCGTCCGTCATGCGTCAACTTCTTCTCCTCAGTAACCAGTGGGTCAATTTGGATGAAACTTCACAGAAAGCATCCTCTCAATGACCTCACCAGAATTCCTTCAAATTTTTGGGATCCATGCAAAATTCTGGTTTCCATGGCAACGAAACCAAAAAAACTTCAAAATTCTTCTTCTCCCAAATTGGTTGGCAGATTTTCAAATAATTTTGTAGAAATGTTCCTTGGATGACCCTCTATCAGATTCCTTCAAGCCGTGTTGATTGGTCGAAAAACATGGCCGCCAGGGGGGGGCGGGGCTATTTTGCCTTATATGGCTATAGTGAAAACTTAAAAAATCTTCTCCTCCGAAAGTGTATGGCCGATTTTCAAATAATTTTGTAGAAATGTTCCTTGGGTGACCCTCTATCAGATTCCTTCAAGCCATGTTGATTGGTCGAAAAACATGGCCGCCAGGGGGGGGCGGGGCTATTTTGCTTTATATGGCTATAGTGCAAACTTAAAAAATCTTCTCCTCCAAAAGTGTCAGGCTGATTTTCAAATAATTTTGTAGAAATGTTCCTTGGATGACCCACTTTCAGATTCCTTCAAGCCATGTTGATTGGTCAAAAAACATGGCCGCCAGTAGGCAGGGCTATTTTGCATTATATGGCTATAGTGAAAACTTAAAAAATCTTCTCCTCCAAAAGTATCTGGTCGATTTTCAAATAATTTTGTAGAAATGTTTTTAAGGTGACCCTCTATCAGATTCCTTCAAGCCAAGTTGATTGGTCGGAAACTATGGCTGCCAGGGGGCGAGGCTTATATAGCTAAAGTGAAAAGAAAATAAAAAATCAGGTGAGCGATTCAAGGGCCATCATGGCCCTCTTGTTAAAGTTTAGCTTACCAGGACAAATTTCTGATACCATGCAAGAACTTCTGAAGCAGGTTACTTTAAAAATGTTTGCAACTGTTTTTAAAAAATATTGTACAGGAAGCCCATCACCCCATAATAAGGAAGGTCAACATGTTGTTAACTTATGTATTATGCTTCTAACCTTAAATAGGCATTCCATGTAACAGTTTTAACAGTAAATTAAAAACTCTTAACAATATACACTTGTTGTGCATCCATGAACACAAAAGAGTAAATTTAACCCTTTCCCTCATATAGACGCTTTCTGACGCCTCTGCAGCAGACAGCTTTTTGAAAACATAGTGACAAAAGAAGAAATTGCACAAAACGTGCAATTTCTCCTTTTGCCACAATGTTTTCCACTTTTTGTCATAGGTTATCCATTCAATTATGGAGATTTTTTGATTTGTTGACAAAATACTTTCAAAGTCGTCTGCTGCAGAATTGCCGTATGAGGGAAAGGGTTAAAAGAGAGAAATGCGCATCTTAAGACGCGTTTGCAACAGATGTCTTCACAGTTTAGAAAAGAAAACATGGTTGTAAAAGGAAATATTGCCCAGAAAGGAGTAAAATCACCTTTTCCCATAATGTTTTCAACTATGGCCGTAAGAAAACTCCTAGTTTTGAATTGACTAAATTATTCTATTTTAACAACATTTTATAACAGACGACCTTAAAAATATCATTTGAAGTCACCAGTGAAATCCACTATGTAAATACATTTTTTCAATCTTTTTAATTTTATAACAGACCACTTTAAGAATATCCTATGAAGTGACCAGTGATATCAACTATGTAAATGCATTATCTTTTTTCAATTTTATAGTTTAAGGCAACTGGGTTTAGAAAAGAAAACATGGTGGTAAAAGGAAATATTGCTCTCTAGGAAAAAAAGTCAACTTTTCCCACAACGTTTTCAATTTTGGCTGTAAGAAAATCTCCTAGTTTCGAAATGACTCGAGTGTTCTTTTTTTTACAATATTTTAAAACAGACGACAGTATGAATATCATTTGAGGTAAACGTTGTAATCAACTCATTACATTTATTAATATTTGCACACATACAACACATATTTAAAGCATGTCAGTTTGAAAACATCTATAGTAAAATTATGGAAAACCAATAGAAATGTCGAAATTGTAAATAAAAGTAATCCCATTCTTCAGCCATACAGTTCATTTTTCCTTCAAATAATTTGTTATCACCTTGAAGATTATTTTCTGTTTTTGGCTTTCGCCTTCATATATGCAGTTTTCTTGTCTTGCGGGACCACTTATTTTTCAAAATAAGCCTTCTGTAGCGTCATTAAGTCACTGGTTGTTGCTGGACTAAAATGAAGAACTTACACGTTTTTGTTTTTTTTTAAATATCCACTTGATCATTTTATATGTATTTAAATCATTTAATCAGTAAGATCTACGTGCATATATACCCTTTGCGGGCTTTTTAATTTTCTTACTTGTTTCACTGGTGATTGGATCTGAATTAAGATTTGGTGGAAATCAACAAACTATTACAATGGGGGAAGTGGTGCAGTTGTAGACGGAAAGAGTATTTAATTAACGCGTTATATGAACATTTGATTGCTAAATCCGGTGTTCCAACACACGACCCCCAAGATCCGATGATTGATAGCCCGCGTCGTTACCGACTGAGCTGTTGTGGCTTAGCAAGTAAAAATCAAGGTTATATTGTTGTATAATAATTAATATCATTAATTGTTATGCTGTACCAGGGTCTTTCAAATACTATTTGAAAGACCCTGGCTGTACTGAGTCACAGATTATTTATTTAACATTTAACCGCTACACGCGACTTTAACAAACGTTTATGTTTGCCGCTATGCAAGACTTCAAAGGTCATTTGCGAACAGTTCCCCCAACATCAGCATGTACATTTGTGTATTTAAAGCATGATCTGCATCCTTCGCTAGTTTTGATTCAATATTTAGCAAATTCTTCTCTGTAGATATATAAATTATGCTTAAAGATAATAGGTAATGATACCACTGGCAGGAATTCAGCTATGTACATGTTTACTCTCTATATTACTGCAATTCGTTACCTTTAGCTGCTTCAAAGATGAGCCTATGCAAAGGGTCTAAGTTCACTTCTGGGCCTCCAATATGTACGTCCAAAACTGGGCTGCCATCTAGAGTAACAAGAAAAATCAAACATAAACAATAAATTAACGATTCCGATTGGTAGACGCATGTTGACGCATCGGCAGCAAAAATGTTTTGCAAACATTGTGACCAATTGTGAAATCATAATACTAGAATGATTTCGACTCGATTAATTAATCATATTTTCATTTAAAGATATTCTCGCTATTTATTGCCTGGGGCTTTAGCCCCTGGTCATAGAAGATAAACCACTGTTCGGAGTTGGCTGCAATTGCTGTTAACATGCATCGCATTTTAAGGTGAGACTTTACGGAAAAAATGTCATCGTGGATTCAACAAAACTGCATTTAAAAGGTTCAGATCACTCAAACAAGATCATTATAATGTTGTTGGAAAATCAGTAAAAAACTTAAGGCGTGAGTACTCCAATATAAGTTAAACAAATGCTTAGAAATTAATCGAAATGGAAAGGAAAAGTACGAATATGTTCGAGTATTATACAGAGATAGTCCCATTCAGTTTAGATAGTCATTTGATTATTAACAATAGAATATTGAGAGTATCTTAAATGGCAACATCTGAGGAAAAATGCAACATCTATCAAAATGAAAGAGTTATTGAAATCATTGTGGAAAAGGGGAGAACTGATATTATATGAGCACTTTATCCTTTTCTCTTGAGTGTTTTTAAAAGTCATCTGCTGCAAATGCATTTAAAATCATTTGCATTAGAGAAAAGGTTAATGCTTCAGAAAGACATAACATCAAGTTTGAACTGTAACTTAAAGGAATATTTTAGAGTCATAATCTTTAAAAACATCTTAGAAACAAATGTGAAATATCTTAAGTAGGATTTCTCATGCAAGGTTAAAAACAAATAACAATAGGAAAAAATACCATAATGTATGACTGTACAATACTACTACAATCTATAGATCTTCATTTTTTCTGACAAAGACATTTGTACACGTAAATAACTTTGTCCTATCATGTTGCTTAATCCTTTCCAACATATGGACGCTTCCTCTGCAACATTTTGGTAAAACGTGAAATTGTCCATAATGAGCAATTTCTCCTTTTACCACAATATTTTCAACTTTATTCACAACTCTTTCACAAAAGTTTTCAATGGTTGTTTAAAAAGGATAAGGTTTAACGTTTTATCTTACTTCAATACAGTTGTTCTGAAATCATTTGAATGTTGTTTAGTAGGCTGATTGTGACATCTTCCTATCTGTCGCTTGTTCATTTCTTTACGATGAACAAAGATATTGTAATATTGTGGGAAAAAATATATTTTTGCTTAAATTTACCAATTTCTCCTTTTCAGATAGTGAATATGGCGTAATATTGTGGGAAAAATATATATTTTTGCTTAAATTTAACAATTTCTCCTTTTCAGATAGTGTATATGGCGACTCAAAATTATATATCCTTGACATTTCAAAAGATACATGTTTCTCTTTATTCTGTGTTTCAATTTGTAAACATTATTATCTCATTGAAGTTTATCAAATTACCTTTACAATCCTGTCTGTCATGCAAGAGAAATTCTACACATCTTGACAAATCTGTAGCCGATGACTTTAAGATATGATTTAAGTAGTGGCTCCTTAAGATATGTTGATACTGACGATAGCTGTTTGTTTCGGTGTAAGATCTCTATCTTGCAAACAATCGTTCTGTTTTGTCAAGTTTTAACCCTTTTCCATATAAAACAATTCTGCAGCAGACGACTTTGAAACAATCCATCCATGTAAAACTATGAGAAATCATTTTAAAAGAATGTTAATTTTTTAATAAAGTGGAAATCATTGTGGAAAAAAAAAAATCCTCAAAATGAGCAATGTCTCTATATTTCCCAGATTGTTTTCTTAAGTTGTCTTCTGCATATACGTTTATACGTGGGATTGCGTAATCCATTTTCCACCTGTTGGTACATTTGACACATCTGCAGCAGATGACTTTTGAAATCATTGCCACAATGTTATCTATTTAATAATTAAACAGTTATTTATGGAGATTTTTCACATTTTGTCCAAGATATTTTCAAGCTGTTTGTGGAAGTCTGTATAAGTCAAAGATAAACGCCAGATAAATAAAAAAAAAAAAAAGATTGAGTTTCTCAATAATCCTATTAAAAGTATATGTAATAAACACATCGCTTTTTTACCCTTTCCATGAACAGGGGCTTTCTGACGCCTCTGAAAAATAGGAATTTCGTAAACATTGTAGCAAAGGGAGAAGTTTCTCCATTTACCGCAGTGATTTCAACTCTATTTGTCAATTACACTTATATTAACAGACGTTTTGCCCAGATAATTTTCCAAGTCGTCTGCTGCAGATTTGTTGTATGTGTGAAAGGGTAAATGCTTTATGATTAAAGTTTCTGTCTAATTAAAATTTAATTTTGCAAGAGATTACTATTATTTTGTAATTGTACTTTCTTGTTAAACAAACTTGGTGAATTCTGTTGCAAAATGCAGGAGATTTACAACTGCATCAACACTGATCTGAAATTATTTTTAAATGGTTATTGCAAATTCCAAAATTTAATAGTCATTGATAAAACTCAAAGGAGTAATTTGTTCCTACTATTCTCAATTATCATTTAAAGGAGTACTATGATTTATTCTTAACAGCATTTAGTGGATACTTGTTTTGGGAGGTTGCGAGTTCGATCAGACTTTATGAATGGAAGTAATGGATTTCCCTCCTTGGTGCTCACTGTTGTGGCGTTGGCATAAAGACTGACTCTCTGGTGTCAATATTAATGGACTAGAAATACTGTTAACTTACTTAGGCAATGCTGTGATATAGCTAAACAATTGAAAGCAGGGTAACATACCATTCAAACAAACAGACATATAATGAATACAATATGCATGTGGGTGATAGTGAAAATTGACATTGTTTTCTTGTTATATTTACCTCCAATGAACCTGGTTGATATAAACTGTATTGTCATAATTATGTTGATTATTTATTCTGCTTTCAAACAAATAAAGAAATGATAACATTACCAAACAAGAGATGTCGGAGGACAACATAGCTCGCCTATCAGGGCCATCGTCTATCAGCGCCTACTTCAGAACAGTTATAGCATTAGGTAAAGTCACACAGTATCACCTATTGCAAGATAATACACCTTTTCAATACTTGCATGCAAATGTTAACCAAGTCCATACAGGCCCCTTTGGGCATTTTAAATCTGTTCATTTGTTTATATACGATGTATACCGATATAGAACATAATACCGAAGACTTACAGTATCAGATAAAACCACACACTATTATGTATTGCGAGATATCACACACTTTCAATTCTTGCATGCACATCTTAACCTGGCAACGCTGACGCCAATGCCAACGCTTGATTGGCTACGTAAGCGCCACTATTATTCGAATAGGCGTGCTACAACGGTGACGACAGGATAACTACATAAGCGCGCTTATTATTCAAATAGGCGAGCTAAAAATGTACGTAAGGAGTTTTGAAAATTAGGTCCATGGAGATTAAATATTATTAGCTTAGTATTTTCACCAAAATTGACCTAAGCTGAAAATGAAGTTGACCGTTATATTTAATGCCCGCATCACATTGTGGCTGGGTATTATATTCTAGTTTTGCTAGTTATCCCCAAACTTTTTAAAAAGCGTTAGGGATATTGTCATGGGAGTTATGGGACTTGACATACAATGTCACCGAATGACCCTGAATAATTGTGTGAAGTTTCAAAGAAACAGCATACACAGTGTCTGAGAAATGGCCTTGCACGTAAAGGTTTGACCAAGCTGGCAACGTCAACGCGGACGCAGACGCCGGGGTGACTACATAAGCTTCCCTATTTCTTCGAATAGGCGAGCTAATAATTAGTTTGCTGGTCTGATGTCAGTGTTCAAAATGAGCAAGTGTTGTTGCCCGTGTGTGTCCTGGTCCAATGTGTTAAACAGATTTCTTAAAACGACATCTTCTAACCAACTGGACCAATTGTCTATGTAAGAATTGATATAAAAGTTCAATTATGCTACCATGTCTTCGGAATATGTTTTAATATGCCATACTCAAAGAAAAACGCACAAAAGTGTTTCAAGAAATTTCTGACAAAACTACACATTGGATCTGATTGCAATCATGCGCAAATATATATTTATTTCAACCTATTACAAGTACTTCTTGTATGGCAATGACCCTCTTATCAAAATTGCTCAAATGAGAGATCTCACAGAAAATGAGGAAGAGAGTTTATAGGCAATTTGTCATTTACTACAAATTGTCAATGTTTTCTAAACATGACTAATGCAGAGGTATTACAAGTCGTCAGAGAAAGCGTTTAGTGAGATTATATACTAATGCTGCGAAGGTGTGACATTCCATGCTAATCAGAAAGAATATCATTCGAAAATGCCCGATCGGGACTTACTGCCTTGCCATCTCAATAGGACATCGGTTAATTGAACAGTGTACATGTAGTAGAACTTCCCGTCGAAGCTATATCTAAAAACTTAAAAAGACATCATATTTTAACCCATTTCCAAATACAACAAACCTTCAGAAGACAACTGAAATTATCTAGGCAAAAATATTGAAACTATCTATAAATAGTTTAAAACATTGTGATAAAGGGAAAATGTCATTTAATAAGCAGTTATTTTTTCTCTACAATGTTTTCATAATTGAACTGCTATATTTGCGTCAAAATATGAAAAGGGTTCAAGTTTCCCTACTTACTGATGCCGCAATAGTTGATGATTTCTGAAACAAGTCATTCTAGGAACAGGAGAAATTGGGCACGATGTTGTCACTTTCAAACAAATGAGCCGTCTCGCGAGAAAACCAACATTGTGGCCTCTGCGTAATGTGTTGATCCAGATCAACATGCGCAGTCCGCGCAGACTGATCCGGGCTGACACATTCCGTCTCAGAGGGATAGAGGTATAGAGTAATGATTCATGAAACAGAAAATCCACAGGAGGCGAACAGTAATTTATTTTGAGGCATCTTAAGCCCCAGTCCCACCGACCTCCCGGACTGTCCAGGAGCGTCCAGGACTTAAATTTGGCCGATCCGGGGTCATATCCGTGTTGGATCTGCGTTGGTTTGGGGGTTATCCGGGACACTCCAGGACAGTCCGGGACACCACCCAGGCAGTTTTAAATTCCCGAGGTCAACGGGACCGTCTGGGAGGACTTTTCAATCCAGTGTAGTCTCGGACGGTCCATGAAGCAACCGTGCCGGCTCCAGGAAAAGTCCGCATTGGCATCGTATTGATCCTGGGCGATCCGGCATGTCGTATTGTGTCCGGGGCGGTCCGTGTTGGGTCCGGGACAGTCCGTAGTTAATCCGGGATGGTTCTCGGCGCTGCCGTGTTGGTACCGGGGTCAGATCCGTGTTGGGTCAGGGGTGACAGAGTTTCAATAACGTTCTAAAATAACTACGTAATTGGATCAGATTGCACTCATGCGCAAATATATATTTATTTCAAACTGTCATAAGTACGCTTTAGTTGATGTATCGCAATGACCCCCTTACCAAAATTGCTCAAAATTGCTCAAACAAAGGATGGTCTGAAAGCTAACTCATAGGATAGGAGGAAGAGGTTTATGGACAAGTTATCATTTTCTACAATGTCTTCTCATACATGTGATATCGTCCCGGAGGTCCGGGATTGTCACGGAAATTGAATCTCTGTCACGGAGGGACGCACGTTTATCTCGAAAGTCATAACATACGAAAAAATAAAATTTAGACCCATAACTTTACCAATATAAGTCGGCTGTTGGCCTGTATGGGACGAGTGTAGGATAATACCCCCATGGGACAGAGGACTAGAGGGAGTAAAACAGGTCTTTTCCCAACAATTTTCTCTTATTACTCAACTAAATCCTATGTTGTGGGTACTCAAAAGAATCGTCTCAATGAGACGATTCTTTTGAGTACCCACAATATAGGGTTTGAATGTCAAATAAGGATTTTAGAACATGAAAAATGCCCTTTATCTAGAGCTCTGATGGGGTACTAACCCATTAAATTCTCATATACTTATATCATGGGCAATTTCTTACTGTCTCATGCTAACAGTACGTTTTTGACCGGTTTACAGTATACCGTTTCATGGCACGCGCGTCTTAAATGTTGTTCATGCACGTGCATGACGTCATTAAGACAATAACGTCACCGTTATAATTCAACCTTCCAAAGGGCATTTGCAGCAAAATAACTTCTAATGCAAACAAACGGTTTAATTCGATTTCTAAAGCAGATTTATCAACATTAGATCAAACGTGTAAAATAAATAGTTGCAATAAAAAGGTTATTGACCCTTTACTGTGAAATCATAGTTGGACCTCTTTCTTTGGCGAACGTAGCCTCGCAAGCTCGGCAACGTCAATCCAAAAACTCGGACCAACGATGATTTTGCAGTACAGGGTCAATAACCTATACTATATATATATGTATGTATATGTATGAATGTGTATGATATATACATAATACAGAAAGTAAAAAGCATGTCTTTTTTTGTCTTTGTAATTTGTTCTCTACTTTCTGTATGTTTTGGACCGGGACACTCCGATCCACAGTCGCAGCGGTCATGGTGGTGTGCCTTTTGTTAAGACGCGTTTCCTAGCCTAATACTGGTGTGTTTACCCGGGGATCATGAATTCATAATAATACTGAAAATAATGCTGAAACGGCGTAAAATACAATTTCATATGGAAAACCGTAGACATTGTATGTTTATTACAATTCATTGTTTTTAGAACTTGGGGTCCCTTACGACAATAGGCTAATATAAATAGCTATATAAGGGCGACCGTCTCGGCTTAATCCTTTCCCCCATACAGTTGATTTATTTCTTCTCTGCAGTAGACATATTGTTAAAACATTGAGAAAAAAAGAGAAATTGCTCATACTGGGCAATTTATCCTTTTGCCACAATGTTTTCAAGTTTATAAAACCATATATGGTTCGTTATAAATACATGTAGTCGCCATACTTTTGACTCGATGTCTTCAAAGTCATCTGCAGCAGGTATTGTGTATGTGTTAAAGGGTTAACTCATAAACTTGATGAGACCTATCCCCGTTCGTGAATAGTCTCAAGTTATGGATACAATTCAAAAATCATTTCGCAACTCCATGCTAGACAACAGTCTATGCATCTCGTGTGATATTTCGTTTGTTTCAAGTAGTAAAGTCGGTAATTATCAACCACGACTGCTTTTGATTATTTATGATTGCCAAAGTAGTTTAAAAAGTGGTTCATTTCAACGAATAAAGTTTTGGGAAAGCTTAAAGCTGTTGATTGCTGGAACCCATTTTGTGAAGCCTGTGTTACTAGGAAAGAACCAACCAGTCCCAATTGCGCAACCGCATCCGAACAGGCACTATATCGTTGGCAGCATAACTCAACATTTACAGTGGTCCTAGATGTATTGATGAACTCTTTCAAATGCAAAGCTGAACAATTTCATCTTCAAATTCAATAATGAAAGGCTTTACTGTTAACCTGCTTTCGATATATGAATGGTTACTATATACAATATAATATAGTATATGAACGATAAAGAGAGACTATTTATAGTAACACGGTCCTGTGTGGGATTTTCCAATTATTTTCAAACGAAAACAATGCCGTCCTTATTAGTATTGTATTTGAACTATATAGCGAAATAACGTTGTAGTAGTCTAACACGGTAATGTGTTGACTTTTTCGAATTTTTCACAAGTGAAAATTCAGACTCTTGCGCTCACGACGGTTATGGTGGAGTTCACTTTAGCAAGGCACATTTTCAAGCCTAGTATAAGTTCAGAGCCAGGGCTATTTGATAAGTGAAGCATCGGCTCTGTTACTTGGTACCAGGCAAAACGATACTTTGATAAGAAATTGATAACAGCAGGATTGGTTAATCTTTATATTCTTGGTACAATACGAAACAATCATAATGAATGAAATCAAAGCGCTGATAGCACTAATGAGCGATGTACCTTCATTGATGTTGACGCTGTAACTGTGAAAACCAGCATGACAATAAGTATAAGACCTGTCTTAGGTTCAACACATAAGAAACAAATGAATTGTGTGTTACAAAAAAAGATCCTTTAACACTTTCCCTCATACGGCAATTCTATAGCAGACGACATTGAACATATTTTTTACAAAAAATGGAAAATCTCTATATTTGAATGGAAAACATAAGACTAAAAGTTGAAAACAGAGTGTCAAAAGGAGAAATTGCACGTGTGCTGTAGATACGTCAGAAAGCGTCTATATGAGGGAAAGGGTTAAACTTTCTATGACTAATTTGTGTGTGCAATGCAGATCCTGATTGGAATACGCAGATGCGCTAATTGACCTTAAAGAATAATTTGAGAATCTGTTCATTCGCAGTAAATAATGCAATAACACTACCTTGGTATTATCATGGATAAGTGTATTGTTGTTGAAACAATTTGACTGTATACATGAATGTAACACATTTTACATCTTATTTGCATCAACATATATGGACTTACCCTTATTGTTGAAAGTGCTACTTTTGATACAAAAAAAAGGTTATGCAAAATATTATATTATCCTTGTGTATGTTTATTCGAAAGACATTAATTAAACCTTAATTCAAAACACAGAGGAAAGGAATAAAGGAAGAGACCATTTATTCATGCCCTCTATGACCGCTCTCTGAGATTATTGAGCGAGAATCAGTTATATAATCGAGATAGTAACAGGAGACCTCATACCGTTTATGATATCTGATAGTTTTACAACTTACCCTTTTTCTCTAAACCGAAATTAGAGGCCGGCAAATTGGAACATATCCAAACAAAAATATGGGAATAATAAGTTCAACTCAATAAAGCGGGAAGCGTTGGCACAATGATTTTCAAAAGTGTTCTGCTTAATTTCCCCTAATACCTAATAACATGAACGCAGATAAGTGGCGGAAAATGGCATAAGAATATCTGTAGAAAAGTGTGTGATATCTAGAATATTGAATTAATCTTCATGCTACAGGTTTGAGATATTGTGTAAAAGGGAGGAATAAGCCAATTTGAGTAATTGTTACATTTTCTAAAAAAGTTCTCAAAATTCGTCCGGTTCATTTGTGTCGTATTCTATCATGTAAAGGGTGAACACTGACAGTTCATTAATGAAAACGTTCGAAGCCTGCCATTTCAAAGTGTTCCTCCGAGTTTATCAGTTATCCGTGTATATACATTATGATATTATAAAACGTTGTTTAAAGTGACTGGGTGACTAGTCTACAGTGTGATAATATTGAATGAAATCAAAAGTATTTGACATTGTACATATTGATAACAATCTAGTCCACTGTGGAACTACTTTTTGAACTCGTTCATGATCAATTTGAACGGAACGGAAAAAAGCAATCACATTCATTTGAACGACTGAATGCTTTAAGAGCGAATTGGAACGTGAGTGGAGCGGGACTGAACAGAACGGAGTGGAGCGTGAACAGTAATTTTGTCAATTCCATGATGCTCTTAACTGTACCAATGGTATCCAATACATAAACATTTTCTATGATTAACCAGATTAATGTCAATACAGCATGCATTATAAGGTGTTCTGTTACACATATTATCAACAAATGCTGATGTACCAAAGATATCCAATACATAAACATTTACTATATAACCAAGATGCGTGTCAATATAACACACACTATAATGTGTTCTGTCACACACAATATCAACAAGTAGTAAATTACCAATGGTATCCAATACATAAACATTTACAATGGTAAGCCAGATTCATGTCAATAAAACATACATTAAAAGGTGTTCTGTCACACACATATCAACAAGTACTTATATAGCATGGTATCCAATACATAAACATGTATGATGGTAACGCAGATTCATGTCAATATAATATTCATTATATTTCACACACAATATCAACATGTTTTAATGTACCGATTGTGTCCGATACATAAAGATTTACAATGGTAATCCAGATTCATGTCAATATCACATTCATTATATGTAACAAACAATATCAACAAGTACTAATGTACAATGGTATCCAATACATAAACATGTATGATGGTAACGCAGATTTTTGTCAATATAACATTCATTATATGTCACACACAATATACAAGTATTAATGTACCGATGGTGTCCGATACATAAACATGTTTGATGGTAAATCAAATTTGTGATGTCAATATAACCTTCATTATATGTAACAAACAATATCAACAAGTATTCATGTACCGATGGTGTCCGAAACCTACACATGTACGATGGTAAATCAAATTCGTGCCAACATAACACAAATTATAATGTGTTCTGTCACACACACTATCAACAGGTACCAATTTACAAATTGTGTTCAACAAATTTACATGTACGATACTTAACCATATTCATGTCAATATAACATACATTATAAGGTGTTCTGTCACACACATGTCAACAAGTACCAATGTACCAATGGTGTCCAATACATAAACATGTGCGATAGTAACCCAGATTCATGTTAATATAACATGCATTCAAAGGTGTTCTGGAACACTAATATCAACAAGTACAAATGTATCAATAATATCAAACACATCAATATTTAATATGGTAAACCAGATTCATGTCAATATAACATACATTAAAAGGTGTCCTGTCACACATACTATGAATAGGTACGCATGTATCAATGCTATCCAATTCATAACCATTTACTATAGTAAACCAGATTCAAGTCAATATAACACACACTATAATATGTTCTGTCACACACATATCAACAAGTTATAATTTGTACCAATGGTGTCCAATAAATATAAATGAACGATGCTTAACCAAATTCATGTCAATATAACATACATTATAAGGTGTTCTGTCACACCTACTATTAAATATACTTATGTACCAATGGTATTCAATACATAAACATTTACTATGGTTAACCAGATTCATGTCAATACAACACATAGTATATGCCAACAACAATATCAACAAATATTAAACATGTACGATGTACCCTGATTCATGTGAATATTTTAAGTAAAAATGTTAGCTTTTCAAAAAACAAAAGGGCCATAATGGCCCTAGTTCGCTCACCTGCATTATGCAATGTACTACAATGCAAACCACATCAAGACAATTATCTGAATGCAACCTCCAGTGTTAACAAGATTTACCTTCAGTTGGCCTAGTGATCTATATTCTTTTTTACCTGATATGATCAACATTCCAACATTGACTAGATATCATCAAGACAACATTCTGACAAAGTTTTTCAAAATGCTTAAAGTAAAAATGCGGCTTACGGAGTTTGAACAATATTTTCCTTTATTGACTTAGTTTCTGACCCAATATGACCAATATTCGAACTTGACCTGGATATAATTCAGACAAACATTCTGACAAAATTTCAAGCTGCTGAAGCAAAGAATGCGGCGTCTTAGCTACACTTCTTTCATACCCCTATAAACAACAACAACAACAACATTGTTAGCATGTACCAGGCAGGCTTTATTAGTACAGGACTGAGATACAAATAATCATTAACAGATTCTTCCGATCAAGTCTTAAATCAACATTAGTTATAAAAACCCAGATCTATAAACAATATGAGCTTATTTAATGCGGTCGACTGGCCCAGGAACAACCAGAGATAAAAACATCTTTTTGATGAAATAACTCTGGAAACCTGTGTCCGGGCGTCAAATGCCATACCGCGAAGCGCCGGACCTTACTTTGCTCTAGACAAATGCAATACGCACTCCTTTAGTGCGCAGTAATACATTTAGTGGTACATGGTGACTTAACCAAATATAAATATTGTCCCTTTCAAGTCTCAAAGGACTTCAATTATTGAAAATAATCGACTTTCATCTAAAGTAATGTATAAAGAAATAACGAAATCATTAATGAAATTGAAATTGAACACGTCTTGCCTGTACGTGACTGACTGGTAGAATGATTTGCTTACACAAACTGCGCACGGGTTCACCCGTGCGTAAATAACATACCCACAATTCAAATCATATGTCGCTAAGACAACATTTTCTCTCTATACTTCGCACTGCGAGAAAATACTAGTCTTAGCTACACTTCTTTCATACCCCTATAAACAACAACAACAACAACAACAACAACATTGTTAGCATGTACCAGGCAGGCTTTATAGACACCCAAAGTAAGGGCGGAAATAACAGATAAAGATGCGATTACGGATTGAGGCTTTTTGTCACTTCAAGTCTTTTAACTTATGAATCTGCGACATACCCATCTTTGCTACCGTCGGACTTCCACCGACCGTGCCATTTCCAACATCTATCGTTAACCCCTGAATTCGCTTTAACATACTGTAGGGACAAGCTACAGAGTCTCCTTTACATATGACAACAGTATTACCGTAGCGATACTGATCAGTCTTGCCTTTTCTAATAACTAATGTGAAATAATCATCATGAAATGCCACGTCATTACATCGTAATGAACTTATCTCGTCAAACCTTAAAAACCCGGCATAACCTAGCAATAAAAAGCACAAGTCTCTAACAACCATTACATCAACGGAATATGAATATTCGGAACAAACTTTCTTCAAAACATCCGCGTCTATAGGGTACCTTTTATTTACTGGTTTCGATAAGGTTCGTACTGATACTGATCGGTCATGTGCAACGTCATTACATCTCAATGAACTGATCTGGCCAAACCTTTCTATGTAACATGAATTGCTTCTAAGTATCCGCGTCTATATGATCCTTTTTATTTAGTGCTTCGATAAAGCTCTTTTAACCGATTCTAACAAGCTTTTGACAAAATTGTTTTCCGTTGGAATGGGAAGTCCCTTTAAACAATGTGCCCACTTAATACTGTATACATTTGCATATATCACATTGAATGAACATTGTTTGTCAATTTGTTCTGTGAGATATAATAAAACGAGTATCGAAGATACGGGAATTGCACTTCCACCTTTCGACACAATAAAACGCCTCCACTTGTCGAGGTTCAGTATGTACTGTTTTTGTTTGCCGCGTCACTTTTTGTGTAAGCTAGTTGTTCTGCCATTTTCTATGTACATGACCAATTGTTCCGCTGGTATACAACTCGGTATTTACCAATTCATTCACAGTGTCCTCTAAACATAAACCTGAAATAAATAACTGTTATATTAACAATTAGCAATTACTTTTATTGCTAATAGCCCAAATTTAACAGGCCGTCCGTTGATAATTCAGTTACTATTGTAATCAGTAACAACTCTATCGACCGTGCGTGGACCCCATCGTGTGTCTAAATATCTAAACAACCGGTCAACAACAGACCAATCATCACTATCGTGACATCTGCTTAGTAAATCTGCCTCATATTTCGAGATTCTAGGAATCCATCAATAATCTACATATATCATTGGCGCTGTAAACAAGGTTGTCTACTACAAGTACTGAAAATACTAAAAACATTTTTTATTGTCACTGTTTACCAACATATGACGTTCTTCCAGACGTTCACTTCTAAGAATTCATCCATAATCGACAGAAATAATACTGTTTCTATATATATCATTGGCGCTTTTAGCTATTACCTATAAACAAGGTGTTCTACTACATGTACTCAAAATACTCAAAACTAAAATATGACGTCCTTCCAGACTTTCACTGTGAGATAACAAATATCTATGTACAGCTTCTAGCTCTCTCCAAGTACAGCTTTTAGGCTCTCCTCTAGATACCAACTTCCTATAAGTGAAATGTCCAATTGACTATGTATGTAACCTCCAAAACAAAACAGTGGTAAATATAACAGTATCTTGCTCCTTTAAGCAACAGACAATATATGCCTTAATCATAGATCGGACATGTTCCTTCCAGAACAGCATCTCCGACAGTGCCTCTGCACTAACCCTCACAGGTGTATTCCAGCTTACTTGCTGATTCAGACACTTAAAAAGCGCGAGTTCTAAGCCGAACGACTGGACCAATCGTGTATTTCATCGAAATCAGTTATCCTATTACTCGCGCGAGATCGCGTGCGAATATAAAACATGTTCCATTTGAAACCCTCTTGATAATAGACCCATTGCTGATTTAAGAACCAGATATCCTTTCTTATGTGACTGATAAAGTAAACGTAACTCGTATTCCATAAGTAACCTAACCATACAATTATTTATTTAACTAAATACATTTGTCGTCTGCTAAAAGAAATTCGAACTTTTCAATGTCCTTTTTTAACATATTCCCAGTTCATATGTTTGCAAATATGTACTGTTACCGCCTAAACCGTCATCTAAAAATGATAATAGACCCATTGCTGATTTAAGAACCAGATATCCTTTCTTCTGTGACTGATAAAGTAAACGTTACTCGTATTCCATAAGTAACATAACCATACAATTATTTATTTAACTAAATACATTTCTCGTCTGCTAAAAGAAATTCGAACTTTTCGGTGTCCTTTTTTAACAGGTATTCCCAGTAGTTCATATGTTTGCAAATATGTACTGCTACAGCCTAAACCGTCATCTAACAACATGACTTTCTCATGACTCAGCTTCCTCCTTCGCTTTACCACAAAACGAAGTACTTTGGTAAATATCGCCTCTGCTACTGAGATCCCGAACGGAAGAACGTTGAAAATATAGTATGATTGTTTCTCCGTCGAGAACCTATGAAAATCCGAAAGATGTTCGATGCGGCTCGAACATTTCAATGTGGAAGTACTACGCTGTACTGGACAGATCTCGTGCAACACTGATATTCAAACTTCACCTTGTATTCAAATAAGTTCTTATTCATATGCCAACAGTCTAAAACAAGACGAGGCTTATTCGATTCATTAAACGATACTGCCAATAGATTTACCAATACTCAAGTTTACGTTTTTAAACATCCCACTGGTGAAATAATATCTCTATTATACCGTCTCTTTTTATGATGCCTTCTGAAGCCAAATTAGCTTTACTACTGGGCATACAAAAGGAACAATCTAAAATTGTACTTATCTGACAATTGAAGCTTATACCTCTAGTACAAAGTTACTTTTATTTTCCCTATACTCAATATTACGTTTTAAACATTCCACTGGTGAAATAATATATCTTTATTATACCGAATCTTTTTATGATGCTTTCTGAAGACAAAGTAGCTTTATTATTGGGCCTACAAAAGGAACAATCTAAAATTGTACTTATCTGACAAATGCATCTCTCTCGAGGCTGTAAATCTTTGCCTCTTACTGCTTTCGACTGCTATGTTGGTTTTCCCCTGTGGCTGCGGGTTTGTTGATGTGATAGTAGTCTGTGTGCTGCACCATACGTGACATATCGGCGTGTTTTTGTTTGCTTTGCTTCATCTTCCGGTGAGCGTGTACTAGCTTCAACCACGCGCGTATCAACCCTCTAAGGCGGTTGGTAATTAAAGTTGACAGCCTTAGAGATTCCATCTGCGAAAGCAAATTGTTCTGCTCATCCATGATAACACGTGGTTCTCTTCTACGAAATTGAACACGTCTTGCCTGTACGTGACTGACTGGTAGAATGATTTGCTTACACAAACTGCGCACGGGAATAACATACCCACAATTCAAATCACATGTTGCTAAGACAACATTTTCTCTCCATACTTCGCACCGCGAGAAAATACTAATCCAAAGTGTTAACAATATTTTCCTTCAATTTGGCCTAGTGACCTAGTTTTTGACCCTACATGACCCATATTTGAACTTGGCTTAGATATCATTTAGATAAACATTTTGATCAAATGTCAAGCTGCTGTAACAACATATCCGAACTTGACCTAGATATCTTTAAGACGAACATTCTGACAAAAGTTCAAACTGCTGAAGCAAAAAATGCGGCCTCTAGAGTGTTAACTGTTAACAGGATTTTCCTTCAACTTGACCTAGTGACCTACTTTTTGACCCAACATGACCCATGTTCGAACTTGACTTACATATCACCAAGACAAACATTCTGATAAAGTTTCAACATGCTCGAGTTAAAAATGCAAAGTTCCAGAGTGTTAACAAGATTTCCCTTCAATTTGGCCTAATGACCTAGTTTTTAACCCGGCATCACTCATATTCGAACTTGGCCTAGATATCATTTAGATAACCATTCCGACTAAATTTCAGAAAAGCGGCTTCACAGAGTTAACAAGATGTGTCTTCAATTTGGCCTAGTGACCTTAGTTTCTGATCCAATAGGACCCATATTCGAACTTGACCTAGATATCTTTAAGACAATCATTCTGACAAAATGTTAAACTGCTGAAGCAAAAATTGCGGCGTGTTAACAAGAGTTTCCTTCAATTTGACCTAGTGACCTACTTTTTAACCCAACATTTCCCATGTTCTAACTTGACCTACATATCATCAAGACAAAAATTCGGATAAAGTTTCAACATGCTCAAGTTAAAAATGTGGCCTCTAGAGTGTTAACAAGATTTCCCTTCAATTTGGCATAGTGTACTAGTTTCTGATCCAATATGATCCATATTCAAACTTGATTTAGATATTGTTGAGACAAACATTCTGACAAAATTTCAAACTGCTGAAGCAAAAATTGCGGCCTCTGGAGTGTTAACAAGATTTTCCTTCAATTTGACCTAGTGACCTACTTTTTGACCCGACATGACCCATGTTTGAATTTGACTTACATATATATCATCAAGACAAACATTCTGATGAAGTTTCAACATGTAAAACTTGAAAATGTAGCCTCCAGATTGTTAACAAGATTTTCCTTCAATTTGACAAAGTGTCCTAGTTTTTGACCTCATATGGCCCAGTTTCGAACTTGTCCAAGATTTGATGAAGATGAATGTTCTGATAAACTTTCATGAAGATCGGATGCAAAAGGATAGCCTTTAGAGTCTTAACAAGGGCAAATGTTGACGACGGACGGACGCCGGACAAAATGTGATCACAATAGCTCACCTTACATTTCGTGCACAAGTGAGCTAAAAACTAAGCGATTAATAATTACAATAGAGCTGAATCTCAGTGTTATTTCGGGAGAAACAATCATTTAAAAGTCCCACTTGAACTGTTGGCAAGTTCAATTAGTGTCTGTAACAGCTTATCTCTTAACATTGTTCATTGGTATTCGAATATCATCGTTAAGGCGTGAGTTAGTACCTCGCAATGGTCAGTTATTTACCAGGACTACAATCCGCACATCACAATGTTAGTCTATTAACGTGGTGAGCAACATTATACTTAACATATGTCCACAACAAGCAAGTAGGCAAGTACATATATGAAAGAATTTGAAACATTTCTTTGCATTATTTACTTCCACAAAAATATTACAAGTGTATTATGCGAGAAATAAAATGATGTTTAAGGGGCAATTCATTTTGTATATATTTGGGTTGGCAACGAATACCAAAATTAGTATTCGAATATTCGATCACAAAGTATTCGAATATTCGACCCATTTGTGCATGCTTCACCAACACAAGACATGTTAATGTCATGCGTTATTTGCTGTAAAGTTATGTTACTGTTGTCTTATGGTGTACAAGTTCCAAGACTCGCATTTGCATGTCCATTCAACCCGTGAATTTGAAAGAAAAAAATGTTAGTGAAAAATTCGTCGGTAAAGTGCTCAGATTTTAATTAATTGATCACTTGCTTAATGTTGTTTTTTTACGAAACATGTAGTTCTGATTATTATGTATTCAACTGAAGAACTGTTAAAAATGACACGAAATGTTCCCAATTCAAGGACCATCGTGAAAGGTGAATGTCGTTATTTAAGTAGAAATGTGGCACTGCCCATTAGGAGCAATTTAACCATTCTCTTGCTGTATTATAACAGAAATATTGTTGAAAATGGGCACGAAATAGTCCCAGTACCGGATTGCTAATCAACATAAATATGAAATCGGATAATTGCTCGGCCAAACCAGGGATACTATATTACACTATGTAATATAGTGTCCCTGGCCAAACCGACAGATTTGTTTGATTGATGTATAAATAAATAAAAACGTAACTACATATTATACAAGTTGAACTTACGGCGTTTTGGAACGAAACCATTGGTATTGTATCGATCACTTAAATAGCCTAAAGCGAGGATTATCAGTTTAACATGTTATCTATAGTATCAGGGACGTAGATAAGATCTTATCTACGTCCCTGATAGTATTGATACTTTATATAATACGCGTAAAATGGACCATCGGTTACCCTTTACTTACTTTACAAAAAAGCGTTGGTACATATTTCGAGTATCGTCAATTTCATTTATATATATATTTTAGAAATACTCCTGATTTTCATCAAATATTCGAATCATCATATAGTTTTCGAATATTCGTTGCCATCCCTAGTATATATTTGTATTTTTAACACTTTCCCACATGCTTCAAATATTCAATAGACCGTTTTATTATTGAAAAGAGTCGAAAACAATGTGACAACAGAGAAATTGCTCGCCATTATGAGCAATGCGTTGTTTTTCCACAATGTTTTCTAAAGGGGGCTGCCGCAGATGTATTTAAACTTTAAATACGTCTGCATGTAGAAAGGCTTAAATAGTGTTTATTGATTGTTTATTATATGAGGGACCAGGTTTATAATTATCAAATGGTTTTAGGGACCCTTAAATAGTAGGTACATTGGTATCTCTACCCTTTTTATTGCTAATAGTTGAGCGTCAGTACATATATAATTAAATGCCGTGAAAATGTGTTTATCTAAAACACTTGTTTAAAGCAGCTACAAGAAACATCATATTATTAGTATTTAGTTTTTCAACTACGACCATGTTCTCGGACATTTGAAGTCATGAGTATTTATTCGTCGCAAATAGTGAATATCAAATACATTTTAAAAAAAAAAAAAAATACGAAGATAAAGTGTGACTTCAAAAGGACAATTTGTGTTTTCCCAACTGAGACTGTTTATATATTTCCCTGACACATTGGGAATATAAAAAAAAGATAGAAGATTTTTACATGAAAATATGCTTCATATAATTCAAGCAGACACACATACAAGTAAATATACAATAACAAAACAAATCGCTCGTTTGCAAAGTCCTTTTTAGACTCGTTTTGAAAACACAATATGAAAAAAATGTAGTTTGCAATAATACAGGTGAGGAGAGGTAAGATAAATTAACTCCACTATTAGGTGAATTACACGATCACGGATACGTAACCCTTTTCCACATGCAGCAAATCTGTAGCTGACGATTTTGAAATCACATAAATGCAAAAATAAAAGGAAATAATTATTGATTTTAAAGTTTAACAATTTATAAATGGTTGAACATAGTTTTGACAAAATTGGTAATTTTCCATGATGTAAATTGGGAGTTGCTTTTTATGGAAGAATTCGTCCTTTAGTCTGAAACATTTGTATTCTACATGCTGACAATACAAAGACATATTCAATTACCCGTGTGTTTCAAGATAATGACTTATCACGATCGTCACACACTAGCCTGAATTGAATATCCAAACACTTGAAAGATATGATTACTGATATTCGATACCTACCGTCTTTGAAATAATAAAGTGTCTATCGAACCATAAATCACAAAAGTTGTCCAAGACTAATAAGTTGAAATTTACTACTACATGTTCAATCTATCCGCTTCACTAAGAGTTGACCATTGACTCTGAATGTGGTTATTTCTAATATTCATAACAAATGTTCCTTTCTAACCATAAAAAGACCTGAGAAGCGTTTCAGTACTTTCTCACGGTGTAGACGCTTTCTGACGTCTCTACAGCAGACGACTCTGCTCAAAACGAACAATTTCTCCTTTTGCAACAGTGTTTTCAAGTTTGTCAGTAAGTTTACCTTCATAAATAAGATTTTTCGTGTTTTTGTCTAAATTATTTCTTAGTCGTCTACGGAGGTACCGCCAAGATCAGACTCGTTGGGCAGACTGAGAGTAGACAGTGGAGAGATTGATCCGGTTAGAAAAATTGTGTAGAGACAAAATGGTACGTATTTACTGTTACACAATGCAGTGCAAAGTATTAGAGACACACGGAAACGGGCCAGATAGATATAACGTTACACACATTGTATTTACCATGCACCGATAGACGTTTTACAAATGTCAAGATATTATCTTATTCTTTGGCCGTTATTAAACATTTACAAAGTGTATTTATACAATGAAATGTTTGTCCACTGTTTCGTGAGTGTCCCGATGAAAATCTCTATAGTTCTATAATGTACCCTGAAAGGACCAATAAATCCAAAGACATAAAGGTTTCAAATATTATGAGAAAAAATATGAATACGTAAGTGTTGTTTACTGAATACAATATTTGGCTTACATAGTATAAAACATAAATGTTCTTTATTATCTTATGGTGATGTATTTGTATGGAATCGCACTCAGTATTGCGACTTAAGGTTGTACAAAAACACATGTAAGGAGGGGCGGGTTCCCTCCTTAAGCAATTTGCTGAGAAAACAATGGGAGTCTAAAATAGATACGTTTAAACAGAACAATATTAAATAAACACGTAGAATGACAACGAAACCGTTAAGATAATTTTTTTTTTTGAATAATACAGATGCTTATCTCGCGGCACGGTATCTGATTTATTAATACAGATACTGTATCAATACAGTCTGCATTTAACTGTGACTATTGTAATCATACTAGACGTTCACATAAATGTTATTCTTATCCACACATTTTAATTCGTCAGCATAATATTATATTAGGTGTTTTTTTGCGATGTATGCAGGATTTGTCTTGGTTAAATACAAACTCTGGTTTACTGTATTCAATACAATACAATACAATACATTTTATTACACTCAGGTACATTTGCTTATAGTAAATTACCAACAAGTATTTACAATTTACAAAACGTAATCCCTTTACCGAAAGCAAAAATAAAATAAATTATGAATATTAAACAGTTTTTCCGACAATAAAAACAATGACTATAACAATAGAAACTAAAACAATAGTGCATACCAATATCAAACTATATAACTGTATACAGTCTGATATCAGTCTACACCACACATCCATATCCCACAATTTACATTGATAGCGTACTCGTGTACATATATAATGTTTTCATTTAACCAAAACAAGATGATGGTGATAAATCTCAGATACTCTTTTTACCACCGGCGATTAGAAGAAAGATTGTTGACCATTTTAGAAAATATAAGTTTGGCGGAGGCTATTCCTTGGTGACATGACCTTTGCAATTTACACGAATGACGATAGGTTACGTTTTCATAACTTAAAGTCAGTTATAATCAAACTTATCTTAAGACTGTCTGCCAACAGCATAGCTGTATATGCTTTATTATAAATATATATAAATATAGTAAACAATAAAAAAGACAGACACTACACTGGTTTTTAACTTGTCAACCTGTTTCGTTTATTCTACTCATCAGGGCAATGCTTATAATGAATGCAGTGTATTTTTTCTTTGTTCCGGCATATTTATTCGTTTTAAAGTATATATCTCTTCATCGGGATGATTAGTTGGCTTATATTTGTAATATATAAAATGAAGTTACTTTTTCGTGTGTCGAGGCAAACCATGTAACCTTTGTTGTTGATTTTGGCTATGACTAATACACCATTTAGTTATTGGTTTTGGCTATGACTAATACACCATTAAGTTATTGATTCTGGCTATGACTAATACACCATTTAGTTATTGATTTTGGCTATGACTAATACACCATTTAGTTATTGATTTTGGCTATGACTAATACACCATTTAGTTTTTGATTTTGGCTATGACTAATACACCATTTAGTTATTGATTTTGGCTATGACTAATACACCATTTAGCACGGATGTTGACATACATATAGTATAAACCTTTGTTGTTGATTTTGGCTATGACTAATACACTATTAAGCACGGATGTTGACATAAATATAGTATAAATCTATGTTGTTGATTTTGGCTATGACTAATACACCACCATTAATCACGGATGTTGACATAAATATAGTATAAATCTATGTTGTTGATTTTGGCTATGACTAATACAAGCATTAAGCACGGATGTTGACATAAATATAGTATAAATCTTTGTTGTTGATTTTGGCTAAGACTAATACACCATTAAGCACAGATGTTGACATAAATATAGTATAAGTCTATATTGACATACCCCGTTAGGCTACCTGGCTAAGGGGTGCTTCTTATACGTAAGGGTGTTTGATGGGAAACAATTATTCAAATGGTGTTTTACGCCGCTTTCAACAATAGTTCATGATATCACGGTATGTCCTATGTCATATACTAGTACTGCCGGGGTCATTTCTCCTGACACAATGTGCGTCAATCTTGTAAGCCATTGCTACCATTTTTAAAGTATTGCGTTTGACCTGACATGGGATCGAACTGTGGTTTCTGCTCCCACGGCGGACGCTCTAATCACGGCACCACACAGACATTGGCATATCTAGTGCAATGGTAATCAAGAGAATGTCGCATCAATCCATGTTATTCAATTCCGTTCTTCTCAACGTATTACAGAAACATAATGAAGTATTAGAAGCGAAACTCGGAAGTTTACGTTGGTAGCGTCAATATAAAGGAACGCTGTATTACCTAACAGTGTGGCCGACTCTACGGAGAAAACCTGTTAATTTGCGATAAAAAGCTGGAATTCTTTACATGTATTACCTATTGGACATATATTAAACAATAAAGGTTGGAATAGGTTAAATGTTTAACTGATTTACATACACTAAAGCTGGAAAGGCTTAATATGTTTTACCTATGTAAGTGTTAGGCAATTATACAATTTATTGTGGCCTGCAGGCAAAATGGTCCCCAATTTAACGCACTGTTTTATCTTGATTTGCTACGCACCTTACATTTTAAGCAAGGGGCTCTTCAGAGCCAATTGCTAAAGTAGGCGATTTTTTTCCGAAGACACTCATCGAAATCTAGACTGGAATCAGTCCCTATTGTTAAAGTCGTATTACAGTAACGGCAATGAAATAAAATTCTTCATTTATCTCTTTCTACAGTAGTTCTCCATTACTGAACACACTTTCGGATTCAGAGAGATGTCTTGAAATTCGTAGATTGTCAATGAAAGCGCATGCATCTTGTGGAATATTGTTTAAAAATGCATGGACTGGTTCTAGTTTAGTCATGTCTACAATATCGTACCGCCGATATAGTCCGTGACTAAAAAACAAAATGCGGTAACTTGTTGAGATAACAACCGGAAATTTGGTCTGATTTGGTCTTACGTAATAGAAAGAACTCCAACGAAATGTGCTGTTGAAATACAGGAATCACATAATTGAAAATGTATTTATACCCTGTTAACAAATACATGTACTTGTCTGTGAATCGAGTCGAAGCAGCTTTTCGATTCCGACTCATTTTTTTTTAACAGATAGTCAAGTACGAGTGATAAAATATAAACCAAACGAGAATCAAATAATGGAAATGATAGTTAAAACAAGAGGGCCATGAGTGACTGAGTTGTTGACCTGACAAAGTTTCAACATCCTCAAGCAAAACATGTGGCTTCCAGAGTGTAAACAAGATTTCCCTTAAATTTGGCCTAGTGATCTAGTTTTTGACATGACATGACCCACATTCGAACTTGGGCTAGATATCATCAGGACAAACATTCTGATAAAGTTTCAACATGCTCACGTTTGAAATGTGGCTTTCAGAGTGTTAACAAGATTTTTCTTAAATTTGACCTAGTGACCTAGACATGACCCATATTCGAACTTGGCCTAGATAATATTATATAAAGACAAACTTTCTGACAAAGTTTCAACATACTCAAGTTAAAAGTGTTAACAAGAGTTTCCTTCAATTTGGCCTAGTGACCTAGATTTTGACCCGACATGACCTATATTCGAACTTGGCCTAGATATCAATAAGAAAAACATTCTGACAACGTTTCAACATGCTCAAGCACAAAATGACCGGACATGGCCCATATTCAAACTTGGCCTAGATATCATCAAGACAAACTCTGACAAAGTTTCAACATGCTCAAGTTTGAAATGTGGCTTCCAGAGTGTTAACAATATTTTCCTTCAATTTGGCCTAGTGACCTAGTTTTTGACCCGACATGACCTATATTCGAACTTGGCCTAGATATCAATAAGACAAACATTCTGACAAAGTGTCAACATGCTCAAGCCAAAAATGCGGCTTCAAGAGTGTTAACAATATTTTCCTTAAATTTGGCCTAGTGACCTAGTTTTTGATCAAACATGACCCTGTTTCAAATTTGGCCTAGATTTGAACGAGATATATGTTCTGATAAACTTTCATGAAGATTGGATGCAAAATGTTGCCACTAGAGTGTTAACAAGCAAAGGTTGACAACGGACGACGGACAAAAGGCGATCACAAAAACTCACCTTGAGAACTTTAACGGCTTAAATCAATTGTAAACCAGTAGATGTGCTTAAGAGGAACTACCCAGTTAGAAGATGCGCATAATCAAGGGAAGTAATTTGTGTCAAATGTTAGTATATATGCGCATAATCAAGGGAAGTAATTTGTGTCAAATGTTAGTATATCGGTAGACCCCCCCCCCCCCCCCCCCCCCCCCCCCAAACCCCCGCCATACTGTGTGAACAGTATTTTGAGTTCAACTCCTATATCATTTAAAATATGGACATAATAAAGTGTAAAGTGTTATTGTTAAGTGTTTTTGTTATACGTTTGGGATCGGTAAATCCATGTCCAAATGTTATTGGTAGTTAGCCCCTTGTTGTCAGCTGCTTTGATTATATCACATGTTCATAGCACGTGACATTTCACATATATAACGACCCCTCCACCGTCAAACCCGCATCACATAGTTTTATAACACTTGTGATAACGTTCAATACAATTTTACAGCTGTGAAAACAGGTGCTTCGGACTCACAGAATTACAAGTGCTTCGGACTCACAGAGTTACATCGAATTACAAGTGCTTCGGACTCACAGAATTACACCGAATTGGTAAGTTTTCTAATTTTATTGTTGAAACATAATGTTTCATGTTAATGATATTTTTCACTCGCTATCGGTCATTCTTTTCTACTTTCATACTTTCACTCGATACAATTATTTTATTGATTAAATTATCCCATAGGTGCAAACGACTTAAAATGATAAATTTCTATCTTTCATTTACAGTTCGAGAACAAACAATTTAGATGGTCCTTTTTAAGGTTGAATTAACGCTGTCAATTTGAAATAAACAAAGAACAAAATAAAAGTACCCCTTCTCTTAAATACGATAAATATCTATAGATATTCCTTAGGTGCAAACGGTCTCGCATACTACAATATTCATCAACAATGTAATATTCATTTCATTAAAATATATTAAGTATTTTTTAAAGATATATTTGTTACTTCATGATTTTAGATGTAGTTGTGAAAATTCGGAAAAGCTATCGATTTGATCCGAAATGTTATTGCCCAAATAAAGTCCATTTGTATCCCCAGGGGGTCTAAATACAAGTTATCCATAAGCAAGTACATGTGTATCTTTTACATGGTCCATATAGAAAAAGAAAATATATGCCTTTTTGTAAATGAAGTCAAGTAAAGTTAATAGACGGTAATCTTTGTGTTTAGTTTCCTACAAAATGTATGTGCACACTGGGAGAATCATCGTTAACAACAGAAATTGAAGAACATTGTTTTATTTAATATTTTACAACTTTTGATCGCGTGGTTTTTCATTTTATTAACTGAATTAATTAGATAATGTCTTGTTCATATAACTTTAAATGGTTTCACTTATACTCAACAATAACACTAAGAAGATCTAGTATTTAGGACAATGACATAGTTTATAATATAAACGTGTATACAGGCATCTTGTAACACAAAACAAATAATGACATTATTTCATGTTCATTTTAACAAAGTAGATGTTGTCTATTGGCATTTTCAGTAGCTCGAGCTCGTACAAAATAAGAAAACACGCATTGAAGAAGAAATAAAAGCAGTCACCAAAAGCTATACAAAAAATATCCGTCAACTATTTCAAACCTAAACGTTGTCCATTGCTGAAATAAAGACAATCCAGTCCTTAAAGAGCGTGGAATCGCAACCAAGGTCCGTAAAAAGGAAACTAATTGAAATTTTCTGAAATCATGCATACCGTAATCAATCTGCACCACGTTTGTATGATAGCATCAAACGAAATATGTTTCGAATAATAATATACTATACAACACAATTCAATCAACTTTATTAAGCCCAATTTACAACTATCAGACTCGACCCTTTCCCACATATATACGCATTTTGACACCTCTGATACAGACAGTTTGACAAAAGGAGAAATTTCTCATGATGAGCATTTTTTCTTAAGTCATGATGAGCATGTTTTCAATTGTATTTAATAATTTAATTCCATTTATAGAGCTTATTTACTTTTTTGCCTATATGTTTTCGAAGTCGTTTGCTACTGATGCATAATGAATAAATAAAAAATAAAAAAAAAAAAAAAAAAAAATTGTAACTTTATCAAAATCATATTGTCTTCGAAGAGCTAACGTGCCACCTGACTTATTGTATCTATGTCCTTACTTCAGCATTTGACGCTTCTTTGTATTTTTTGTGTCGTTTTTCTTTTCTTTCTTTGTTATTTTTTTCTTTCCTTTTTCCTTCTTGAATTTCTTATACTTTTTTAATTTAATACCTTATAGTCTGGTCTTTTCCCATATTACAACAGAAATATATGTTGTTATTATTACCTCATATTACATTGTTAAAATGTACCCAGAGTAACAAAAATACTTTGAAACTTTGATTTGTTGTATGTGTGAAGTATGGTGGCATATTACTGCCGTAAGATAACCAGTTAATTTTTGTACATTATTAACTGGTTATCTAGTTAGGGTTTGCGAATTTCACTTAATAAGTAACATACTAACTAGTTAACTAGATAGGATTCGTGTTACAACTTATTTGATATTCTCGAAACGTAAGACTAAAACAGGCTTGAAAGTGCCCAGAACTGCCATCAGTTACCTTACCATGCTGTAAAATAAGATTTACACGAGCATTAACTTACAACTGAAACACATTCGTGTTATCAGTTATCGATCACGCGTGTATTGCGCAATAAACGCGTGATCGATAACTGGTAACACGAATCCTATCTAGTTAACCACTTAGTATGTCACAAACTAACTGATTCACTAGATAACATTCGTGTTACCAGTTATAAAAAGATACTGCGCAGGTCCTTTGTGTTTTTCCCTTGGATCGATAACTGTCCAAAGGAAAAATACAAAGGAACTCCGCAGTATCTATTTATAACTAGTAACACGAATGTTATCTAGTTAACTAGTTAGTATGTGACATAATAAGTGGTTAACTAGATAGGATTTCAGTTGTACGTTATTGATACTGCGGAGGTCCTTCGTATTTTTCCTTAATGAACTTGCAACTTCCATAGCGGAAAAATACAAAGGACCTCCGCAGTATTTATTTATACGAATGTTATCTAGTTAACCAGTTAGTATGTGACATAATAAGTGGTTAACTAGATAGGATTTCAGTTGTACGTTAGTGATACTGCGGAGGTCCTTCGTATTTTTCCTAAATGAACTTGCAACTTCCATAGCGGAAAAATACAAAGGACCTCCGCAGTAGTTATTACTAAGTGGTTAACTAGATAGGATTCGTGTTACCAGTTATAAATAGATACTGCGGAGGTCCTTTGTGTTTTTCCCTTGGATCGATAACTGTCCAAAGGAAAGATACAAAGGACCTCCGCAGTATCTATTTATAACTGGTAACACGAATGTTATCTAGTTAACTAGTTAGTATGTGACATAATAAGTGGTTAACTAGATAGGATTTCAGTTGTACGTTATTGATACTGCGGAGGTCCTTCGTATTTTTCCTTAATGAACTTGCAACTTCCATAGCGGAAAAATACAAAGGACCTCCGCAGTATTTATTTATAACTGGTAACACGAATGTTATCTAGTTAACCAGTTAGTATGTGACATAATAAGTGGTTAACTAGATAGGATTTCAGTTGTACGTTATTGATACTGCGGAGGTCCTTCGTATTTTTCCTTAATGAACTTGCAACTTCCATAGCGGAAAAATACAAAGGACCTCCGCAGTATATATTTATAACTGGTAACATGAATGTTATCTAGTTAACCAGTTAGTATGTGACATAATAAGTGGTTAACTAGATAGGATTTCAGTTGTACGTTAATGGTCGTTTAAGTCTATTTTACAGCAAGAAAGGGTAACTGGTGGCAGTTCTGGGCACTTTCATGCCTGTTTTCGTCTTACGTTTCGAGAATATCAAATAAGTGGTAACACGAATCTTATCTAGTTAACTAGTTAGTATGTTACTTATTAAGTGAAATTCGCAAACCCTAACTAGATAATCAGTTAATATTTACAAAACACTAACTGGTTATCTTACGGCAGTAATATGCCACCATAGTGAAGGGTTAAAACACAAGAAATACATGAACATATACACTTCGACGAATTTCTAATTGGCCACCATATAACATATGATATTATGCGACCTATTTAATCAATACATTTACATTTTGGTTAGTTTTGTATTACACAGAAATATATGTTGTTATTATTACCTCATATTACATTGTTAAAATGTACCCAGAGTAACAAAAATACTTTGAAACTTTGATTTGTTGTATGTGTGAAGGGTTAAAACACAAGAAATACATGAACATATACACTTCGACGAATTTCTAATTGGCCACCATATAACATATGATATTATGCGACCTATTTAATCAATAAATTTAAATTTTGGTTAGTTTTGTATTACACAACACTCTATCGATTTCAAGAAATAAACACGTATTCAAGTACAAAATCATCCATGCGGAACGGTAGGTCCGAAAATACCATATGTGCTCGCGTTCTTCGTGCACGGCATTGTAGTTGTCGTATTTGGTAGGAATGTATTCTTCGTGGATTGTCTTTTATGAAAAACATTAAATATGGCGAGAATGAGCATTGCAGAACATGTTGCGCGTCGTTATAACAATAACACTGGTGGTCAACCAAACGATACCTGTGTAATACGTGATTTGATCTTGCATGTTCTCATTCAAATTTATGTATGCAACATTTGGGTTTTTATGATAAAAACACGAAGGGGAACTGCCCAACTTACCGAACATAAATATAACAGAATGGAAAAGCCCCAAAAACAAAACATATATATACATGAAGGTGTCACACACCCAACCTGTTGTGAGGGGAGTCTGCGCCACCTAGTTTTGGTGGGGGAATAAGCAGAATTATCTTCCGACAGAACTCTTAATCGAAAAGATAAACAAGAGTTCAAGAGAGACATTCCTCTATGTAAGACCCATACTTTAGTTATCATACCTGGGAATGTGAATATGCACACATGCATTCAGACGTATATATACGCCTCCATACTGTGTACACATTTACAGACATGTACAAACACTATCTATACATGACCATGAATAACATGCAAAACATGTAACCCTATCCCACATGCAATGAACTATTGCAGAAATCTTGAACTGTTAGGGCAAGATTAAGCAGTCATGATTTAATACTTTTAGCAATGCTAAAACAAGAGAAAGTTGATGCAACGCATCAATGTCGCCGGAAATGCATACTGCAGTTATGCATAACACTAACATTATAGTAGTTGAATAAACAGTTATCAACTGAGGGAAATATTGGAACATCAGGGGCGGGGTCAAGTGAAAATGTGTCATAACTTGCATTGTTTTGTCAACGAAGTGAATGATAATTGAAGCCTTTCATTGTTTATGATCAATCTCCATTCCAAAGAAGGTTGACCATACACACAGCCAACTAATTATTGATCATACACAGTAATGGAAATGAGTAATCTTGCCAATCATTAGTCTTAGTCTAACCCTATACAGTGCTTTCATTAAGGAATAATTATAAGATTTGTGAATTCCACATACACTTTTCAAGATGTTTGTCAGAATATTTGAATTCTATCATTTATCAATAAAACCACAAAACAGACAATTTAAGATTTGCATGCAATAGCACGTCATTTTATGTTTCCCCTATTAAAGTCAACATTGGACACCTTTGCAGCAATTTACTTTTAAAACAATGAGATAAGGGTTAAATCGCTGAAGACATGAGTTTTCTCTTTTTCTCAAAATGATATTAGCTTGGCATCCTAATTATATCATACCTTAACAAAGGATGAAATTTAATCCAATATTTACAAATAAGACACATTTAAAATTGTCAAGGACGAAATAATTTTGTACGAAAGACCCGATTCGTGACCTACATTCTTCTTCGCAGAGGTGTCGTTCTTGAAACTCTCTTTATAGGCAGAGAGTGTTCGTTCAAAGTCATTTTTCTATTAAAACCAGTTTTATCTCGGTTTGTTCTTTTCTTCATTTGTTTTGAACCAAATAAACATTTTAAATCACCTATAATTTACTATTTGTAAGTGAGTGTAAAGAGCTGCTCTCTGCAAAGGAGATTGATCTACGCAGTTGGTATTCGCGAGTCACGCGATCAACAGTTTTAGCTTAGAAACAGTTCATATTTTAGATATACATGGATAAACATTATAAAATGAATTCCTCACAAATCAAGACATCTCTTTGAACATGAAAATAACATTCAGTAAATTAAGATTGCTATTTTAAAGGAGAATTCGACGTGAATTTTACTTGATATTGACACAAAACAGTCTGCTTGCTGCAAGTCTCATGGGGACGGTTTTGTCTTCGTAAATAAAACCCCAAAAAAAGAGATGCGAGTCAAAATAAAGAAACTACTAATACTTAAAACATCGGACTATTTATTTCATTTTAGATGTGTCATAACTTAGTGTTTTTAAACAAACGCAATTGTAATATGTTCAAGACATTTAAATTTGTTTTTTTCTAATAATAACTCCTCCTCCCATGTGATTTCCGAAAACCTATTAAAAATAGAAGTCGCGGGCTTCTGCCCGGCGACTAATAAGAGAGCATCGTTATAGAAAGAGATAATACCCAACATAAGTAATCTCCAATCCTTAGACAATGCTTCCGAATGTCATTAGAATAAGAACATTCGTCTACATTGGGGCAAGTGTTAAATGTACATGAATCCAAATACATGTAATTAAATTACAAGACTAATTGAGTCTTAAGTTATCGACGTCGCTTTAAAGAAAAGTGTGCAATAACTTGCGAAGCGACGTTAAACACGAAGGGGAACTGCCCAACTTACCGAACATAAATATAACGGCTCCAAATAGTGTTGAAGTACAACAAGACAGTTCGATAGAATTTATGGTAGTCTGCATGAAGAACTTGCTCAAAATAATCATTCACACCAAATAGAGCTCTAATAAATTCAATCTTACTCAAGGAATTTAACCAATCACAAACTTGATTATTAATCTCATGACGTATTCTACGCTCAAGTGCGGATCTACAAAAGTGTACACTGTCTGTCGGATTACAGTCTAGTACACTGTGCTCAGTAACAATTAAATCTATATCGTGTCTATCACAACGCGTTTAATATGCAGAAAGTGTCAACAATGAAAGATGAGTTTTACTTTATAAGTTTCTAAAATCCCATCATCAAGGGTTAACGCGTGACTTTTCACACAAACATGTAATCATTTCTAAAATTAGAACACTATTCCTCAAATAGCAAAAGTAGGCGGGCATTATAATTTTCTGACTTGTTATTTCTAAAGTTACACCTGATTTAACTTATTGAACAATAAGAAAAGCGGAGCTTAAATCGTTTCTTAATTGCAGACGCAATTTGAATCTGTAGCAGATGCCTTTCGAAAACATTGTAACAAAAGCATGAACAACTCTTATTACTCAGTATGAGTATTATTTCCTATTTACAAAATGTTTTCAAATAAATTTAATATATTTTCATTTCAAGAGATTTTCCTTCATTTTGGCAACTTCTTTTAGATGCAGATTTGTTTTTTCCGGACTAGATATATATTGATTTAAAGTTCATTATATACTAGTAGTTTACATGTGCAGACGATATTAACACATGACAGCTTAAAAGGCCCAGGTCCGCAAGCGATACTGTTCAGACAATTAATTGATTGTTTGTATTTTAACATCATTTTTTGGTGGCATGCCGATCTTAGTCAAACCTCTAAAGCTAAAACATATATTCTCATAACTACTCCTTTGATTTTAAGATATATTTAGACAACATAAAAATTAAGAAATACAGATTTGCATTAACACAATTTAGACTTTCAAGTCACCAACTGGAAATTGAAACTGGAAGATGGAAAAAACCTATTAAGACTCCTATATCGGACCGTAAATGCAAATTATGTAACACATTAGAAGACGAATTTCATTTTTTACTTGAATGTCCATTATACAATGATCTAAGACAAATCTATATAAGAAAATATCATTGGTCTAGACAAAACATTCCTAAATTCGTCGAACTTTTTTTGTTGTTCAAAGTGTAAAAAAGGAATATGTGAAATGTATTATCAAAGTTTATTTCCATTTTCGAGATTTTCATTTTAGTTCTATTCTTCCACGTTACAAGGATAATGATCAATATTGTATTATATATAAAGAGGCAGGTCGCTTGCGTTTCGTTTTGGTAAGCATCTGAAACTCTTTAACTAGTTTAGATTATTGTGCTATATATAAATTGATATATATAATTACTTATTTGCACATTAAAGTTACAGATTTTTTTATTCAATTTCGAAACAAAATCTGCAACTCTGTCTCTATGTCCAGCATTATCTAGAAGAAAATGAATAAGCTATTTCTATTGGCTCTTTTCTCCACTACTTTTCCTTAATGGTACGTGGTCATTTCGTAATATATCTACCATTAACCAGGAAGCAAATGTAAATGACACAAAATGTATATGTTCATATATGCGTGTGGGTTTTGTTTGATTGTATGTACAAGATGGACATTTTGTCTTTTGGGAATAAAATCTATCTATCTATCTATCTGTTTAAAGACTAGGGGTCCGCAAGCAATACTTTTAAGACAAATAGCATAATGAGCTGTTTAACGTCCAGGGGTCCGCAAGCGATACTCTTAAGACAAATAGATTTATAAGGTGTTTAAATGCCAGGGGCCGAGACCCGGTTGCTCAGTCGGTAACGACGCGGGCTGTCAATCCAGGGGTTGTGAGTTTGAATCCCGGCTCGGCCAACTTTGTTTCCGACGTTTGACAAAAGTCATTGTGACATTCGTCTTCCACCAATGGGCTAAATCTAGGTGGAAAAGCAGCCTGTTGCTTGGGAAGATTGTTGTGTGGAGTACTGGTGTGCGAAAACCAGGAAACACATGAGTAGGTGAACTGGCCGCCGTGATATAACTGAAAAATTGTTAAAAACGGCGTTAAACCCCAATCAATCAATCAATCTATTAAATGCCAGGGGTCCGCAAGCGATACTTTTAAGGCAAGTAGCCTAAGGAGCTGTTTAATAGCCAGGGTTTTAAGACAAATAACATAATGAGCTGTTTAAAGGCTAGTGGTCTGCAAGCGATACTTTTAAGACAAATAACATAATGAGCTGTTCAAAACTCAGGGTCCGCAATCAATGTTTTTAAGACACATAACATAATGAGCTGTTTAAAGGCCAGGGGTCCTCAAGCGATACTTTTAACAAATAGCCTAATGAGCTGTTTATGGCCAGGGATCCGCAAGCGATACTTTTAAGACAAATAGCCGAATGAGCTGTTTAAATGCCAGGGGTCCGCAAGGATACTTTTAAGACAAATAGCCAAATGAGCTGTTTACAGGCCAGGGGTCCGCAAGCGATACTTTTAAGACAAATAACCTGATGAGTTGTTTAACTACCAGGGTCCGCAAGCGATACTTTTAAGACAAATAGCATAATGAGCTGTTTATAGCTTTTAAGCCAAGCCCCGTAGCTCAGTCGGTAGCGACGCGGGCTGTCAATCCAGGGGTTGTGAGTTCGAATCCCGGCTCGGCCAACTTTCTTTCTGACGATTGACAAAAATTCAATGCGACATGCGTCATTCGTCTTCCACCAATGGGCTAAGTCTATGTGGAAAAGCAGTCGGTAACGACGCGGGCTGTCAATCCAGGGGTTGTGAGTTTGAATCCCGGCTCGGCCAACTTTCTTTCCGACGTTTGACAAAAGTCATTGTGACATTCGTCTTCCACCAATGGGCTAAGTCTATGTGGAAAAGCAGCCAGTTGCTTGGGAAGATTGTTGTGTGGAGTACAGGTGTGAGAAAACCAGGAAATGCATGAGTAGGTGAATTGGCCGTTGGATATAACTGAGAAATTGTTAAAAACGGCGTTAAACCCCAATCAATCAATCAATCAATTAAAGCCTTCAAACAGCTCATTAGGCTATTGGTCTTAAAAGTATCTATTGTGGACCCCTGGACTTTAAACAGCTCATTAGGCTATTGTTTTAAAAGTATCGCTTGCGGACCCTGGCCTTTAAACAGCTCATTAGGCTATTTGTCTTAAAAGTATCGCTTGTATTTATTTACATCAATTATAAGTATAAGAACCTGTGCAATAGTAAACATAGAAATAAATAGGTTTGCAAAGTAAACACAAATAATATGTTTACAAAATAAACACAAATAAATACATTTGCAAAGTAACAAATGTCCGGTTATTATTAGAATAATTATAACTAAAACTATCACTGAAGATGATAAATACTCCAAAAACAGCACCTTGACTCGACATATGGCTTCCGACAAAAGGGCCATAACTCTGTAAAATAGCATGCAATTGTAAGACCTTTAGGGTTTGCACATCTCCTCTTGTTATAGAAGCTTTATGTACAATTTTATTGAATTCCACCCAGTGGTTTGTAAGAAATAGGCCGGACGAAAAAAAGACCGACAAACAACTTAATGAGTAAAAGGGCCATAACTTTGTAAAATAACATGCAATTGTAAGACCTTTAGGGTATGCACATCTCCTCTTGGTATAGAAGCTTCATGAACATTTTTATTGTATTCCACCCCGTGGTTTGTGGACAAAATATGACCAACAACTTAATAAGTAAAAGGGCAATAACTATGTAAAATAACATGCAATTGTAAGACCTTTATGGTATGCACATCTCCTCTTGGTATAGAAGCTTCATGTAAAATGTTATTGAATTCCACCCAGTGGTTTGTCAGAAATAGGCCGGACAAAATATGACCGACAACTTAATAAGTAAATGGGCCATAACTCTGTAAAATAATATGCAATTGTAAGACCTTTAGGGTATGCACATCTCCTCTTGGTATAGAAGCTTCATGAACATTTTTATTGTATTCCACCCCGTGGTTTGTGGACAAAATATGACCAACAACTTAATAAGTAAAAGGGCAATAACTATGTAAAATAACATGCAATTGTAAGACCTTTATGGTATGCACATCTCCTCTTGGTATAGAAGCTTCATGTAAAATGTTATTGAATTCCACCCAGTGGTTTGTCAGAAATAGGCCGGACAAAATATGACCGACAACTTAATAAGTAAATGGGCCATAACTCTGTAAAATAATATGCAATTGTAAGACCTTTAGGGTATGCACATCTCCTCTTGGTATAGAAGCTTCATGAACATTTGAATTCCACCCAGTGGTTCGTGGACAAAATATGACCAAAAACTGAATAAGTAAAAGATCCATAACTATGTAAAATAACATGCAATTGTAAGACCTTTATGGTATGCACATCTCCTCTTGGTATAGAAGCTTCATGTACAATATTATTGAATTTCACCCAGTGGTTTGTAAGAAATAGGCCGGACAAAATATGACCAACAACTTAATAATTAAACAGGCCATAACTCTGTAAAATAATATGCAATTGTAAGACCTTTAGGTATGCACATCTCCTCTTGGTATAGAAGCTTCATGTAAAACTTTATTGAATTCCACCCAGTGGTTTGTAAAACAAGAGGCCCATCAGGGCCTTTGCTCTACTGGGATGGTTCTTTGGTCATTTTCAATCCAGAGCATGTATGTATGGTGAAGATCGGATAGTAAATGGAGGCTCTATTTTGTTCACAAGCTGTTTTATAGCAATTTTGACAATTTCAAGGGCCATAATCCAGTCTGCATGGGCGGATCTGGCTGGTTTGCGAAAGGAACCGAGCTCTCATCAATATTTAACTACTATCTAAGTTTGGTGAAGATCAGATAGTAAATGTAGGCTCTATTGTGTTCACAAGCTGTATTTAATATAGCAATTTTGACAATTTCAAGGGCCATAATCCAGTCATGCAAGAGCACATCTAGCTGGTTTTCGAAAGGCACCAAGCTCTCATCAATATTTAACTACTATCTAAGTTTGGTGAAGATCAGTTTGGTGAAGAGCCTCTATTGTGTTCGCAAGCTCTATTATAGCAATTTTGACAATTTCAAGGGCCACAATCCAGTATTGCATGTGCAGATCTGGCTGGTTTGCAAAAGGAACCGAGCTCTCATCAATATTTAACTACTATCTAAGTTTGGTGAAGATCGGATAGTAAATGAAGGCTCTATTGTGTTCACAAGCTGTATTATAGCAATTTTGACAATATCAAGGGCCATAATCCAGTCTTGCATAGGCGGGTCTAGCTGGTTTGTGAAAGTAACCAAGCTCTCATGGATATCATCTAACTGCTGTATAAATTTTATGGAGATACAATCAAAACTGAAGACTTTATCGCATTCACAAGCTGTATTATAGCAACTTTGACAATTTCAAGGGCCATAATCCAGTCTTGCATAGGCGGATCTGGCTGGTTTGCGGACGGACGGACGCATAGACGACGGACACCAAACCACGGCATAAGCCTTTGGCCAGTAGAGCTAAAAATAGGCCGGACAAAATATGGCTTCCGACCGACCGACCGACTGATAGGTAGTCCTATCAAACGGTACTCATTTTGACCTTTGAAGTACAAGCCGCCTCATCATGGTGAACATGTGTGCCCAGTAACTTGAGAATCCTATGATGCATGGTTGAGATGCGGACCGGACAAGGTAGTCCTATCAAACAGTACTCATTTTGAACTTTGACCTCCGAGTGTGACCTTGACCTTTGAGGTACAAGCCATCCTTATCATGGTGACCATGTGTGTCCAGTAACTTGAGAATCCTATGATGCATGGTTGAGATGCGGACCGGACAAGGTAGTCTTATCAAACAGTACTCATTTGACCTTTGACCTCTGAGTGTGACCCTGACCTTTGAGGTACAGGCCACCTTATCATGGTTAGATATCATTTAGAGAATATATATCATTTAGAGAAACATTCAACCCATATTTACAGCTACTACAGTGTTAACAAGATTTTCCTTCAAATTGGCTTGTGACCTAGTTCTTGAACAGACATAACCAATATTCAACTTGGACTATATATCATCAAGACAAACATTCTGATAAAGTTTCAACATGCTCAAGTTAAAAATGCAGCCTCCACATTGTTAATAAAATCTTCCTGCATTGTGACCTAGTTTTTGAACCAATACGACCTATATTCAAACTTGACCTAGATATAATTCAGACAAACATTCTGACAATTTCAAGCTGCTGAAGCCACAAATGCGGCCTTCAGAGTATTAACAAGATTTCTCTTCAATTTGGCCTAGTAACCTAGTTTTTGACCCGGCATGACCCATATTCAAGCTTGGCCTAAATATCATTAAGATAAACATTCTGACCCTATTTTTTATATGTCGAAAACAAAAAAATGCAGCTTCTACAGTGTTAACAAGATGTCCCTTCAATGTGGCCTATATATAGTTTTTGACCCAATATGACCCATATTTGAACTTGACCTACATATCATTAAGACAGACATTCTTCCAAACTGCCAAAGCAAATATTGCGGCCTCTAAAGTGTTTAAAAGAGTTTCCTTCAATTTGACCTAGTAACCTACTTTTTGACCCAACATGACCCATGTTCGAACTTTAGTTACATATCATGAAGACAATCATTCTGATAAAATTTCAACATGATCAAATGAAAAATGCAGCCTCCATAGTGTTAACAAGACTTTCCTTCAGTTTGGCCTAGTGACCTAGTTTCTGACCTGACATGACCCATGTTCGAACATTACTTTCTGATACAGTTTCAACACAGGTGAGCTAAAAAATATGCCGCAGGGCTAGACAAGCAGACATAATACCCAATACAGTGTTCAAACATTATACCCGAGCCATCCTCAAAACTCTTATCTTATATTCTTCAACAAAATATGTTGCGAGGGTTAGTTTCCCAAAGATTGGAAAATACCCTGTGTTATATATATATATCATTGACAAAACTGAGGAGGATCTACATGACCCAAAATCATTTAGACTAATAAGTGATTAAGGATAACCTCCTATCCCGGGAAATTGCTGGAAGGGATGGACTGAAGGCCCATTTAAAATAATAAATTGAATCCAATTTTTTTATATCCAAACTGGGTTTTGGAAGGGCTGCAACTCATTAGATCAGCTTACGTGACTACAACATGATGTCTTGTATGCAAAACAAATGAGGGACATATATGTTTTTAGTCTTTAGACCGCATTTATTCTAGCATGGCACTCGGGCATAAATTACAATCGCATTATGTCACAGGGCAATGTTTTAATCATATAAGGTCCTTTCTGCTAGATAGGAAAATTAGGGGAATGACATGGCAGATATTGAGGCAAAAGGCCATATGAAGAGGTCTGTAATGTGATAAAGTTACCCTGTCAAATTTAAAAAAATATGTAATTATCAAAGCCCGCCGCATGAAAAATAAATGGGCAAAAAGGCTGACTAAATACCAACAAAGTCAGCCCTATAAAACAAACTGTGGTGAATCTCAAACCTGTTAGACTGTCAGATGACAGACAAGATATAAGCGGCTGTTCTGCAGTAGCTAGGATAGGGAAGTAGATCTGATGGTTATTAAACCTGCGCAAATAGAGACATGACCAGGCGGAAATAAAACCCAAACTCTGATCATAACCCAGTTCGTGCAAATCCATGTTTGTGGCTGGTCCTAATCTTCACAGGTCCTGACTGGTCATCGTCTTTCTGAGCCCGGGTGTGATCGGTGAATCCACATGAAAATGTGTTTCCTCTGGCATGTCACAGTATTTAAAATAATCAATAGATGTAATATTAAGATGTATTGGCTATATATATATTGATGTACTTTTAACAGTCATTTGATTCACTACATTGATTTGGCATGATATTTAAAATTTTGTATTTTTTTAAACTAAACGTTGGATTTGGAATGTGCCAATTTCACACGGCCTAAAGTATAAACGCAAGACCTCGGGCTGATGTTATAACGACCTTCTTGGAAAACCACATATCAAATGGTATCAATGTGAAAACAAGAGACTTCAGAGGGCCTGTTTAGCTTCACTGCATTAGGCAAAAATTAAATCACTAAAGCAATATTTAAGGCAAACAAGAGGGCCAAGATGGACCCAAACCTGATTGATAGTAAATTAGTAGAAAATATTTAACAGGAGTGCAAATGAAACTGCAAGGAGTGAACACTTCTTAAGAAACAGCTGATCAGTAAAGGCTATTTATATCTTGAAATCTAACAAGAACTTTAATAAGAATGGAATTATAAAGTTTTTGTCATTTTGCACCTTTCCTGATGCCGCCTTGCTGCCCTGTTTTTCAAAGAAATCAATATGGCTTCAACACTTTTTTTAGAGGGTCACTTAAAGAACATTTCTACCAAATTATCTTGGAACCGGACAAGCAGATTATGGAGGAAAAGGATTTTAAAGTTTGGGTATTTTTCTCACTTTCTTATGCCACAGCAACCAAAGTTCTACACAGAATGTAAGACTTTGAACACTTTTAAAAGAGGACCAACAAAGGAACATTCCTGTGTTCGACCAATCAACATGGCTTGAAGGAATTTGATAGAGTCACCCTAGGAACATTTTTACAAAATTATTTGTAAATCGGCCAGATGCTTTTGGAGGATAAGATTTTTTAAGTTTTCACTCCAGCCATATAGAGCAAAATAGCCCCGCCCCCTGGCGGCCATGCTTTTCGACCAATCAACATGGCTTGAAGGAATCTGATAGTGGGTTACTTAAGGAACATTTCTAAAAATTATTTGAAAATCAGCCTGACACTTTCAGAGGAGAAGTTTTCACTATAGCCATATAAGGCAAAATAGCCCCAAGTTTTTCGACCAATCAACATGGCTTGAAGGAATCTGATAGAGGGTCATCCATGGGACATTTATTTCTACAAAATTATTTGAAAATCTGCCACCAGTTTGGGAGAAGAAGAGTTTAAAAGTTTAAGGCTACTTCACAATTAGGAAAAGCAAACATTTTTCACAATGATGTGAACAAATTTTAAAAAGAAAGGCAAAATTCACATAGCAAACAAATGAAGTGCAATGCTTGCATAATCCATAGGAAGCTTAGCTGGTGCATTCAGTTATAAAGCAAAATAAATTGGAATATACCTTGTTCATAAGATTTCATAATACTTCATTAATACATAACACATTATTTTTCGTCACAATTTTGCGATTTCATATGTTATTGTTTTCACAATTTAGCGATTTTGCACGTTGAATTTCACAAAACCAATGGGCTAGAAAGGGGCTGAGCATGAGTTTAAAATTTCCCGTCTGACCCTTTTCTCTTTGCGTCTACATGTGTCACTGCATGGCCAGGAACCTTGTCAGCTAGGAGCATTTCATTGCATGTAAACAAAGGTACCATTGTTCAGTTGAAGAGTGTGCGAAAAGGAGCTGAAAACATACTATTTCTAATGCATCCTTAGATCTCGCATACAGGTTGTTGTCCTGAAGTAGCTGACAGCTCCTGAAGTTTTTTGTTAGTGATTTTTAGAGTTAAGGGTTAAAATGGTCTTAATCTGTATTGTTTTGCAACCCGGCAAGAAGTTTGAGGGTGCTGATAATTGCCCAAATCAGACTTAATACAGTGATTTTCTGTTATTTTATAATAAATCTAAAGTTAGACCTTTCTTGCATTGAAATGTTTTTTTATCATTTCAGTGATTTCTTTCCAACTGCTTTAACAGCTATAGAGAAGAGGGTAAGACGATCTTGTTCAGGGACATAGATAAAGGTGGGTTCACACTATGAACGTTTGTACCAGCGTTGGCCAGCGTTTGAAAAGTCTAAGAAATGAGCCCAAACGTCGGCGAAATTACGTTCGCGAGAAGGATATTTTTCATTCACACTACCAACATTTTATATCCGGCGCAAATCAACTTTTACGAACGTTTCCCAGCGTTTGACAGCGTTGTATTTATTTTCTGTTAGCGTAGGCGAACTTTTGCCAACGCAGATGTAGCGTATGTGCAGCGGTCGCCGACTTAGTCCAACTTAGACAAACGAATACTCAGCGTAGGTAAGCTGAGGTCAGCGTCAGGCAAATATTTCAATGCATCCAATGCAAGATTAAGGAACAAGCTCGTGCATCTGCACACGCCAATGTAAAGTTTAGCTCGAAAACGTTTGGGTCGCGCTGGTAGTGCGTTGCTGACTGCTGACAAAAACCTACAAACGTTCAGTTCGTTCGCAAAAGTTGTTTAACGTTGTTGGAAGTTGGCTTGCGTCAGGCTTCGTAAGGATCCGTTGTCCAAAGTTCACCTAAGTTACGGGTACGCTGTTGAAAGTTCGCCTACGCTAGCCCCTTGCGTTACCATCGCGTCGGGTACCCGTTGGCCTCCGTTGGACAAGCGTTCGGCTTAGTTCACCACCACCAGCGTCTCAGTCGACGTTTGCCAACAGAGTCCTACTTAGGCAAACTCTGTACAACTTAATCCAGCATTCAGGAACGTTTACGAACGGAGCACAACTTACACCAACATTTATTTCCAAACGTCGGCAAAGTTTTTGCATGTTAAAAATGTTCAACGAACACAACGTTCGTCAGCATTCGCCAGCGAACATCAACTCTTATAAACTTTTGCAACTTTTACTAGCGGAGCTGGACGTTTGCCCAAACGTCGGAAAACGTCGGTCTAAACGTCGTAGTGTGAACCCAGCTTAAGAGGGATAGGCAACTCCACATGTACACCTGTTATCTGGTTAAAATATTATCACACATAGAAATAAAATTGTCCAAATTTTCACATTTTCTAGCAAATAAAACTTTGAAGTCACATTTGGCACATAAACAAAATCAAAGCGCCAATGGCACTGTAGTGGCGATCGTATGGGAAATCCTGCAAAGTAACAAGCAGTATATCGGTGTAGGGCTTGCGATGACTCTGGTGCGGGTAAATTTGAGAATGTATCAACCCTGCATCTTTTGACAGTAGAATAATGTTAGTTTGTCTGAATGTTGTCTTGGTGATGTTTTAGTTACGTTCTGAAATTGGTCGTGATGTGTTCTAAATTAGGTCATTCCAAATTTATGAAAAATCTAGTTGGTACTCGATAGACTACCGTTTTAGCTCATTAGAATGGCTATTTGTAATCTAAATTGTTCGGGTAATCACATGTTCATCACCAGGTCATATTAAGATAAAATATTTTGTACACTTTAGAAATGACTAAATTATCAAGGAAGGAGAGAACAAAACAGTATCCATTAGTTTGGTGTTTGTTTCAATGATGTCCGATATTAAACAGGTCTGTTCAATTTAGTCCCTTCACATTGCATGATTGAGGGTTGTCAGAGACATATAAACACAGTATATTTATATGTATCTGAGGTTGTTAAACTGCTTCGAAAAATGTGAGTGCAAAAACAAACACAAACATGTATATTATAATGCTCGATCTCCAAACTAAATTAGGCTACACTTTCAGCATTGATTACTAATTGACTCTAAAACGTGCAGACGTGTATACATAACGTGTGTACTGACATCGTGTGTCCTTTAAACCTTTGTAAACCAGTCTAATCATCTAGACGCTTTCATATATTTAAACTACTACAAAATAAAGCGTTTATAATATTGAGATAACCACTCTCGCGCGCTATTTATAGAACCTTTTGGAATTTCCAGATTTGAGTATCATCAGAGTTATCTTCAATGCAGATAGAACGTGCAATGATATTTATTATCTGCCCAATCATGACGAAGATAATATTTACATATTTTAACTCTATGTAGATAATGTCTCGATAAAACTCAAATATTAGTAACAATCCGGTACCAAAGTAGCACTGGCATAATTATTATTTATCACGTCTCTGCATCAATGATGGAACTATAACGGATGTGAGTAAATTAGTTTGCAGTAAGGAAAACAAATATCAACCGATTGTTCAAAACCGACTATGTAAATATTTTTCGTTGTTGTTGTTTCTGTTAGCATTGTGGCGATTGTCAAACCAATCGCCACAAAAAATACATATTCTGAAAGCTTCACATTTCAACTAAAGTTAGAGATACAATGAATAACTGGAATTTCTTTGTACTTTGAACAATGACTGTTTTAAAAGACACAGATATTGGGATTTTTATCTTCTGCAATAGAAGAATGTTTAAACTCCCAGATTTTTTTCTCTTTATTTTCTTATCTTGAATAGTTTTTGAGTTTTACTAAGCTTGCTACAAATGTCGGCACGGGTGATATTTTAGTATATATAATTTAGTTAGCTAATTCTCTTATCTACGTCCCTGAGAGCCTTTCAAATGTGCATTGCCATCTAAAAGTAACATCATTTAGTCTGGTTCGTGATCAGACCTCGTCGTCAAATAAATAGAATATAACAAATCGTAACAACAGGAGTGTGCTCGATCATCACTCCAACGTACACTTTTGATTACCCTCATATCCTAGTTTTCGAAGCTGATTCTCATCGTATCTGAAAGCTCCTAGTCGTGTGCAGACATTTTATTATCAAGGTAGTCCAGGTTTCTGTACTAGGAATGCGATTTTTTATTTTGACTGTTCGCATCCTATGTTACATGTTACAATGCAATATGTAACGGCGATATATTGAGACTAATTATCGAGGATTGATTGATTGATTGGGGTTTGACGCCGTTTTTAACAATTTCTCAGTTATATCACGGCGGCCAGTTCACCTACTCATGCATTTCCTGGTTTTCTCACACCAGTACTCCACACAACAATCTTCCCAAGCAACTGGCTGCTTTTCCACATAGACTTAGCCCAGTTGTGGAAGACGAATGACGCATGTCGCATAATTATCAAGGATGATGATGATGATCTCTCTAAATATTCATTTGTGTTTGTTTTGACCTTGCGAACTAAAACTGTATGCTAAACGATTACAGCTAATCACAACCAGGCAAACAGTAAAAACTATTTTTTGGGGAAGAAATATTGTATTTTACCTACCTGTTCATTATTTAAAATCCAATAATCTTTTATAATCACTTTAATTCACTTTCAAAATGTCAATGAAAAACGGAAACACATGTTCTATTTAAAGATCCGGTAAAACCCCCATATATATATATAAAGGAAAATGTTAGATATCTCCCTTTGACCATTACTGCTTTTATAATACCCGAGGCTGCTGACTTTGAAGACACAGGAAACTGGGAAACAATTTAATTTCTACCTCTATAGCAGATATTATTGAAAACAAGGATTTTCGACAACGTCTCCTTTTTTCATTCTGTCGCGCCTAGCGTTTAATACAATTGTCAATGTTTAAAGAGCACATTGTTATGCCCATTATATTATGCCAGGGACCAGGGACGTAGATAAGACGTAGATCTACGTCCTTGATTATACATAGAACAAATGTAAGAAAACATTTCTTTTCACAATGAGAAATCGAACCATGGAACAATATGCCTGAAGAAGTCGTAAACGCTATGAATGTAAATAGTTTTAAACATTTATTTAATAAATGATAGAAAAATTTGTGCCATACAATGAAGGGCCGGAAGCGGGAAAACAACCCCATTTACAAAACGGACCCGAGAGGCGGAAGCCTAAATATATTGGTCAAGGTAAAACAATGTAAGGTAAACATAGACGCTGAATCTGTTATTCAGTCCAACACAGGTATTCCTTTGTGCAGAGACATATAAACACATATGTCTCTGCTTTGTGTTACTGAATATATATTTTATGAGAGATCATCCAATAAAACTTTTCCCGTTATTGCTGTTCATAAAAACAGTAAAAACCATATTAGCTAAACCACAATATAGGTAGCTAAACCACAATATAGGTAGTTTTTCGTTAACCTACCGATCATCAAATTAAGCCATTATTATAATTATTATTACAGGTCTACAAGGGCCGTTTCCCACAATCGGCAGTATATAAAAATATTAATAAAATCCAAGGGAATCTTGATCGGCGAGTATACAATTAAATCATATCTGCAGGCAATATTGCACCGAAAAATGGATTGAGATTCACCTAATCAAAGGGCATAACACAAACAGAATATTGTTTAAAACCCTTATATTTCCACGCCCTACCGTATAGATAATAGAAAGAAATAATAGTCTGCAACATCGATTGATAGTCAATGAAAAAATACAACAACAAAACTCAACGATTGCGAACAGTGTAGGTTCTGATCGGACTGCGCGAAGACTCAGACTGATCTGGATCTGCACTGGTACCATTGTCATAAACGTCGATTTTCGCTGTTCGTGGCCATTATTTCTGATATTTGTCACGGAACATTTCTAATTTACATACCAAATTAATGTGTAAGAAAACATTTAACTAGTAAACAATCAACAATGACACGTGTCCATTAAAACGTCATAAATTGCGTCACTAAAATTATGACGTATAATTTGAAACCCTACACGCGGGCGTTCATTAGATTTGTTTACAACAACTAACCAGTTGGGAATGTTTTGTATGGTATAGGTCTTGGCAGAGAAGATTATATATGTACTCTGGTGGATTTCTAAACACATCTTGGTAAAATATGATTATGTAATGCGCAAATTGAATCGATTTATGTTTCTTCTTTCAACAGTGTGATACGCCATACGGAAGATCAAAAGAAAATTGCTTTCACTTCAAGACTCATAAACATGTAGAATTTATGATACCATGTGCATGCAGTGTCATTTTGAAATTTCTATCAATGAGTCCAGATTTCTATAAAATGTTTTTCATAAATCAATGTAAATTTATTAAATTTTAATCAGTCTTGGCAAAATTATATATATAGCCTATACGACTCGGGATACGAATGAGATACATGTATAGTTTATTTATTTAGTAAGTTGTTCATTTTTTATTTATAATTTCAGCGAGACTGTGAGGTGTGGCATTGGTAAAGCTGAGAGCCTCAATCTGCATCAAAACAAAATAATCTTGGTAAGTATACAGTTATAAATGTATTCTAAAATGTATGATGGTTTATCATGAACATAGATAAGTCTGATCTACGTCTTAAACAATAGTTTTATTGTCTCGTGACCATCCTATTTCAATTTAATGATAGTGTTATTTGTGTGTACTTCAGATATCATATGTAAGAATTAGTTGTGATAGCTATGCAGCAGTGTTATGTATTAGTGTTATTAACATTAAATAAGAATCAGTAACATTCAGTTTCTGAACAAAAGGAACTGAAAGCAATATGTGATTTAATACTTAAAATACATGATTCCAATAATGCAACACAAGCCATTAATGATTATAAAAGGACCAGCAAATTCGTTAGTGCTTAATATAAGTTTTATAAACTTATCTGGTTTCTATAACTACATGAAAACAACTTTCAGTTCCTTTACAGTTACCTCATAACCTGACAGGTAAACTATAAGGTGCAATGTTCCATCGAAGTTAGACTCATTAGATCTATTTGTCAAAAACAAACGTTTAAAATGCACTGACTCTATTCATCATTTACTTGAGTGACTACATTAAATATTGCTTTGAGATATATATATTCATCTTATGATCAATTCATAATATTTTTGTATTTTCAGCAGAGTCTGTAAAGCGACGTCTTGGCTGTGTTCATTGTGTTTGTTGAGATTGGCATTTGAAGAAAACCATCCGGGTATGAGTTAAAAAACTGATAACTTACAATTCTCATATCATTCCGTGTTAAGATCCGCAGAAACGTATACTATATAATGTAGTATAACCTTCTGGCAATATGCTTTGATAACACGTATATGAAGGATGATCCTAATTCACCTTTAAACTTGCGTATTCTGATCTTAATCTTTACGGTTACCTTTCGTAATTTAACCACAGATATCTTTTTAAACGAATCATTCTCTGTCCATCGTCAATCGTCGTTACGTAACCTTTTTATAGTTAAAAAAACATCTCCTAAAACTACTGGACCAATTTTAACCGAACTTCATAATGCATTATGGAAAGACATAGCATACAGGTGGCATCATAAAAGGGGTAACATTAACTTTTAGCTTCAAATGACATCTATTCCTTATCAACTGGACTCATTTAAACCGAACTTATAGAAGTGTTACTTTTGGAGTCTTCTTTCAAAATTGTTCAATGATAAACAAAATATACAGAACTTTGGTTGATGCAGCATCAGAAAGGGAGAAAAATGCCATAAACTATAAAATTCTTCTTCTCTGAATCTGCTTGTCTGATTCAAAATAATTTGGTAGAAATGGTCCTTTAGTTATCCTTTGCAAAATATGTTTAATCTATATTGATTGGTTGAAAAACATGTCCACCAGACGGCATAAGAAAAGTGGGAAAGTGACAAAACTTGAAAATTCCATTCTTATTAAAGTTCTCGTCTGATTTCAAGATAGTTGAGCAGAAATGTTCGTTAAGTGACACTGTACATAATTTCTTCAAGCCATATTGATTGGTTTAAAGAGATAGCTGCCAGGCGGCACAAGAAAGGGTGTAAAAGGAAAGCTTCAATCGACATCTCCTAAACCAATGGACCATTTATATGTGGTATAGGTCCTCTTTAAAATTGTTCAAATATCTATCATAAGATACTGATAAGCTGTTTCATTTACAGTTCATTCCCATTCTTGATAAAATGTTCACTTTTATTTGCAGAAGCTTAAATTTGATACTATACTATCACTCAGGTGATCGATTTAGGACCATCTTGGCCCTCTTGTTTGTTTTGATAATCAAATTAATGAAAGATATATATAAAAAAAAAAGCTGTTTATCATGAGAAATAAATAATAAAACCGAGTACATATCAACCCAATTATTGTTAATGTTAACCCTTGTTCCACTTAACCCTTTCCCACATACATCTAATACTTTGAACATATTTTGTCAAAAAATGGAAAATCTCTATACTTGAATGGATAACCAATGGCTATAAATGGAAAACATTGTGGCCAAAGGTGAAATTGCTCATGATGAGCAATTTCACCTTTGGCCACAATGTTTTCAAAAGTTGTCTGCTGCTATTGCGTTAAAATGCGTCTGCAGGTGGGAAAGGGTTAACTTGACTCTAAACAAGTCTACATTTGTTTATCAGACGGTTTTAACCAGCATTTGGCAATTGTAAACATTATAGACCAAGATCAGCATGTACTTTGGTGAAAACTTATTTTGGCCTCAACTATTCGCTATTCATCTTTTAGCTATCATTTCTGAGCGAATGCAGTCTAACTAGTCCATAAATATATCCGAATAAGCCAAATATCAAAGGCGCTATAACCATAACTACAATGGAATAAGGGTTACTTTTATAATCGGGAACTGCACGAATTAATTCACTTCTATTACAGCGACTTGTGATAATGGCTGAGGCACGAGTTCGTTTAACGGATACAGAGAGCAGCAGTTCGGATGGCGATTATGAGAGCTGCCGTTCTGATACAGAGAGCAGCAGTTCTGATCGCAGTGATGTTAATGAATACGGACTGGCCTTTGACGAAATAAGGGAGGAAGAGATACAAGAAGAAGGTCAAGACAGGGAAAAACAGCGTACAGACAAAACTGACGCTTTCTGTGATGTTTGTCTCATGCACAATTTGATTGCTTTAAGTAAACATGTGGCGTTTTATCTTTGTTATGTATGTGAGCGATATCTGTGTGATGAATGCTTTAAAGGACATGATGAATCTCATAAATATATAAATTTTGTGAGCGAGAAGAGTGAGAGAGAAACGAGTAGAAGAGAGTTTCTGGGGGAAATGAGGAATGAAAGTGAGAGAGAGAAAATGTTTGAGACAGAGAACGTTTCAATGGTTGATAGAGTTAATGTGAAATACGGATTGGATAATAAGGATTGTAATATAACTGGAGTATGTGGACTGGATAATACAAGGTGGGTTGTTTGTGATCGTAGTAATACATGTATAAAAATATTTAATGTAGGATCCAATCTTTTACAAAGATATATACGGTTATGGTCTCATCCGTATGGTGTTACAGAAATAAAGGTTAAACGTGAACCCACTGAGCAGGTCGTAATTACCACCAATGATATTTCTGTGACAAACCGAACAGAGCCACTACAAAGTCTTCTAGCCGTTACGTTACCTGGGAAACGTATACTATTAATTATTGATGTTACACAAAATCCTGCTGTAATCACTAAAACTATAAAAACGGAGAAAGAATGTCATTCTATAGATTTTAATGGAGAATATATTGTTACGGTCTGTGGTGATCGTCAGGACGATACTGGTTATCTCTGGTTTGTATCTGTGATGTCCACAGACGGAGTCACGATAACAACCATAAACACTGATATAAACCGTTGGTCTTATCCTCGTCTCGCTGTTTGTTCTGGAAGGTTCTATATAACCGATCCGCGTAACGAAAAAGTACTTTGTTTGAATAACGAGGGAAAAGTAGTCTCTCACAAAACAATAGGAAGGTCACAGCCATGTGGGATCAGTGTAGACCCCGACACCAACAAAGTCTATATTTGTGCCTATGGTCACCGCAAACTTTACCGACTCAGTTCGAGTTTAGAGAGTTCAGAGCCTCTCTTTGATTTCAAGTCGGTAAATTCGGAGGATCCCGTCGCTCTTTGTTTATATAGAGATAAACTCTATGTCGGTCATAACCCGTGGTCTACTCATCCAAACTGCGTTACCATAGTCCGAGTTCTGTAAAGCCTCTCATCCTTGGTTACCATACACAATGTGACATAGCAACACTTCTCTCACATGAAAGTGTTCTATGAATGTTCTTTTGTTTCCATGGTTACCGATGAACGAGATTACTTTCTCGCATTATTAAGTCTGCTGCGTTGTTCTTACACGCAGGCGATATCAATCTTGTCATAATTTGGATTTTTTTTTTCATCATTAAATTATATTATACTTTATATTTATTTACTTATTTCTTTCTTTCTTTATTTCTTTATTTATTCTTATTCTGACTTTTGTTGACTTTAATTTTACTTAATATAAATGTCAGATTTTTTTTATCCGGCAAACACTTCAACACTAATTTGACTGAAACCTTTTTTTTTTTTAATTCATAATTCATAGTGCTCATGTATGTACTTCAGTGCTTTATTCGGTACAGTACTGACTAGTATAACAACTGCACACTGTGTTATTCAGTTTAAATAATCCAGTGAAAATTCCCGTTCAACTGTGATAATTTAATTCGTATTGTACATTAACATGTGTATGAGTGTGAGTGTGAGTGTTTGTCTGCGTGCGTGTGTGCGCGTGAAACTGTGTGTGTATTACCGTTAGAGAGAGATATATTTGAAATACAGCTACAGTATTTTGTGTTTTAATGTATTGTCATTGTATTAGAATTATATGAATACACACATGTTATTGTTTGTAAACTTTGTGACTTTGTCATTTGATCATAAATATTATTAAAATACATAGTATGTATGTTCAGTGTTTTAGTTTGAAATTTCTATCAATGAGTCCTTTCATATATCTCGAAATTCCCCTTTTTCTAAAATTTAAAAGATGTACCAGTGGTGTAAACCATTTGTAGAAAACAAACATTATTTGAAAAGAAACACAGTTCAACTCACTTTGTCTTGAGACTTTTGAAAACATTCAATGTGGAAAAAGTAGAACCAATCCCTTTTTGTATTTATTATTTTCTATTTACGACGAAGAAAAATGGCCGTTGAGCCGCGCCACACTAAAACTAACATCGGTCGGTTAAACATTAATTGATATCACGATGTTAACAATGGAATTCTTATTTAACTCTATAGCTCTATATGCTTGGCCGACTAGATCGCAAACAGGTTTGACCTATATCAGGTTGTGCAGACGCGCATGTTCATCCGAATCTTAACTTTTATCAAAAACCCGCGGGCCGGTTTTCGTGTGATGTGGCTCATTTAAAAACAAAATCATGTTAATTGGTTATCATGGCTGACGTTCTTTCTGGTGTAAAGTACACGATATAACCACCAGTGTTCCGATTTTAATTGACTTTAAAAAGTCTTTAACCGTTGATATTGCAGCCTGTAGTTCGAACGACGAATTATCAAACGGCTTTTGAGAGCTGTGACAAAAGGGAACTTTATTCCAAAGAAGTTATGTCTTCTTTTGCCACAGTGACACTGCTGTCACCTGCATTAAAAAAAAAGTATGCATTCTTTCATATGAATTGTCCATAGATTTGCCTAGATACAGTTCTTGTGCTGAAGATATACTGCATGTGGGAATTCTTGCATACCGGTGACGACCCTATCACCTTGGTATATTATAACTTGGATGATGCACGACAAACGAAAAAGAAAGGGATGAATTGAACAAATTGAGATCAATGTTTGGGGCGTCTGACGAAGTTCTTTAGAAAATATATGCGACATTTTACTCAAGATCGTGGGAAAAGGAGGAGTGACTGAATTACATATACCGGTTTATAGAGTTAAATGAGCGGCGCTTTGTAAAAACGAAGCGTAAAGCATAATCAAAAATAATCCCCATTTGCGATCAGTGTAGATTCTGATCGGACAAAGCGAATATTATATGGCCATGCACTGTTTGCCAATTTCCATTTGAATCCTCGCTTAGGAATGGATGCTTTTATATATTTACGCAGAGCACCGCTGAAATATTTCTTCATGTGTGTGTCTGAAGTAAACATTGTGTAAGTCACGCAGGTTTGTTGAACTTTATTGAGAAAAAACACATCTCCGAACACGGGAGACATGCGATAAGGGCCATAGGAACACAACCGGAATATATATAGCTCCGACTGTTCGGATTGTGTTGACCAGCCGGAGGTCTAGCAACTCCGGATGTATTGACCAGCTAGAACAGCCGGAGCACTAGCTACTCCGGTTGTATTGACCAGCTAGAACAGCCGGAGCACTAGCTACTCCGGTTGTATTGACCAGCTAGAACAGCCGGAGCACTAGCTACTCCGGTTGTATTGACCAGCTAGAACAGCCGGAGCTCCAGCTACCCCGGTTGTGTTGACCACCCAGAGCGGCTTGACTTCTGGCTACTCCGGTTGTATTTACGAGCAAGAGCAACCGCTGTTCTGTAGCTAGAAGTCCTGATGTTCGGACTGGTCAACACAGCAGGAATAGCTAGAGCTGCGCTTGTTCTGCCTGGTCTACTCAACCGGGGTAGCTAGAAGTACGGATGTTCTGACTGGTCAATTCAACCGGGTAGCTAGAAGTACGGATGTTCTGACTGGTCAATACAACCGGAGTAGCTAGAAGTCCGGCTGTTCTCGCTGTTCAATACAACCGGGATAGCTAGAAGTCCGGCTGTTCTCGCTGGTCAATACAACCGGGATAGCTAGAAGTCCGGATGTTCTCGCTGGTCAATACAACCGGGATAGCTAGAAGTCCGGCTGTTCTGGTCGGTTAACACAACCGGGATAGCTAGAAGTCCGACTGTTCTCGCTGGTCAATACAACCGGGATAGCTAGAAGTCCGGCTGTTCTCGCAGGTCATTACAACCGGAGTAGCTAGAAGTACGGATGTTCTGACTGGTCAATACAACCGGAGTAGCTAGAAGTCCGGCTGTTCTGACTGGTCAATACAACCGGAGTAGCTAGAAGTCCGGCTGTTCTCGCTGTTCAATACAACCGGCATAGCTAGAAGTCCGGCTGTTCTCGCTGGTCAATACAACCGGGATAGCTAGAAGTCCGGCTGTTCTCGCTGGTCAATACAACCGGGATAGCTAGAAGTCCGGCTGTTCTCGCTGGTCAATACAACCGGGATAGCTAGAAGTCCGGCTGTTCTGGTCGGTTAACACAACCGGGATAGCTAGAAGTCCGGCTGTTCTGGTCGGTTAACACAACCGGGATAGCTAGAAGTCCGACTGTTCTCGCTGGTCAATACAACCGGGATAGCTAGAAGTCCGGCTGTTCTCGCTGGTCAATACAACCGGGATAGCTAGAAGTTCGGCTGTTCTCGCTGGTCAATACAACCGGGATAGCTAAAAGTCCGTCTGTTCTTGCTGGTCAATACAACCGGGATAGTTAGAAGTCCGACTGTTCTCGCTGATGTTCAACACAACCGGGATAGCTAGAAGTCCGACTGTTCTCGCTGGTCAATACAACCGGGATAGCTAGAAGTCCGGCTGTTATCGCTGGTTAATACAACCGGGATAGCTAAAAGTCCGGCTGTTCTCGCTGTTCAACACAACCGGGATAGCTAGAAGTCCGGCTGTTCTCGCTGGTCAATACAACCGGGATAGCTAGAAGTCCGGCAGTTCTCGCTGGTCAATACAACCGGGATAGCTAAAAGTCCGGCTGTTCTCGCTTGTCAATACAACCGGGATAGCTAAAAGTCCGACTGTTCTCCCTTGTCAAAACAACCGGAATAGCTAGAAGTCCGGCTGTTCTCGCTGGTCAATACAACCGGGATAGCTAGAAGTCCAACTGTTTTCGCTGGTCAATACAACCGGGATAGATAAAAGTCCGGCTGTTCTGGTCGGTTAACACAACCGGGATAGCTAAAAGTCCGGCTGTTCTTGCTGGTCAATACAATCGGGATAGTTAGAAGTCCGACTGTTCTCGCTGTTTAACACAACCGGGATAGCTAAAAGTCCGGCTGTTCTTGCTGGTCAATACAACCGGGATAGCTAGAAGTCCGGCTGTTCTCGCTGGTCAATACAACCGGAATAGCTAAAAGTCCGGCTGTTTTCGCTGGTCAATACAACCGGGATAGCTAAAAGTCCGGCTGTTCTCGCTGGTCAACACAACCGGGATAGTTAGAAGTCCAACTGTTCTCGCTGTTTAAAACAACCGGGATAGCTAAAAGTCCGGCTGTTCTCGCTGGTCAATACAACCGGGATAGTTAGAAGTCCAACTGTTCTCGCTGTCTAACACAACCGGGATAGCTAAAAGTCCGGCTGTTCTTGCTGGTCAATACAACCGGGATAGCTAGAAGTCCGACTGTTCTTGATGGTCAATACAACCGGGATAGCTAAAAGTCCGGCTGTTCTTGCTGGTCAATACAACCGGGATAGCTAGAAGTCCGGCTGTTCTGGTCGGTTAACACAACCGGGATAGCTAGAAGTCCGGCTGTTGTCGCTGGTCAATACAACCGGGATAGCTAGAAGTCCGGCTGTTCTGGTCGGTTAACACAACCGGGATAGCTAGAAGTCCAATTGTTCTCGCTGGTCAATACAACCCGGATAGCTAGAAGTCCGGCTGTTCTCGCTGGTCAATACAACCGGGATAGCTAAAAGTCCGGCTGTTCTCGCTGGTCAATACAACCGGGATAGTTAGAAGTCCAACTGTTCTCGCTGTTTAACACAACCGGGATAGCTAAAAGTCCGGCTGTTCTCGCTGGTCAATACAACCGGGATAGTTAGAAGTCCAACTGTTCTCGCTGTTTTACACAACCGGGATAGCTAAAAGTCCGGCTGTTCTTGCTGGTCAATACAACCGGGATAGCTAGAAGTCCGACTGTTCTTGATGGTCAATACAACCGGGATAGCTAAAAGTCCGGCTGTTCTTGCTGGTCAATACAACCGGGATAGCTAGAAGTCCGGCTGTTCTGGTCGGTTAACACAACCAGTATAGCTAGAAGTCCGGCTGTTCTCGCTGGTCAATACAACCGGGATAGCTAGAAGTCCGGCTTTTCTGGTCGGTTAACACAATCGGGATAGCTAGAAGTCCGGCTGTTCTCGCTGGTCAATACAACCCGGATAGCTAGAAGTCCGGCTGTTCTCGCTGGTCAATACAACCGGAATAGCTAAAAGTCCGGCTGTTCTTGCTGGACAATACAATCGGTATAGTTAGAAGTCCGACTGTTCTCGCTGTTCAACACAACCGGGATAGCTAGAAGTCCGGCTTTTCTCGCTGGTCAATACAACCGGGATAGTTAGAAGTCCGGCTGTTCTGGTCGGTTAACACAACCGGGATAGCTAGAAGTCCGGCTGTTCTAGTCGGTTAACACAACAGGGATAGCTAGAAGTCCGGCTGTTTTCGCTGGTCAATACAACCGGGATAGCTAGAAGTCCGGCTGTTCTCGCTGGTCAATACAACCGGGATAGCTAACAGTCCGGCTGTTCTTGCTGGTCAATACAACCGGGATAGTTAGAAGTCCGACTGTTCTCGCTGTTCAACACAACCGGGATAGCTAGAAGTCCGACTGTTCTCGCTGGTCAATACAACCGGGATAGCTAGAAGGCCGGCTGTTCTCGCTGGTCAATACAACCGGGATAGTTAGAAGTCCGACTGTTCTCGCTGTTCAACACAACCGGGATAGCTAAAATTCCGGCTGTTCTCGCTGGTCAATACAACCGCGATAGCTAGAAGTCCGGCTGTTCTCGCTGGTCAATACAACGGGGATAGCTATTAGTCCGACTGTTCTCGCTGGTCAATACAACCGGGATAGCTAGAAGTCCGACTGTTCTCGCTGGTCAATACAACCGGGATAGCTAGAAGTCCGGTTCTTATCGCTGGTCAATACAACCGGGATAGCTAAAAGTCCGACTGTTCTCGCTTGTCAAAACAACCGGGATAGCTAGAAGTCCGGTTCTTCTCGCTGGTCAATACAACCGGGATAGCTAAAAGTCCGACTGTTCTCGCTTGTCAAAACAACCGGGATAGCTAGAAGTCCGGCTGTTCTCGCTGGTCAATACAACCGGGATAGCTAGAAGTCCGGCTTTTCCGGTCGGTTAACACAACCGGGATAGCTAGCAGTCCGACTGTTCTCGCTGGTCAATACAACCGGGATAGCTAGAAGTCCGGCTGTTCTCGCTGGTCAATACAACCGGGATAGCTAGAAGTCCGGCTGTTCTCGCTGTTCAATATAACCCGGATAGCTAGAAGTCCGACTGTTCTCGCTGGTCAATACAACCGGGATAGCTAGAAGTCCGACTGTTCTCGCTGGTCAATACAACCGGGATAGCCAGAAGTCCGACTGTTCTCGATGGTCAATACAACCGGGATAGCTAAAAGTCCGGCTGTTCTGGTCGGTTAACACAGCCGGAATAGCTAGAAGTCCGGCTGTTCTGCTCGGTTAACACAACCGGGATAGCTAGAAGTCCGGCTATTCTCGCTTGTCAATACAACCGGGATAGCTATAAGTCCGACTGTTCTCGCTGGTCAATACAAACGGGATAGCTAGAAGTCCGGCTGTTCTCGCTGGTCAATACAACTGGGATATATAGAAGTCCGGCTGTTCTTGCTGGTCAATACAACCGGGATAGCTAAAAGTCCGACTGTTCTCGCTTGTCAAAACAACCGGGATAGCTAGAAGTCCGGCTGTTCTCGCTGGTCAATACAACCGGGATAGCTAGAAGTCCGGCTTATCCGGTCGGTTAACACAACCGGGATAGCTAGAAGTCCGACTGTTCTCGCTGGTCAATACAATCGGGATAGCTAGAAGTCCGGCTGTTCTCGCTGGTCAATACAACCCGGATATCTAGAAGTCCGACTGTTCTCGCTGGTCAATACAACCGGGATAGCCAGAAGTCCGACTGTTCTCGATGGTCAATACAACCGGGATAGCTAAAAGTCCGGCTGTTCTGGTCGGTTAACACAGCCGGAATAGCTATCAGTCCGGCTGTTCTGGTCGGTTAACACAACCGGGATAGCTAGAAGTCCGGCTATTCTCGCTTGTCAATACAACCGGGATAGCTATAAGTCCGACTGTTCTCGATGGTCAATACAACCGGGATATATAGAAGTCCGGCTGTTCTCGATGGTCAATACAACCGGGATAGCTAGAAGTCCGACTGCTCTTGCTGTTCAATACAACCGGGATAGCTAGATGTCCGGCTGTTCTCGCTGGTCAATACAACCGGGATAGCTAGAAGTCCGAATGTTCTCGCTGGTCAATACAACCGGGATAGTTAGAAGTCCGGCTGTTCTCGCTGGTCAATACAACCGGGATAGCTAGAAGTCCGACTGTTCTTGATGGTCAATACAACCGGGATAGCTAAAAGTCCGGCTGTTCTTGCTGGTCAATACAACCGGGATAGCTAGAAGTCCGGCTGTTCTGGTCGGTTAACACAACCAGTATAGCTAGAAGTCCGGCTGTTCTCGCTGGTCAATACAACCGGGATAGCTAGAAGTCCGGCTTTTCTGGTCGGATAACACAATCGGGATAGCTAGAAGTCCGATTGTTCTCGCTGGTCAATACAATCGGGATAGCTAGAAGTCCGGCTGTTCTCGCTGGTCAATACAACCGGGATAGCTAAAAGTCCGGCTGTTCTTGCTGGACAATACAATCGGTATAGTTAGAAGTCCGACTGTTCTCGCTGTTCAACACAACCGGGATAGCTAGAAGTCCGGCTTTTCTCGCTGGTCAATACAACCGGGATAGCTAGAAGTCCGGCTGTTCTAGTCGGTTAACACAACCGGGATAGCTAGAAGTCCGGCTGTTTTCGCTGGTCAATACAACCGGGATAGCTAGAAGTCCGGCTGTTCTCGCTGGTCAATACAACCGGGATAGCTAACAGTCCGGCTGTTCTTGCTGGTCAATACAACCGGGATAGTTAGAAGTCCGACTGTTCTCGCTGTTCAACACAACCGGGATAGCTAGAAGTCCGACTGTTCTCGCTGGTCAATACAACCGGGATAGCTAGAAGGCCGGCTGTTCTCGCTGGTCAATACAACCGGGATAGTTAGAAGTCCGACTGTTCTCGCTGTTCAACACAACCGGGATAGCTAAAATTCCGGCTGTTCTCGCTGGTCAATACAACCGGGATAGCTAGAAGTCCGGCTGTTCTCGCTGGTCAATACAACGGGGATAGCTATTAGTCCGACTGTTCTCGCTGGTCAATACAACCGGGATAGCTAGAAGTCCGACTGTTCTCGCTGGTCAATACAACCGGGATAGCTAGAAGTCCGGTTCTTCTCGCTGGTCAATACAACCGGGATAGCTAAAAGTCCGACTGTTCTCGCTTGTCAAAATAACCGGGATAGCTAGAAGTCCGGCTGTTCTCGCTGGTCAATACAACCGGGATAGCTAGAAGTCCGGCTTTTCCGGTCGGTTAACACAACCGGGATAGCTAGCAGTCCGAATGTTCTCGCTGGTCAATACAACCGGGATAGCTAGAAGTCCGGCTGTTCTCGCTGGTCAATACAACCGGGATAGCTAGAAGTCCGGCTGTTCTCGCTGTTCAATATAACCCGGATAGCTAGAAGTCCGACTGTTCTCGCTGGTCAATACAACCGGGATAGCTAGAAGTCCGACTGTTCTCGCTGGTCAATACAACCGGGATAGCCAGAAGTCCGACTGTTCTCGATGGTCAATACAACCGGGATAGCTAAAGGTCCGGCTGTTCTGGTCGGTTAACACAGCCGAAATAGCTAGAAGTCCCGCTGTTCTGCTCGGTTAACACAACCGGGATAGCTAGAAGTCCGGCTATTCTCGCTTGTCAATACAACCGGGATAGCTATAAGTCCGACTGTTCTCGATGGTCAATACAACCGGGATATATAGAAGTCCGGCTGTTCTCGATGGTCAATACAACCGGGATAGCTAGAAGTCCGACTGTTCTTGCTGTTCAATACAACCGGGATAGCTAGAAGTCCGGCTGTTCTCGCTGGTCAATACAACCGGGATAGCTAGAAGTCCGAATGTTCTCACTGGTCAATACAACCGGGATAGCTAGAAGTCCGGCTGTTCTCGCTGGTCTATACAACCGGGATAGCTAGAAGTCCGGCTGTTCTCGCTGGTCAATACAACCGGGATAGCTAGAATTCCGGCTTTTCTGGTCGGTTAACACAACCGGGATAGCTAGAAGTCAGGCTGTTCTGGTCGGTTAACACAACCGGGATAGCTAGAAGTCCGACTGTTCTCGCTGGTCAATACAACCGGGATAGCTAGAAGTCCGACTGTTCTCGCTGGTCAATACAACCGGGATAGCTAAAAGTCCGGCTGTTCTCGCTGGTCAATACAACCGGGATAGCTAGAAGTCTGGCTGTTCTCGCTGGTCAATACAACCGGGATAGCTAGAAGTCCGGCTGTTCTGGTCGGTTAACACAACCGGGATAGCTAGAAGTCAGGCTGTTCTGGTCGGTTAACACAACCGGGATAGCTAGAAGTCCGACTGTTCTCGCTGGTCAATACAACCGGGATAGCTAGAAGTCCGACTGTTCTCGCTGGTCAATACAACCGGGATAGCTAAAAGTCCGACTGTTCTCGCTGGTCAATACAACCGGGATAGATAGAAGTCTGGCTGTTCTCGCTGGTCAATACAACCGGGATAGCTAGAAGTCCGGCTGTTCTGGTCGGTTAACACAACCGGGATAGCTAGAAGTCCGACTGTTCTCGCTGGTCAATACAACCGGGATAGCTAGAAGTCCGGCTGTTCTCGCTGGTCAATACAACCGGGATATATAGAAGTCCGGCTGTTCTTGCTGGTCAATACAACCGGGATAGCTAGAAGTCCGACTGTTCTCGCTGGTCAATACAACCGGGATAGCTAGAAGTCCGGCTGTTCTGGTCGGTCAATACAACCGGAGTAGCTAGAAGTCCGGCTGTTCTCGCTGTTCAATACAACCGTGATAGCTAGAAGTCCGGCTGTTCTCGCTGGTCAATACAACCGGGATAGTTAGAAGTCCGGCTGTTCTCGCTGGTCTATACAACCGGGATAGCTAGAAGTCCGGCTGTTCTCGCTGGTCAATACAACCGGGATAGCTAGAATTCCGGCTGTTCTGGTCGGTTAACACAACCGGGATAGCAAGAAGTCAGGCTGTTCTGGTCGGTTAACACAACCGGGATAGCTAGAAGTCCGACTGTTCTCGCTGGTCAATACAACCGGGATAGCTAGAAGTCCGGCTGTTCTCGCTGGTCAATACAACCGGGATAGCTAGAATTCCGGCTGTTCTGGTCGGTTAACACAACCGGGATAGCTAGAAGTCAGGCTGTTCTGGTCGGTTAACACAACCGGGATAGCTAGAAGTCCGACTGTTCTTGCTGGTCAATACAACCGGGATAGCTAGAAGTCCGACTGTTCTCGCTGGTAAATACAACCGGGATAGCTAAAAGTCCGACTGTTCTCGCTGGTCAATACAACCGGGATAGCTAGAAGTCTGGCTGTTCTCGCTGGTCAATACAACCGGGATAGCTAGAAGTCCGGCTGTTCTGGTCGGTTAACACAACCGGGATAGCTAGAAGTCCGACTGTTCTCGCTGGTCAATACAACCGGGATAGCTAGAAGTCCGGCTGTTCTCGCTGGTCAATACAACCGGGATATATAGAAGTCCGGCTGTTCTTGCTGGTCAATACAACCGGGATAGCTAGAAGTCCGACTGTTCTCGCTGGTCAATACAACCGGGATAGCTAGAAGTCCGGCTGTTCTGGTCGGTCAATACAACCGGAGTAGCTAGAAGTCTGGCTGTTCTCGCTGTTCAATACAACCGTGATAGCTAGAAGTCCGGCTATTCTCGCTGGTCAATACAACCGGGATAGTTAGAAGTCCGGCTGTTCTCGCTGGTCTATACAACCGGGATAGCTAGAAGTCCGGCTGTTCTCGCTGGTCAATACAACCGGGATAGCTAGAATTCCGGCTGTTCTGGTCGGTTAACACAACCGGGATAGCTAGAAGTCAGGCTGTTCTGGTCGGTTAACACAACCGGGATAGCTAGAAGTCCGACTGTTCTCGCTGGTCAATACAACCGGGATAGCTAGAAGTCCGACTGTTCTCGCTGGTCAATACAACCGGGATAGCTAAAAGTCCGGCTGTTCTCGCTGGTCAATACAACCGGGATAGCTAGAAGTCTGGCTGTTCTCGCTGGTCAATACAACCGGGATAGCTAGAAGTCCGGCTGTTCTGGTCGGTTAACACAACCGGGATAGCTAGAAGTCCGACTGTTCTCGCTGGTCAATACAACCGGGATAGCTAGAAGTCCGGCTGTTCTCGCTGGTCTATACAACCGGGATAGCTAGAAGTCGGCTGTTCTCGCTGGTCAATACAACCGGGATAGCTAGAAGTGCGGCTGTTCTGGTCGGTTAACACAACCGGGATAGCTAGAAGTCCGGCTGTTCTCGCTGGTCAATACAACTGGGATATATAGCAGTCCGGCTGTTCTTGCTGGTCAATACAACCGGGATAGCTAAAAGTCCGACTGTTCTCGCTTGTCAAAACAACCGGGATAGCTAGAAGTCCGGCTGTTCTCGCTGGTCAATACAACCGGGATAGCTAGAAGTCCGGCTTATCCGGTCGGTTAACACAACCGGGATAGCTAGAAGTCCGACTGTTCTCGCTGGTCAATACAACCGGGATAGCTAGAAGTCCGGCTGTTCTCGCTGGTCAATACAACCGGGATATATAGAAGTCCGGCTGTTCTTGCTGGTCAATACAACCGGGATAGCTAGAAGTCCGACTGTTCTCGCTGGTCAATACAACCGGGATAGCTAGAAGTCCGACTGTTCTCGCTGGTCAATACAACCGGGATAGCTAAAAGTCCGGCTGTTTTCGCTGGTCAATACAACCGGGATAACTAGAAGTCCGACTTTTCTCGCTGGTCAATACAACCGGGATAGTTAGATGTCCGGCTGTTCTTGCTGTTCAACAAAACCGGGATAGCTAAAAGTCCGACTGTTCTCGTTTGTCAAAACAACCGGGATAGCTAGAAGTCCGGGTGTTCTCGCTGGTCAATACAACCGGGATAGCTAGAAGTCCGGCTGTTCTCGCTGGTCAATACAACCGGGATAGCTAGAAGTCCGACTGTTCTCGCTGGTCAATTCAACCGGGATAGCTAAAAGTCCGACTGTTCGCGCTGGTCAATACAACCGGGATAGCTAAAAGTCCGGCTGTTCTGGTGGGTTAACACGGCCGGCATAGCTAGAAGTCCGGCTGTTCTCGCTGGTCAACACAACCGGGATAGCTAAAAGTCCGGCTGTTCTGGTCGGTTAACACAACCGGGATATCTAGAAGTCCGGCTGTTCTCGCTAGTCAATACAACCGGGATAGCTAGAAGTCCGACTGTTCTCGCTGGTCAATACAACCGGGATAGCTAAAAGTCCGGCTGTTCTCGCTGGTCAATACAACCGGGATAGCTAGAAGTCCGGCTGTTCTCGCTGTTCAATACAACCGTGATAGCTAGAAGTCCGGCTGTTCTCGCTGGTCAATACAACCGGGATAGTTAGAAGTCCGGCTGTTCTCGCTGGTCTATACAACCGGGATAGCTAGAAGTCCGGCTGTTCTGGTCGGTCAATACAACCGGAGTAGCTAGACGTCCGGCTGTTCTCGCTGTTCAATACAACCGTGATAGCTAGAAGTCCGGTTGTTCTCGCTGGTCAATACAACCGTGATAGCTAGAAGTCCGGCTGTTCTCGCTGGTCAATACAACCGGGATAGCTAGAAGTCCGGCTGTTCTCGCTGTTCAATACAACCGTGATAGCTAGAAGTCCGGCTGTTCTGGTCGGTTAACACAACCGTGAAAGCTAGAAGTCCGGCTGTTCTCGCTGGTCAATACAACCGGGATAGCTAGAAGTCCGGCTGTTCTCGCTGTTCAATACAACCGTGATAGCTAGAAGTCCGGCTGTTCTGGTCGGTCAATACAACCGGAGTAGCTAGAAGTCCGGCTGTTCTCGCTGTTCAATACAACCGTGATAGCTAGAAGTCCGGCTGTTCTCGCTGGTCAATACAACCGGGATAGTTAGAAGTCCGGCTGTTCTCGCTGGTCTATACAACCGGGATAGCTAGAAGTCCGGCTGTTCTCGCTGGTCAATACAACCGGGATAGCTAGAATTCCGGCTGTTCTGGTCGGTTAACACAACCGGGATAGCTAGAAGTCAGGCTGTTCTGGTCGGTTAACACAACCGGGATAGCTAGAAGTCCGACTGTTCTCGCTGGTCAATACAACCGGGATAGCTAGAAGTCCGAATGTTCTCGCTGGTCAATACAACCGGGATAGCTAGAAGTCCGGCTGTTCTCGCTGGTCAATACAACAGGGATAGCTAGAAGTCCGGCTGTTCTGGTCGGTTAACACAACCGGGATAGCTAGAAGTCCGGCTGTTCTCGCTGGTCATTACAACCGGGATAGCTAGAAGTCCGGCTGTTCTGGTCGGTCAATACAACCGGAGTAGCTAGAAGTCCGGCTGTTCTCGCTGTTCAATACAACCGTGATAGCTAGAAGTCCGGCTGTTCTCGCTGGTCAATACAACCGGGATAGTTAGAAGTCCGGCTGTTCTCGCTGGTCTATACAACCGGGATAGCTAGAAGTCCGGCTGTTCTCGCTGGTCAATACAACCGGGATAGCTATAAGTCCGACTGTTCTCGCTGGTCAATACAACCGGGATAGCTAGAAGTCCGGCTGTTCTCGCTGGTCAATACAACCGGGATAGCCAGAAGTCCGACTGTTCTCGATGGTCAATACAACCGGGATAGCTAAAAGTCCGGCTGTTCTGGTCGGTTAACACAGCCGGAATAGCTAGCAGTCCAGCTGTTCTGGTCGGTTAACACAACCGGGATAGCTAGAAGTCCGGCTATTCTCGCTTGTCAATACAACCCGGATACCTATAAGTCCGACTGTTCTCGCTGGTCAATACAACCGGGATAGCTAGAAGTCCGGCTGTTCTCGATGGTCAATACAACCGGGATATATAGAAGTCCGGCTGTTCTTGCTGGTCAATACAACCGGGATAGCTAGAAGTCCGGCTGTTCTCGCTGGTCAATACAACCGGGATAGCTAGAAGTCCGAATGTTCTCGCCGGTCAATACAACCGGGATAGCTAGAAGTCCGGCTGTTCTCGCTGGTCAATACAACAGGGATAGCTAGAAGTCCGGCTGTTCTGGTCGGTTAACACAACCGGGATAGCTAGAAGTCCGGCTGTTCTCGCTGGTCAATACAACCGGGATAGCTAGAAGTCCGGCTGTTCTGGTCGGTCAATACAACCGGAGTAGCTAGAAGTCCGGCTGTTCTCGCTGTTCAATACAACCGTGATAGCTAGAAGTCCGGCTGTTCTCGCTGGTCAATACAACCGGGATAGTTAGAAGTCCGGCTGTTCTCGCTGGTCTATACAACCGGGATAGCTAGAAGTCCGGCTGTTCTCGCTGGTCAATACAACCGGGATAGCTAGAATTCCGGCTGTTCTGGTCGGTTAACACAACCGGGATAGCTAGAAGTCAGGCTGTTCTGGTCGGTTAACACAACCGGGATAGCTAGAAGTCCGACTGTTCTCGCTGGTCAATACAACCGGGATAGCTAGAAGTCCGACTGTTCTCGCTGGTCAATACAACCGGGATAGCTAAAAGTCCGACTGTTCTCGCTGGTCAATACAACCGGGATAGCTAGAAGTCTGGCTGTTCTCGCTGGTCAATACAACCGGGATAGCTAGAAGTCCGGCTGTTCTGGTCGGTTAACACAACCGGGATAGCTAGAAGTCCGACTGTTCTCGCTGGTCAATACAACCGGGATAGCTAGAAGTCCGGCTGTTCTCGCTGGTCAATACAACCGGGATATATAGAAGTCCGGCTGTTCTTGCTGGTCAATACAACCGGGATAGCTAGAAGTCCGACTGTTCTCGCTGGTCAATACAACTGGGATAGCTAGAAGTCCGACTGTTCTCGCTGGTCAATACAACCGGGATAGCTAAAAGTCCGGCTGTTTTCGCTGGTCAATACAACCGGGATAACTAGAAGTCCGACTTTTCTCGCTGGTCAATACAACCGGGATAGTTAGATGTCCGGCTGTTCTTGCTGTTCAACAAAACCGGGATAGCTAAAAGTCCGACTGTTCTCGCTTGTCAAAACAACCGGGATAGCTAGAAGTCCGGCTGTTCTCGCTGGTCAATACAACCGGGATAGCTAGAAGTCCGACTTTTCTCGCTGGTCAATACAACCGGGATAGTTAGATGTCCGGCTGTTCTTGCTGTTCAACAAAACCGGGATAGCTAAAAGTCCGACTGTTCTCGCTGGTCAATACAACCGGGATGGCTAGAAGTCCGACTGTTCTCGCTGGTCAATACAACCGGGATAGCTAAAAGTCCGGCTGTTCTCGCTGGTCAATACAACCGGGATAGCTAGAAGTCCGGCTGTTCTCGCTGGTCAATACAACCGGGATAGCTAGAAGTCCGGCTGTTCTGGTCGGTTAACACAACCGGGATAGCTAGAAGTCCGACTGTTCTCGCTGGTCAATACAACCGGGATAGCTAGAAGTCCGGCTGTTCTCACAGGTCATTACAACCGGAGTAGCTAGAAGTACGGATGTTCTGACTGGTCAACACAACCGGAGTGGCTAGAAGTACGGATGTTCTGACTGGTCAATACAACCGGAGTAGCTAGAAGTCCGGCTGTTCTCGCTGTTCAGTACAACCGGGATAGCTAGAAGTCCGGCTGTTCTCGCTGGTCAATACAACCGGGATAGCTAGAAGTCCGGCTGTTCTCGCTGGTCTATACAACCGGGATAGCTAGAAGTCGGCTGTTCTCGCTGGTCAATACAACCGGGATAGCTAGAATTCCGGCTGTTCTGGTCGGTTAACACAACCGGGATAGCTAGAAGTCCGGCTGTTCTGGTCGGTTAACACAACCGGGATAGCTAGAAGTCCGACTGTTCTCGCTGGTCAATGCAACCGGGATAGCTAGAAGTCCGGCTGTTCTCGCTGGTCAATACAACCGGGATAGCTAGAAGTCCGTCTGTTCTCGCTGGTCAATACAACCGGGATAGCTAAAAGTCCGGCTGTTCTTGCTGGTCAATACAACCGGGATAGTTAGAAGTCCGACTGTTCTCGCTGTTCAATACAATCGGGATAGCTAGAAGTCCGGCTGTTATCGCTGGTTAACACAACCGGGATAGCTAAAAGTCCGGCTGTTCTTGCTGGTCAATACAACCGGGATAGTTAGAAGTCCGACTGTTCTCGCTGTTCAACACAACCAGGATAGCTAGAAGTCCGGCTGTTCTCGCTTGTCAATACAACCGGGATAGCTAGAAGTCCGGCTGTTCTCGCTGGTCAATACAACCGGGATAGCTAAAAGTCCGACTGTTCTCGCTGGTCAATACAACCGGGATAGCTAAAAGTCCGGCTGTTCTGGTGGGTTAACACGGCCGGAATAGCTAGAAGTCCGGCTGTTCTCGCTGGTCAATACAACCGTGATAGCTAGAATTCCGGCTGTTCTGGTCGGTTAACACAACCGGGATAGCTAGAAGTCAGGCTGTTCTGGTCGGTTAACACAACCGGGATAGCTAGAAGTCCGATTGTTCTCGCTGGTCAATACAACCGGGATAGCTAAAATCCGGCTGTTCTCGCTGGTCAATACAACAGGGATAGCTAGAAGTCTGGCTGTTCTCGCTGGTCAATACAACCGGGATAGCTAGAAGTCCGGCTGTTCTGGTCGGTTAACACAACCGGGATAGCTAGAAGTCCGACTGTTCTCGCTGGTCAATACAACCGGGATAGCTAGAAGTCCGGCTGTTCTCGCTGGTCAATACAACCGGGATATATAGAAGTCCGGCTGTTCTTGCTGGTCAATACAACCGGGATAGCTAGAAGTCCGACTGTTCTCGCTGGTCAATACAACCGGGATAGCTAGAAGTCCGACTGTTCTGGCTGGTCAATACAACCGGGATAGCTAAAAGTCCGGCTGTTTTCGCTGGTCAATACAACCGGGATAACTAGAAGTCCGACTTTTCTCGCTGGTCAATACAACCGGGATAGTTAGATGTCCGGCTGTTCTTGCTGTTCAACAAAACCGGGATAGCTAAAAGTCCGACTGTTCTCGCTTGTCAAAACAACCGGGATAGCTAGAAGTCCGGCTGTTCTAGCTGGTCAATACAACAGGGATAGCTAGAAGTCCGGCTGTTCTCGCTGGTCAATACAACCGGGATAGCTAGAAGTCCGACTGTTCTCGCTGGTCAATTCAACCGGGATAGCTAACAGTCCGACTGTTCTCGCTGGTCAATACAACCGGGATAGCTAAAAGTCCGGCTGTTCTGGTGGGTTAACACGGCCGGAATAGCTAGAAGTCCGGCTGTTCTCGCTGGTCAACACAACCGGGATAGCTAAAAGTCCGGCTGTTCTGGTCGGTTAACACAACCGGGATATCTAGAAGTCCGGCTGTTCTCGCTAGTCAATACAACCGGGATAGCTAGAAGTCCGACTGTTCTCGCTGGTCAATACAACCGGGATAGCTAAAAGTCCGGCTGTTCTCGCTGGTCAATACAACCGGGATAGCTAGAAGTCCGGCTGTTCTCGCTGGTCAATACAACCGGGATAGCTAGAAGTCCGGCTGTTCTCGCAGGTCATTACAACCGGAGTAGCTAGAAATACGGATGTTCTGACTGGTCAACACAACCGCAGTAGCTAGAAGTACGGATGTTCTGACTGGGCCAATACAACCGGAGTAGCTAGAAGTCCGGCTGTTCTCGCTGTTCAATACAACCGGGATAGCTAGAAGTCCGGCTGTTCTCGCTGGTCAATACAACCAGGATAGCTAGAAGTCCGGCTGTTCTCGCTGGTCTATACAACCGGGATAGCTAGAAGTCGGCTGTTCTCGCTGGTCAATACAACCGGGATAGCTAGAAGTCCGGCTGTTCTGGTCGGTTAACACAACCGGGATAGCTAGAAGTCCGGCTGTTCTCGCTGGTCAATACAACTGGGATATATAGAAGTCCGGCTGTTCTTGCTGGTCAATACAACCGGGATAGCTAAAAGTCCGACTGTTCTCGCTTGTCAAAACAACCGGGATAGCTAGAAGTCCGGCTGTTCTCGCTGGTCAATACAACCGGGATAGCTAGAAGTCCGGCTTATCCGGTCGGTTAACACAACCGGGATAGCTAGAAGTCCGACTGTTCTCGCTGGTCAATACAACCGGGATAGCTAGAAGTCCGGCTGTTCTCGCTGGTCAATACAACCCGGATAGCTAGAAGTCCGGCTGTTCTCGCTGTTCAATATAACCCGGATAGCTAGAAGTCCGACTGTTCTCGCTGGTCAATACAACCGGGATAGCTAGAAGTCCGATTGTTCTCGCTGGTCAATACAACCGGGATAGCCAGAAGTCTGACTGTTCTCGATGGTCAATACAACCGGGATAGCTAAAAGTCCGGCTGTTCTGGTCGGTTAACACAGCCGGAATAGCTAGCAGTCCGGCTGTTCTGGTCGGTTAACACAACCGGGATAGCTAGAAGTCCGGCTATTCTCGCTTGTCAATACAACCGGGATAGCTATAAGTCCGACTGTTCTCGCTGGTCAAAACAACCGGGATAGCTAGAAGTCCGGCTGTTCTCGATGGTCAATACAACCGGGATATATAGAAGTCCGGCTGTTCTTGCTGGTCAATACAACCGGGATAGCTAGAAGTCCGGCTGTTCTCGCTGGTCAATACAACCGGGATAGCTAGAAGTCCGAATGTTCTCGCTGGTCAATACAACCGGGATAGCTAGAAGTCCGGCTGTTCTCGCTGGTCAATACAACAGGGATAGCTAGAAGTCCGGCTGTTCTGGTCGGTTAACACAACCGGGATAGCTAGAAGTCCGGCTGTTCTCGCTGGTCAATACAACCGGGATAGCTAGAAGTCCGGCTGTTCTGGTCGGTCAATACAACCGGAGTAGCTAGAAGTCCGGCTGTTCTCGCTGTTCAATACAACCGTGATAGCTAGAAGTCCGGCTGTTCTCGCTGGTCAATACAACCGGGATAGTTAGAAGTCCGGCTGTTCTCGCTGGTCTATACAACCGGGATAGCTAGAAGTCCGGCTGTTCTCGCTGGTCAATACAACCGGGATAGCTAGAATTCCGGCTGTTCTGGTCGGTTAACACAACCGGGATAGCTAGAAGTCAGGCTGTTCTGGTCGGTTAACACAACCGGGATAGCTAGAAGTCCGACTGTTCTCGCTGGTCAATACAACCGGGATAGCTAGAAGTCCGACTGTTCTCGCTGGTCAATACAACCGGGATAGCTAAAAGTCCGACTGTTCTCGCTGGTCAATACAACCGGGATAGCTAGAAGTCTGGCTGTTCTCGCTGGTCAATACAACCGGGATAGCTAGAAGTCCGGCTGTTCTGGTCGGTTAACACAACCGGGATAGCTAGAAGTCCGACTGTTCTCGCTGGTCAATACAACCGGGATAGCTAGAAGTCCGGCTGTTCTCGCTGGTCAATACAACCGGGATATATAGAAGTCCGGCTGTTCGTTCTGCTCAATACAACCGGGATAGCTAGAAGTCCGACTGTTCTCGCTGGTCAATACAACCGGGATAGCTAGAAATCCGACTGTTCTCGCTGGTCAATACAACCGGGATAGCTAAAAGTCCGTCTGTTTTCGCTGGTCAATACAACCGGGATAACTTAGAAGTCCGACTTTTCTCGCTGGTCAATACAACCGGGATAGTTAGATGTCCGGCTGTTCTTGCTGTTCAACAAAACCGAGATAGCTAAAAGTCCGACTTTTCTCGCTTGTCAAAACAACCGGGATAGCTAGAAGTCCGGCTGTTCTCGCTGGTCAATACAACCGGGATAGCTAGAAGTCCGACTTTTCTCGCTGGTCAATACAACCGGAATAGTTAGATGTCCGGCTGTTCTTGCTGTTCAACAAAACCGGGATAGCTAGAAGTCCGACTGTTCTCGCTGGTCAATACAACCGGGATAGCTAGAAGTCTGACTGTTCTCGCTGGTCAATACAACCGGGATAGCTAAAAGTCCGGCTGTTCTCGCTGGTCAATACAACCGGGATAGCTAGAAGTCCGGCTGTTCTCGCTGGTCAATACAACCGGGATAGCTAGAAGTCCGGCTGTTCTGGTCGGTTAACACAACCGGGATAGCTAGAAGTCCGACTGTTCTCGCTGGTCAATACAACCGGGATAGCTAGAAGTCCGGCTGTTCTCGCAGGTCATTACAACCGGAGTAGCTAGAAGTACGGATGTTCTGACTGGTCAACACAACCGGAGTGGCTAGAAGTACGGATGTTCTGACTGGTCAATACAACCGGAGTAGCTAGAAGTCCGGCTGTTCTCGCTGTTCAATACAACCGGGATAGCTAGAAGTCCGGCTGTTCTCGCTGGTCAATACAACCGGGATAGCTAGAAGTCCGGCTGTTCTCGCTGGTCTATACAACCGGGATAGCTAGAAGTCGGCTGTTCTCGCTGGTCAATACAACCGGGATAGCTAGAATTCCGGCTGTTCTGGTCGGTTAACACAACCGGGATAGCTAGAAGTCCGGCTGTTCTGGTCGGTTAACACAACCGGGATAGCTAGAAGTCCGACTGTTCTCGCTGGTCAATGCAACCGGGATAGCTAGAAGTCCGGCTGTTCTCGCTGGTCAATACAACCGGGATAGCTAAAAGTCCGGCTGTTCTGGTCGGTCAATACAACCGGGATAGCTAGAAGTCCGGCTGTTCTCGCTGGTCTATACAACCGGGATAGCTAGAAGTCGGCTGTTCTCGCTGGTCAATACAACCGGGATAGCTAGAATTCCGGCTGTTCTGGTCGGTTAACACAACCGGGATAGCTAGAAGTCCGGCTGTTCTGGTCGGTTAACACAACCGGGATAGCTAGAAGTCCGACTGTTCTCGCTGGTCTATACAACCGGGATAGCTAGAAGTCGGCTGTTCTCGCTGGTCAATACAACCGGGATAGCTAGAATTCCGGCTGTTCTGGTCGGTTAACACAACCGGGATAGCTAGAAGTCCGGCTGTTCTGGTCGGTTAACACAACCGGGATAGCTAGAAGTCCGACTGTTCTCGCTGGTCAATGCAACCGGGATAGCTACAAGTCCGGCTGTTCTCGCTGGTCAATACAACCGGGATAGCTAAAAGTCCGGCTGTTCTTGCTGGTCAATACAACCGGGATAGTTAGAAGTCCGACTGTTCTCGCTGGTCAATACAATCGGGATAGCTAGAAGTCCGGCTGTTATCGCTGGTTAACACAACCGGGATAGCTAAAAGTCCGGCTGTTCTTGCTGGTCAATACAACCGGGATAGTTAGAAGTCCGACTGTTCTCGCTGTTCAACACAACCAGGATAGCTAGAAGTCCGGCTGTTCGCGCTTACCAATACAACCGGGATAGCTAGAAGTCCGGCTGTTCTCGCTGGTCAATACAACCGGGATAGCTAAAGGTCCGGCTGTTCTCGCTGGTCAATACAACCGGGATAGCTAGAAGTGCAACTGTTCTCGCTGGTCAATACAACCGGGATAGCTAAAAGTCCGGCTGTTCTGGTCGGTTAACACAACATGGATTGATAAAAGTACGGCTGTTCTCGCTGGTCAATACAACCGGGATAGCTAGAAGTCCGGCTGTTCTCGCTGGTCAATACAACCGGGATAGCTAGAAGTCCGGCTGTTCTCGCTGGTCTATACAACCGGGATAGCTAGAAGTCGGCTGTTCTCGCTGGTCAATACCACCGGGATAGCTAGAATTCCGGCTGTTCTGGTCGGTTAACACAACCGGGATAGCTAGAAGTCCGGCTGTTCTGGTCGGTTAACACAACCGGGATAGCTAGAAGTCCGACTGTTCTCGCTGGTCAATACAACCGGGATAGCTAGAAGTCCGGCTGTTCTCGTTGGTCAATACAACCGGGATAGCTAGAAGTCCGGCTGTTCTCGCTGGTCAATACAACCGGGATAGCTAAAAGTCCGACTGTTCTTGCTGGTCAATACAACCGGGATAGTTAGAAGTCCGACAGTTCTCGCTGGTCAATACAATCGGGATAGCTAGAAGTCCGGCTGTTATCGCTGGTTAACACAACCGGGATAGCTAAAAGTCCGGCTGTTCTTGCTGGTCAATACAACCGGGATAGTTAGAAGTCCGACTGTTCTCGCTGTTCAACACAACCAGGATAGCTAGAAGTCCGGCTGTTCTCGCTTGTCAATACAACCGGGATAGCTAGAAGTCCGGCTGTTCTCGCTGGTCAATACAACCGGGATAGCTAAAGGTCCGGCTGTTCTCGCTGGTCAATACAACCGGGATAGCTAGAAGTCCAACTGTTCTCGCTGGTCAATACAACCGGGATAGCTAAAAGTCCGGCTGTTCTGGTCGGTTAACACAACCGGGATTGCTAAAAGTCCGGCTGTTCTCGCTGGTCAATACAACCGGGATAGCTAGAAGTCCGCCTGTTCTCGCTGGTCAATACAACCGGGATATATAGAAGTCCGGCTGTTCTTGCTGGTCAATACAACCGGGATAGCTAGAAGTCCGGCTGTTCTCGCTGGTCAATACAACAGGGATAGCTAGAAGTCCGACTGTTCTCGCTGGTCAATAAAACCGGGATAGCTAAAAGTCCGGCTGTTTTAGCTGGTCACTACAACCGGGATAACTAGAAGTCCGACTTTTCTCGCTGGTCAATACAACCGGGATAGTTAGATGTCCGGCTGTTCTTGCTGTTCAACAAAACCGGGATAGCTAAAAGTCCGACTGTTCTCGCTTGTCAAAACAACCGGGATAGCTAGAAGTCCGGCTGTTCTCGCTGGTCAATACAACCGGGATAGCTAGAAGTCCGGCTGTTCTCGCTGGTCAATACAACCGGGATAGCTAGAAGTCCGACTGTTCTCGCTGGTCAATACAACCGGGATAGCTAGAAGTCCGGCTGTTCTGGTCGGTTAACACAACCGGGATAGCTAGAAGTCCGACTGTTCTCGCTGGTCAATACAACCGGGATAGCTAGAAGTCCAACTGTTCTCGCTGGTCAATACAACCGGGATAGCTAAAAGTCCGGCTGTTCTGGTCGGTTAACACAACCGGGATTGCTAAAAGTCCGGCTGTTCTCGCTGGTCAATACAACCGGGATAGCTAGAAGTCCGCCTGTTCTCGCTGGTCAATACAACCGGGATATATAGAAGTCCGGCTGTTCTTGCTGGTCAATACAACCGGGATAGCTAGAAGTCCGGCTGTTCTCGCTGGTCAATACAACCGGGATAGCTAGAAGTCCGACTGTTCTCGCTGGTCAATACAACCGGGATAGCTAAAAGTCCGGCTGTTTTCGCTGGTCAATACAACCGGGATAACTAGAAGTCCGACTTTTCTCGCTGGTCAATACAACCGGGATAGTTAGATGTCCGGCTGTTCTTGCTGTTCAACAAAACCGGGATAGCTAAAAGTCCGACTGTTCTCGCTTGTCAAAACAACCGGGATAGCTAGAAGTCCGGCTGTTCTCGCTGGTCAATACAACCGGGATAGCTAGAAGTCCGGCTGTTCTCGCTGGTCAATACAACCGGGATAGCTAGAAGTCCGACTGTTCTCGCTGGTCAATACAACCGGGATAGCTAGAAGTCCGGCTGTTCTGGTCGGTTAACACAACCGGGATAGCTAGAAGTCCGACTGTTCTCGCTGGTCAATACAACCGGGATAGCTAGAAGTCCGACTGTTCTCGCTGGTCAATACAACCGGGATAGCTAGAAGTCCGGCTGTTCTGGTCGGTTAACACAACCGGGATAGCTAGAAGTCCGGCTGTTCTTGCTGGTCAATACAACCGGGATAGCTAGAAGTCCGACTGTTCTCGCTGGTCAATACAACCGGGATAGCTAGAAGTCCGACTGTTCTCGCTGGTCAATACAACCGGGATAGCTAAAAGTCCGGCTGTTCTCGCTGGTCAATACAACCGGGATAGCTAGAAGTCCGACTGTTCTCGCTGGTCAATACAACCGGGATAGCTAAAAGTCCGGCTGTTCTCGCTGGTCAATACAACCGGGATAGCTAGAAGTCCGGCTGTTCTCGCTGGTCAATACAACCGGGATAGCTAGAAGTCCGGCTGTTCTGGTCGGTTAACACAACCGGGATAGCTAGAAGTCCGACTGTTCTCGCTGGTCAATACAACCGGGATAGCTAGAAGTCCGACTGTTCTCGCTGGTCAATACAACCGGGATAGCTAGAAGTCCGACTGTTCTCGCTGGTCAATACAACCGGCATAGCTATAAGTCCGGCTGTTCTCGCTGGTCAATACGACCGGGAGAGCTAGAAGTCCGGCTGTTCTCGCTGGTCAATACAACCGGGATAGCTAGAAGTCCGGCTGTTCTCGCTGGTCAATACGACCGGGATAGCTAGAAGTCCGGCTGTTCTCGCTGGTCAATACAACCGGGATAGCTAGAAGTCCGACTGTTCTCGCTGGTCAATACAACCGGGATAGCTAGAAGTCCGACTGTTCTCGCTGGTCAATACAACCGGGATAGCTAGAAGTACGACTATTCTCGCTGGTCAATACAACCGGGATAGCTAGAAGTCCGGTTGTTCTCGCTGGTCAATACAACCGGGATAGCTAGATGTCCGACTGTTCACGCTGGTCAATACAACCGGGATAGCTAGAAGTCCGACTGTTCTTGCTGGTCAATACGACCGGGATAGCTAGAAGTTCGGCTGTTCTCGCTGGTCAATACAACCGGGATAGCTAGAAGTCCGACTGTTCTCGCTGGTCAATACAACCGGGATAGCTAGAAGTCCGACTGTTCTCGCTGGTCAATACAACCGGGATAGCTAGAAGTACGACTGTTCTCGCTGGTCAATACAACCGGGATAGCTAGAAGTCCGACTGTTCTCGCTGGTCAATACAACCGGGATAGCTAGAAGTCCGACTGTTCTCGCTGGTCAATACAACCGGGATAGCTAGAAGTCCGACTGTTCTCGCTGATCAATACAACCGGGATAGCTAAAAGTCCGACTGTTTTCGCTTGTAAAAACAGCCAGGATAGCTAGAAGTCCGGCTGTTCTCGCTGGTCAATACAACCGGGATAGCTAGAAGTCCTGCTGTTCCGGTCGGTTAACACAACCGGGATAGCTAGAAGTCCGACTGTTCTCGCTGGTCAATGCAACCGGGATAGCTAGAAGTCCGACTGTTCTCGCTGGTCAATACAACCGGTATAGCTAGAAGTCCGGCTGTTCTGGTCGGTTAATACAACCGGAGTAGCTAGATTTCCGACTGCTCTGACTGGACAGCACAACCTGAGTAGCTAGAAGTCCGGCTGTTCTTGATGGCCAACACAATCGGGGTAGCTAGAGCCCCGGGTGTTCTGGCTGCTCAACACAACCGGAATAGCTATGGCTCCAACTGTCCGGGCTCGTAAACACAACCGGAGTAGCTAGAGCTAGAAGTACGGATGTTCTGACTGGTCAACACAACCGGAGTAGCTAGAAGTACGGATGTTCCGACTGGTCAATACAACCGGGATAGCTAGAAGTCCGACTGTTCTCGCTGGTCAATACAACCGGGATAACTAGAAGTCCGACTGTTCTCGCTGGTCAATACAACCGGGATAGCTAAAAGTCCGGCTGTTCTGGTCGGTTAACACAGCCGGAATAGCTAGAAGTCCGGCTGTTCTCGCTGGTCAATACAACCGGGATAGCTAAAAGTCCGGCTGTTCTAGTCGGTTAACACAGCCGGGATAGCTAGAAGTCCGGCTGTTCTCGCTGGTCAATACAACCGGGATAGCTAGAAGTCCGACTGTTCTCGCTGGTCAATACAACCGGGATAGCTAGAAGTCCGACTGTTCTCGCTGGTCAATACAACCGGGATAGCTAAAAGTCCGGCTGTTCTGGTCGGTTAACACAGCCGGAATAGCTAGAAGTCCGGCTGTTCTCGCTGGTCAACACAACCGGGATAGCTAGAAGTCCGGCTCAGTTCTCGCTGGTCAATACAACCGGGATAGCTAGATGTCCGGCTGTTCTGGTTGGTAAACACAACCGGGATAGCTAGAAGTCCGACTGTTCTCGCTGGTCAATACAACCGGGATAGCTAGAAGTCCGGCTGTTCTCGCTGGTCAATACAACCGGGATAGCTGAAAGTCCGACTGTTCTCGCTGGTCAATACAACCGGGATAGCTAAAAGTCCGGCTGTTCTCGCTTGTAAACACAACCGGGATAGCTAAAAGTCCGACTGTTCTCGCTGGTCAATACAACCGGGATAGCTAAAAGTCCGGCTGTTCTCGCTTGTAAACAAAACCGGGATAGCTAAACGTCCGGCTGTTCTCGCTGGTCAATACAACCGGGATAGCTAGAAGTCCGACTGTTCTTGCTTGTAAACACAACCGGGATAGCTAAAAGTCCGGCTGTTCTCGCTGGTCAATACAACCGGTATAGCTAGAAGTCAGGCTGTTCTCGCTGGTCAACACAACCGGGATAGCTAGAAGTCCGACTGTTCTTGCTTGTAAACACAACCGGGATAGCTAAAAGTCCGGCTGTTCTCGCTGGTCAATACAACCGGGATAGCTAGAAGTCCGGCTGTTCTGGTCGGTTAACACAACCGGGATAGCTAGAAGTCCGGTTGTTCTCGCTGGTCAATACAACCGGGATAGCTAAAAGTCCGGCTGTTCACGCTGGTAGCTAGAAGTCCGGCTGTTCTGGTCGGTTAACACAACCGGGATAGTTAGAAGTCCGGTTGTTCTCGCTGGTCAATACAACCGGGATAGCTAGAAGTCCGGCTGTTCTGGTCGGTTAACACAAACGGGATAGCTAGAAGTCCGACTGTTCTCGCTGGTCAATACAACCGGGATAGCTAGAAGTCCGGCTGTTCTCGCTGGTCAATACAACCGGGATAGCTAAAAGTCCGGCTGTTCTCGCTTGTAAACACAACCGGGATAGCTAAAAGTCCGGCTGTTCTCGCTGGTCAATACAACCGGAAAAGCTAGAAGTCCGGCTGTTCTTGCTTGTAAACACAACCGGGATAGCTAAAAGTCCGGCTGTTCTGGTCGGTTAACACAGCCGGAATAGCTAGAAGTCCGGCTGTTCTGGTCGGTTAACACAACCGGGATAGCTAGAAGTCCTGCTGTTCTCGCTGGTCAATACAACCGGGAAAACTAGAAGTCCGGCTGTTCTGGTCGGTTAACACAACCGGGATAGTAAGAAGTCCGGCTGTTCTCGCTGGTCAATACAACCGGGATAGCTAGAAGCCCGGCTGTTCTGGTCGGTTAACACAACCGGGATAGCTAGAAGTCCGACTGTTCTCGCTGGTCAATACAACCGGGATAGCTAGAAGTCCGGCTGTTCTGGTCGGTTGACACAACCGGGACAGCTAGAAGTCCGACTGTTCTCGCTGGTCAATACAACCGGGATAGCTAGACGTCCGGCTGTTCTGGTCGGTTAACGCATCCGGGATAGCTAGAGGTCCGGCTGTTCTCGCTGGTCAATACAACCGGGATAGTTAGAAGTCCGGCTGTTCTGGTCGGTTAACACAACCGGGATAGCTAGAAGTCCGGCTGTTCTCACTTGTAAACACAACCGGGATAGCTAGAAGTCCGACTGTTCTCGCTGGTCAATACAACCGGGATAGCTAGAAGTCCGGCTGTTCTCTCTTGTAAACACAACCGGGATAGCTAAAAGTCCGGCTGTTCTCGCTTGTAAACACAACCGGGATAGCTAAAAGTCCGGCTGTTCTCGCTGGTCAATACAACCGGGATAGCTAGAAGTCCGGCTGTTCTGGTCGGTTAACACAACCGGGATAGCTAGAAGTCCGGCTGTTCTCGCTGGTCAATACAACCGGGATAGCTAGATGTCCGGCTGTTCTGGTCGGTTAACACAACCGGGATAGCTAGAAGTCCGGCTGTTCTCGCTGGTCAATACAACCGGGATAGCTAGAAGTCCGGCTGTTCTCGCTGGTCAATATAACTGGGATAGCTAGAAGTCCGGCTGTTCTCGCTGTTCAATACAACCGGGATAGCTAGAAGTCCGGCTGTTCTCGCTGGTCAATACAACCGGGATAGCTAGAAGTCCGGCTGTTCTCGCTGGTCAATACAACCGGGATAGCTAGAAGTCCGGGTGTTCTGGTCGGTTAACACAACCGAGATAGTTAGAAGTCCGGCTGTTCTGGTCGGTTAATACAACCGGAGTAGCTAGATTTCCGACTGCTCTGACTGGACAGCACAACCTGAGTAGCTAGAGCCCCGGGTGTTCTGGCTGCTCAACACAACCGGAATAGCTATGGCTCCAACTGTCCGGGCTCGTCAACACAACCAGAGTAGCTAGAGCTCCTGCTAGTTTGGCTGTATAATACAACAGCAGAAGCTAGACCTTCGGCTGTTCTGGCTGGTCAATACAACCTGAGTCGCTACAGCATAAGCTGTTCTAGCTAGTCAATACAACTGGAGTAGCTAGAGCTCCATCTAGTAAACACAACCGGCTAGATAGAGGTCCGACTGCTCTGACAAGTCAACACAACTGGAGTAGCTAGAGCTCCATCTGGTAAACACAACCGGGTAGATAGAGGTCCGAATGCTCTAACTCGTCAACACAACCGGGGTCGCTAGAAGTCCGGCTGTTCTAGCTGGTATATACAACCGGAGTTGCTAAACTTGGGCTGTTCTTACCGGTCAACACAACCGGAGTACTTAAAGCTTCGACTGTTTTGGCTGGTCAGTTCAACCAGAGTAGTTAGAAGTCCGGCTGTTCTAGCTGGTCAACACAACTGGAGTAGCTTGGGCTCCGGCTGTTCTAGCTGGTCAATACAACCGTATTCGCTAGAAGTCCGGCTATTCTAGATGGTCAACACAACCGGAGTACTTATAACTCCTTCTGTATTCCCTGGAAAATTCAACCGGAGTAGTTAGAAGTCCGGCTTTTATGGCTTGTCAACATAACCGGCCGGTATCTAGTGTTCTGACCGTTCTGGCTGGTCAATACAACCGGAGTAGTTAGAAGTCCGGCCGTTCTGGCTGGTCAGTACTACCGGAGTAGTTAGAAGTCCGGCTGTTGTTCTGGGCTGGTCAGTACAACCGGAGTAGTAAGAAGTCCGGCTTTTCTGGTTGGTCAATATTTACGGAGAAGCTAGAGCTCCGACTGTTCTGAATGGTCAATACAACAGGATTATATGTACGTTAACTCAGATATTAATGTTGTGGTGACATACCTTTAACGCTGTACCGTTTGCAGACGCATTTATACGCATCTACAGCAGACGACTTTTAAAAACTTTGTGATAAAAGGAGAAAATGGTCAAAATAGGCAACTGATCACTTTTCAACAAAGTTTTCAATTTTTGCATTTTTCACACTTTCATCTACTTATAGTTTCCATATTTTTCCTCGACGTTTCGAAAACTTCTGCTGCATTTGTGGAAAAGGGTTAAGGTTAATTTTGCAGTGCTATATATATGTACACTTATTTTAACATGCATTCTCAGTTTGATGTACATGTATATACTTACCAACATGAATCATAATTAGAACTACAACAGTACTGTCGACACGAACAAGAGGAGTACGTCACCCATTGACTGCTGTAACACCGTCTCAGCTGGACCTGTACGAGTAAATTGATTCAGACTAGTCAACCCATAACCGGCTCTACGTCTCTTAAACGGGTTTACTTCATATGCATTTTGGAGACTTCTGTTTTGAAAACACCTAATGTACCAACATTTACATTTTGGGAGTTGAACATTTGTGGAAAAATAAGCCATTGCTCAATACGGGTAACTTTTTATTCTTTTACAACAATGTTTTCAAAAGGCATTCTGTATTTTAATCTTGAACACTTGAACATAGACATTCTCGCTATCGTTGACATGTTTTCTTTAATTAAATGTCGAGCGTCTCACCAATCAAAGATTATCGTTTCGTTTCGTTCTTCCATTGTCAACCATGCTACTCCGTTTAGATATCAAACAAAGTTCGAGCGGGAGACCACGGTCTGACTCCTGCTAGGTCAAACCAAAGATCGATGCCTGGTCACCCGTAAGGTTGATGCTGAATTGACAATGTTGTGTGAAAGGATAAAGGTTGTGAGGGACCAGGCACTATGGCACCGTGCACGTTATAACATTGAACGCGTATATCAAAGGTTGGGAACAAGCTGAATTGACAATGTTGTGTGAAAGGATAAAGGTTGTGGGGGACCAAGCACCATGGCACCATGCACGTTATAACATTGAACGCGTACTGTATATCAATGTTGTGCGAAAGGATAAAGGTTGTGAGGAACCAGGCACCCTGGTACCGTGCACGTTATAACATTGAACGCGTACTTAATTGACAATGTTGTGCGAAAGGATAAAGGTTGTGAGGGACCAGGCACCATGACACCATGCACGTTATAACATTGAACGCGTACTGAATTTACAATGTTGTGCGAAAGGATAAAGGTTGTGAGGGACCAGGCACCATCTTACCGTGCACGTTATAACATTGAACGCGTATGTCAAAGGTTGGGAACAAGCTGAATTTACAATGTTGTGCGAAAGGATAAAGGTTGTGAGGGACCAGGCACCATGACACCATGCACGTTATAACATTGAACGCGTACTGAATTTACAATGTTGTGCGAAAGGATAAAGGTTGTGAGGGACCAGGCACCATGACACCATGCACGTTATAACATTGAACGCGTACTGAATTTACAATGTTGTGCGAAAGGATAAAGGTTGTGAGGGACCAGGCACCATCTTACCGTGCACGTTATAACATTGAACGCGTATGTCAAAGGTTGGGAACAAGCTGAATTTACAATGTTGTGCGAAAGGATAAAGGTTGTGGGGGACCAGGCACCATCTTACCGTGCACGTTATAACATTGAACGCGTATGTCAAAGGTTGGGAACAAGCCGAATTTACAATGTTGTGCGAAAGGATAAAGGTTGTGAGGGACCAGGCACCATGGCACCGTGCACGTTATAACATTGAACGCGTATGTAAAAGGTTGGGAACAAGCCGAATTTACAATGTTGTGCGAAAGGATAAAGGTTGTGGGGGACCAGGCACCATCTTACCGTGCACGTTATAACATTGAACGCGTATGTCAAAGGTTGGGAACAAGCCGAATTTACAATGTTGTGCGAAAGGATAAAGGTTGTGAGGGACAAGGCACCATGGCACCGTGCACGTTATAACATTGAACGCGTATGTAAAAGGTTGGGAACAAGCCGAATTTACAATGTTGTGCGAAAGGATAAAGGTTGTGGGGGACCAGGGACCATGGCACCGTGCACGTTATAACTTTGAACGCGTATATCAAAGGTTGGGAACAAGCTGAATTGATTGGTGTGGGTTTAACGCCATTTACTATAATCTTTCAGTCATATCAGAGCGGCTAATTCACCTACTAATGTATTTCCTGGATTCTTCACGCGAGTACACCACTCAACAGACTTTCCTAGCAACTGTCAAACGTCGGGAAAATATTGGCCGAGCTGGGGTTGGATCTCACAAACCCTGGATTGACAGCTTACGCCTCAACCGACAAACAAAACCAACAAGTTACATGTGTTTTAATATCTCTTTCTATCTAAATTTAAACATCCTTTTTAGAAATGTGGCCACGAAATATGTTCTACCCTAATCTCTCTAGCATACAGACGCTTTCTGACACCTCTGTAGCAGACCAGGGTGAGTGTACAAAGAACGGTAATTATTAGTTTCTTGGAATTCTCAAAGTTAAGCATGCTGAGAGTAAACAAACCTTGATTTTGGTTTATAAATACAAAGTAAAAGGAAAATACATTGTTTATATATCAGCCGCGCTACGAATCACAACCATAAGGCATTTGCGACATTTGTAGATTTAGATCAACATGCGCTCCCAAATAGCGTTATCAGATTCTGCACTGTTCGGCAAGAAGCTTGTGACATTATCCATTTAGATAGGTAGCTAAATCATTATCTTCTCTTGTAATAAATGCGTTAACTTTTAAAATTCATTTCTCCAGTTTTGCATTTGGAAGATTCCATAGTCAATTCTAAAAACATTGAGATAAAGATGTGGAGAGGAACAACCAACACTATAAAGTTCGGTTAATGACTGGCCTGGCTCTATACTGGTGGCACAGGCGTTACAGAATTGATTCAAGCAGTCAAAATGGTTAAAAATGGTTTTCATGTAGCACCGCTTATATCCAAAATATATAATCATAAAAAATAACTCGATTATCCCTTGTTTCCCCACATGCGGACGCATATAGACATACCTTCAGCAGAGGACTTTTTAAAACATCCCGGCAAACCGATAGATAGCTCATACTAATAAATACCTTCCTTCGTCACATTATTTTGAACTATATTTAATAATTAAACTTTCGTTTATAATTACTTTACCTAGTTATGCCTATATAGGCTCAAAGCAGTTATACAGATTGGTTGTATGTTGGATAGGGCTGAGGCGATATCTAACATCGTGCAACATTACTTGCTAACCTCTGTTGTTGAATAAATCACTACTAATACATCAATATATAAAACAACGCTCGTAACTATGAAAACTTGTACATGTTGACGTGGTAACGCATTTCAATTATGTACCATGGCAACAAAAAGAAAAAATTGTGGTGGATATTTACAAACTTTTGTTACAGAACTAAGTTTGTTTAGTATAATGTCTTGGTTTTCTGTGGCACCATGTAGGTTTACATTGTTGACATAGAATATATTGCAGTGTCAATGTCGTAATAAGCACTGGTTACCATGACGATAAGTTTTACTGCAAGTATGATATGGTAGCAAAAATTGACAATATAATTGGTTATTGGTAACAATGGTAACATAACAGCTTAACGTATTTTTAACGTTGGAAACAATCGTTGCACGACATTGTTTTTTTACTTTCACTATATGTCATTTTCATTAACGTTTACATTAAAACATAGGCGTCTGAATTTTCATTCGAGAAAATTTAGAAATATAAAAATGACGGTATTGATTTCGTTTCAGCACATTTGATAAAACCCAAACAGGGCCGTGTTACTATAAAAAGTTGGTTCATATACTATAATAATAATAATAATAGCATATAGACAGGCTATTTATAGTCACACATTTTTCCTATTTTTCTCAAACGAAAACATAGCCGTCATTATTATTCTAAATTATGAACCATATAGAGGGAATATTTGTAGTTATACGGTCTTTTATGCATGTATACTTATCAATAATTCTTAGGTGACGAGAGCAAGAATAACCCGTTATATATATATATATATATATATATATATATATATATATATATATATATGATGACTGCCTATTATAGGTTTTCTTGTATTGACCTTTGCATCAGCTTATCAAATTGTCGCCTGGTATCAACAGGTGAAATCAACCATATAAATAAACGAGATGTGGGTAGTGGTTATGACCGAGCATTGTATCGTACGATTTCATTAGACAGAGAAATGAAATCTTGCTCATGAATATTTAAATGTAAATTGTAAATTTCAGATGAACTTTTAACACACCCGTTATCCGAATACACAGAACGCGGATTGGTGTCACAAACGCAGATATCGCGGGAACTGAAACGAAACTGGTCAGTACTTTATTTAGTAAATTTTCCAAAAAATGTCAGTTCAAGCTTAACTTCAGAATGTGGTTGGTTCAAGATATATAAACGCGACACTCCACTGTGAAATTATGGGTTAAATCACCGCATGGAAAGTATTAAATATATCCCATAAAGTTTGTTATGTTATATCTTTCGGTAAACATCGCCTGTTAAACTCTGCTTATTAAAAGAATGTCTTTAGTGTAACTTTGCAAAGGTCATATTTCTATCAAATCAATATTATTGCATCATCAGTCTGAATTACAGCTTGAAAAATTCCGAATTGGTAATGTTGACACTCGTATTGTTATGTGGCCACTGCATACGTCGGATAAAATCCAAGCCACACATAAATCGGACTTTGGGTGCAACAAACGCGGAAATCCTATAATTATTTTGATGTTGTTTACACATTTTGGCTTGTTAATACAACAATAGTTAACACCATTCTCCAATTAAACATGCATTACGTTTACACAAGTCATGAATAGAACTACACACGCGAATGACCCATGTCCAGTGTTAAATACCACACCATTTATATTTCAGCTATGAGTGAAAGCGAAACAGATATCCAAGTAAGATGTTTCTACTGTTGAAGTTGTGAATTCGGACACTTATGACTGTTAACAATGTGGGAAACAGTATAAGTTGAAAAACAGTTTGAACCGTCACCTACGTAGCCATCAACCCGACCGAATTCGTTAGACCCCATGTAGACTAATGGCACCAGTAATGTGTAACACAAGAGCAACTCAATAAGCATGTCTAAGAAGCACGACACTGCGATGTCTGAGGTTTGCGAGAAGACTTTCAAGCGGAACAGCGGTCTTAATTTACATCGCAAGACGCACGAAGACCAGTGTCCTGGAAAATCCAAACGCCCATTTGATTCACTTTCAAAGGGATTTCTACAAACAGTCTGCATATCAAGACCAACTGAATATTCATACCGGACTTCAGCCGCATTCGTGCAACAAATGTGAATCTAAATTCAGGAATCGCTACGAGAAGAACTCTCATGAACGATAATTGAAGACGTATGCGTATTGAAAGATGACCTTGAAAGATAACAGTATCATCCTTTTACGTTGCAAATCACTAGTCGGTCTGTTCCATCACTGTAATACGGACGAGCCGTTTGTATTTGACATTTTCATAACATTTAATTTCTGATTAATTGGCTGTTATATGTACAATATGATGCAGGCATCATCATAAATATGACTATTTATTTTTACTTTCAGATAATTTATTTAATAACACAAATTTAGGAAGAATTTTTTTAAGTCTTGTTAAGAATAACTTCAGGTAAATTGTTCTTTCTTTATTCACAATGTACATGTATATCGTTTACGTGCATTATCTCTGTGGAGTGTAACCGCCTTAAGAAAGGCATTTTTTCTCACATTTCATACGTAGAAGAAAGGTAAAAAGATCGACTGTTATGACGAAGTGTAAAGCATTGTTAAACAATAACAAACTACTCGTTACAAACAAGTTCTTTATTTCAACACTGCTTTCCATTGTTGTTTATTTTCAGATGCGTCGAAGTATGTTACTAGCAGAAACAGGAGATTTCTATTGGTTTGATTCCACCAGATATTGGTCTGAATATGTTTTATCAAACTAACATTAGTTTACTCAAATGTTTGATATCTACTAATCCGGCAAGTCCATTAACTCTTCGATGATTGGCCCGAATTTTGGAGTCGTCTCTAGCATGAAACTGTCTTACACCCCGTTCCACATGAGCTGGTTATTTAGGTTGACTGATTCGTGACATTCTGCGCTTGTGTTTTCTAGTGTCTTTCTGTGGAAGGTCAAACCAATGATTTCTGAAATAAGATTAGAAGTTTTTTTTTTCCAGGATATTTACGAGCATTGCCACGATTAAACTAGTCGTAATTCTATTGCAGATACCAAAATAGCAAAAGACTTTGTGATCGAACAATGGTCTCCTAAGTTATTCTTGGAAGCGTAAACATATAAAACCTAAGTGTAAATTTATTGATATGTCTTAAACCTACTAAGCGTGTTAAAATGTATATGTATTTCATCCGTTATTACAAAGAACCGTTCAAAAACATTCGAATTAACTAATTGTCATATAAATAAACAAAAAGAAGTTAGAAAACCAACAGCGAAGTTTATGTCTGTATTTGCCTGATTCCAAAATTAGGCAAGCATTTGAGAATCAACTTTGGCAAATTTTAGAAACAGGCAGATATATGTCTAGATATGAGGATTTTTTTGGTAATATTGACATCCTGACCTTTATGCAAAAACATAAATTATTGTAGGGAAGATGTTTTTCATAAAATGTAGCATGTGTGTTTATGAAATACTCATAATGATACTACCATGATTTATCACATAAAGCCCTCTCTAGGAGTGTCAAAATTCCTTTACATAAATATCATATGATACTACTAGTTTGGTTTCAAGTCTTTGTTACAACGCGGTAACCAAACTATGAGATTGACGTCACGTCAGCCTTTTGACGTTATAACTTTAGTCACTTTGCAGCCAAATCCGGCAAATTTCATGTACATTTTTTTCGAAATACGCCTCATAAATCGATAAAGCTTTCTTATTAATTCTGATGTACTAATATTTATTTCTTTTCCATTTAAGGCAATACCAGCAAGTCAGTTTTAATATCTAAAACACTCTTCATATCGGATGTGTAGAACGCGTTTGTCATTTGATAGAAAAACCACTCATGTTTAGGTGTTTTTTTAAACGTGTGCTATTCTTTTTTCGATTTGTTGAAAGTGGGAAAATGTTAAACTATCAATGGATGTACATGTATCCAAGTATAAATCATGTAATAAACGTGTACACACTATCCATACCAATGACCTAGGTTTAGTATGTTGCTGTTGCCATCATCTGTCATGGTCTTCATCAGAACGTGTTTTGAAAAACCCATAACTCTAAAAATATACTGTTGACCATCGCGTAGATAAACTCGGAAGACTACCAACACAACACAAAATGCAAACAGTTTTAATAGCCAATTCTGACGAATTTTCAATCTCATGTTTTTTTCATCTGTTTATTTTTTCTCGAACGTTCTGAAAATGAAAATAATACATGTACAATGTATATAGGCGTTGGTAAATCGTATGTGCCTTTTACGCTTTCCCACATAAAAACAATTCCGCAACAGACGACTTCGATAACATCGAGTCAAACATATTGAAAAACTCTATAAATTGATATACATGTCCATGTATAACTTGAAAAAGATTTGGCAATATTGTGACAAAGGGGGTAATTGCTCAAAAGTCATCTGCTGCAGCAGAGGTGTCAGACCGCGTCTGTATATGGGAATCTCCGTTTATCAATACTTTCCTTGGTACTCACACGTCACAACACACGAACACGTTAGCTTACGGTTTTTAGCTGATTTACTTGAAAGGCGTACCAGACTAGCCCCGGTAGCGAGCGGGCTGTCAATCCAGGGGTTATGAGTTTGAACACCAACTCGACCAACATTCTTTCCGACGTTTGACAAAAGTCACTGTGATAAGCGTCATTTGTCTTCACCAATGGGCTAACAGTTCATGTGGAAAAGCAGCCAGTTGCTTGGAAAGTATGTTGTGTGGATACATGTGTGAGAAAAACCTGGAAACATATGAGTAGGTGAACTGGCCGTCGTGATAGTACTGAAAAATTGTTGAAAACGGCGTTAAACCCCAATTGATCAATGAAAGGCATACCATTGACAACAGAATAAATAACTGTGTAAATGCTTCCTTCAAATTCGCCAGCTTATTATCATGCAGTTTACTGGAAAGGGAAATGAAATGGGAATGAACAACGTTTCAGGGAGCGAACGGAACAGTCCCATCAGTTATATCAGTGCTTTGGTTATAATGCACGCATCTTTTTGAACGGGAACAGGTCATTTTTTCCGAGAATAATATATTGTGTTAGAATGGCGGTTTACGACACAATTATCTCTTTTTCGTTCATATCACGTTTAATCCATCGTGCGTCTACATTGGCAACCCTGCATTCGATCTTTTCTGTATGATCTTCAATAATGCTTTGTTTGAGCCGCGATAGCTTAGCCGGTATTCACGATGGCTATTAAACCAAACGTCATGGGTTCAAACGCCGACTCGGCTATTAATGATGTTCGATGACACAAGTCATTGTGATTTGCCGACAAACACTTGGCTAAATAGTCTTCATTAGAATATGACCAGCTAGCCGTGAAGAATATTGTGTGGAGTATAAGTGTGAGAAAGCCAGGAAACACATGCTACTGGCCGCCGTGATATAACGGAAATATCGTTAAATCGTTTTAAACTCCAATTAATTAATCTTGTATTTGACCCAAAAATTCATTGATTTAAAAAGCATGTTTTACTCTTACTGTATTAAAATTGATTTACTTTAACATTGCATTTGCGACTTCTATTTAGCATTCTGAATTACGATGGAAACATAAACATTTTGCAATTTGTTACATTCGTCACAGTAGAATATTGAAAAATAACAGAAGAAAAAAGAACCGTATGAACTCACTGTTTGAAATAGAGAGTTTTATCACGTGATCCCTTTCATCGTGAAAATATTATATAAATATTGCATGGCTTCCAGTATATATTGTCAACATGAGGAAAATACTGTTACCCGAGGCGAAGCCGAGGTTAACAGTATTTACCCGAATGTTGACAATATGTACTGTCACACTGGAAGCCATGCAATACTTATTTTATTATACCGAACAAAATTCCAAGTTTATTCAATTTATTCTGTACCTTTGTAGGGAGGTGAACATGGGTAGATCTACTACAACATAACACACACTATATAAATATTGCATGGCTTCCAGTGTGACAGTACATATTGTCAACATGAGGAAAATACTGTTACCCGAGGCGAAGCCGAGGTTAACAGTATTTACCCGAATGTTGACAAAAATACGTCACACTGGAAGCCATGCAATATTTATTTTATTTTACCGAACAAAATTACACGTTTTTCAATTTATTCTGTACCTTTGTAGGGAAGTTGAACATGGGTAGATATACTACAATGTAACACACACATATGATTATACCGGTTAACAGTATACTGTTACATGGCGCGCGCGTCTAAACGGTGACGTTATTGTTTAAATGACGTCATGCACGTGCATGACCAACACTTTAGACGCGTGTGCCATGTAACAGTATACTGTTAACCGGTCAAAAACGTACTGTTAGCATGAGACATTAAGAAATTGCCCATGATGAGTATATGAGAATTTAACATTACAAAGTCACGTGAGGTATAATAAATCTCGATATTACACCATCGCAAACAATTATCATCTATATATATATTTACTTTCAAATATTTCAAAATTTAAGGGAAATTCAACACAAAAACTTCACCGCCTGTCAGTGGTCAATGCACTTAACTGCGTTCTTGTTCATAATTCCGAGTGTACTCGTACACATATGAAATGCGGAAACAATCATTGATTATCCAATTTAAATTTTACACATCTACAGACGACTTTGTAAACATCTAGGCAAGTAATTAAAGATCGATTGATTGATTGATTTGGGTTTAACGCCGTTTTTAACAATTTCTCAGTTATATCACGGCGGCCAGTTCACCTACTCATGCATTTTCTGGTTTTCTCACACCAGTACTACACACAAAAATCTTCCCAAGCAACTGGCTGCTTTTCCACATAGACTTAGCCCATTGGTGGAAGACGAATGACGCATGTCGCATTGACTTTTGTCAATCCTCGGAAAGAAAGTTGTCCGAGCCGGGATTCGAGCTCACAACCCCTGGATTGACAGCCCGCGTCGCTACCGACTGAGCTACCGGGGCTCGGCATTAAAGATCAAGTATACTTATTGAATAAAATAGAACACGTGTGACAGAAGGAGAAATTGCTCATCATGAATACTTTGTTAACAATACTTTCAAAAGATGTCGCCAGCTGCAGATGAAATTGAGATTTCTTTAGTACACATAACGGTTTAACACGCAATAATATCTGAATTTTGTTTTACGAAAAATGTTTATTTTTTTTTAAAGCGTTTATCTCGAAGATCACATAGACTATTTTATTCATTGGTGGAAGACACATGACGCAAGTCACAATGCCTTTGATCAACCATCGGAAATAATTAATGCTCTATCTGGGGTTCTAACTCACGATCCCTGAATTGATAGCCCTCGTCGTTACCGACTGAGCTATCTGAACTGAATTGATAGCCCTCGTCGTTACCGACTGAGCTATCTGAACTGAATTGTTGAAATCGGCGTAAAACACGCACAAAAATACCATGATCATGTTTGTGCAAACTGATCTTGGTTCGCCACTCTATTTAAAAATAACAAAAATACCATGATCCATGTTTGTGCAAACTGATCTTGGTTCGCCACTCTATTTAAAAATAACAAAAATACCATGATCATGTTTGTGCAAACTGATCTTGGTTCGCCACTCTATTTAAAAATAACAAAAATACCATGATCGTGTTTGTGCAAACTGATCTTGGTTCGCCACTCTATTTAAAAATAACAAAAATACCATGATCCATGTTTGTGCAAACTGATCTTGGTTCGCCACTCTATTTAAAAATAACAAAAATACCATGATCATGTTTGTGCAAACTGATCTTGGTTCGCCACTCTATTTAAAAATAACAAAAATACCATGATCGATGTTTGTGCAAACTGATCTTGGTTCGCCACTCTATTTAAAAATAACAAAAATACCATGATCATGTTTGTGCAAACTGATCTTGGTTCGCCACTCTATTTAAAAATAACAAAAATACCATGATCCATGTTTGTGCAAACTGATCTTGGTTCGCCACTCTATTTAAAAATAACAAAAATACCATGATCATGTTTGTGCAAACTGATCTTGGTTCGCCACTCTATTTAAAAATAACAAAAATACCATGATCAATGTTTGTGCAAACTGATCTTGGTTCGCCACTCTATTTAAAGAAATAAACAACAAAAATACCATGATCATGTTTGTGCAAACTGATCTTGGTTCGCCACTCTATTTAAAAATAACAAAAATACCATGATCGTGTTTGTGCAAACTGATCTTGGTTCGCCACTCTATTTAAAAATAACAAAAATACCATGATCCATGTTTGTGCAAACTGATCTTGGTTCGCCACTCTATTTAAAAATAACAAAAATACCATGATCATGTTTGTGCAAACTGATCTTGGTTCGCCACTCTATTTAAAAATAACAAAAATACCATGATCCATGTTTGTGCAAACTGATCTTGGTTCGCCACTCTATTTAAAAATAACAAAAATACCATGATCCATGTTTGTGCAAACTGATCTTGGTTCGCCACTCTATTTAAAAATAACAAAAATACCATGATCCATGTTTGTGCAAACTGATCTTGGTTCGCCACTCTATTTAAAAATAACAAAAATACCATGATCATGTTTGTGCAAACTGATCTTGGTTCGCCACTCTATTTAAAAATAACAAAAATACCATGATCCATGTTTGTGCAAACTGATCTTGGTTCGCCACTCTATTTAAAAATAACAAAAATACCATGATCATGTTTGTGCAAACTGATCTTGGTTCGCCACTCTATTTAAAAATAACAAAAATACCATGATCCATGTTTGTGCAAACTGATCTTGGTTCGCCACTCTATTTAAAAATAACAAAAATACCATGATCATGTTTGTGCAAACTGATCTTGGTTCGCCACTCTATTTAAAAATAACAAAAATACCATGATCCATGTTTGTGCAAACTGATCTTGGTTCGCCACTCTATTTAAAAATAACAAAAATACCATGATCCATGTTTGTGCAAACTGATCTTGGTTCGCCACTCTATTTAAAAATAACAAAAATACCATGATCATGTTTGTGCAAACTGATCTTGGTTCGCCACTCTATTTAAAAATAACAAAAATACCATGATCCATGTTTGTGCAAACTGATCTTGGTTCGCCACTCTATTTAAAAAAAATAAAAATACCATGATCATGTTTGTGCAAACTGATCTTGGTTCGCCACTCTATTTAAAAAAAAAAATGCTTATATCTCTTCAAGGTCGTCTGCGGCAGATTTGTTGAATGTTGGAAAATACGCTAAATGAAAATAATAATACTACCGGTAGATCTACATATATCAGAATGAATGCGTTTAAGAGTGAAGGATTCAGGAAAGGTAAAAATGAAATTAAAATATGTAATTAAACAGATATCTGTAAACAAATATGAAGAAAATATTTGAAAACTTGAAAATTAGTGAAAGTTTTTAGGGTTAAATGAATGAATCTCAGTATAGAAAGAAATACATTTCTTAATTTTGTGTCCTTGATCTAGTCTTCACTCTTTCTCTCATATAAACGCTTTCTGACGCCTTTAAAGCCTATACCTCCTGAAAGCATTGTGACAAAAGCAGGAAGAATTGCTGATAGCAATTTCTCGCCTTACAATAGCCACTACTTTTCAGTATAACTTTCATATATAGAGAACTTCAATTTTATAAATCAGTTCTGTAACTTTTAGCATTGAGAAAAACGAGAAATTTGTCATTTTTATCAAGCAAAAACCCAGAATGTCTAAAATATGTTTGGTGAGTAAATTCAATTATAGCGTGTATGTCTTATGCCAAAGTTATTTTAACGCTAATATTTTGTCAATCTTTTGCGTAAACCGAGATCGTCTTTAATTTGCAAGCGTTTGCCAACTATGATCTTTTAACTCGAAAACGGTCTGCATACCATAACAAATAACGTTTACAAGCCCGTTTAAATGGCTTTCAGTTGCAAAAAACATTCTTTTTGTAAAGTTCGACTCATAAACATATACTAGAAAGGTTGGTTGTCATATAGTTTATCCTAATTATTCAAAGTAACGAAGAAATGTCGCGACTTTCAAATTTGTCAGCATGTTTACACTTGTCTAACTTGACTCTCAGCTGTCATTTTTCGTCAGTTTGCCCGTTTGGTTAACGTATCAAAAGTTTACTTCTGCAGTTGTACAATTAAGTCATTTCATATGAATGCTTTGTTAACGTTTTTCCTGATAATAATTTGTATATCATTAAAAATTAACAATTTAAAAATGAAGGATTCATCAACATCATCTTTTTCAGGGTAATGGCCTGACTCCATGCAGGGTAGAGTTTATATTTAGTGAAACCTTATACATGTGCCAAATAAGTTTCTTTATTATAAAATATTTTGCAAATTAAAAAAATGGATATAAAACAATTTTTTAGTGTTGTCAGGACGTAGATAAAAGGGATAAGAGATTAAATTTTGTCCTGAAATATCACATACCCAGGGTTGTCACTATTTAAGAACAAGAAGCATCAAGAAGTGTTCATTTTAACAAAAAGTCAGCGACAGGAAGAAACTGTTTGTTAAACGCTTCTTGATGCTTCTTGTCGCTTAATAGTGACTAGTGAGACCAGACCACCTACCCTGTGTATAAGTAAAAAGGCATTGAACATATAATAAAAACGTTGTTCTATTGCAAAAGATGAATGATATATCAAAACATTAAGTTACACTTTTTGATAATCTTTGAACCTTTTGAATAATCAGTCTTTTAATTTTAGAGCAAAACTGCGAGAATTCAGAGATATATAAATACAGAGATGGGCTACTCGGGCTTCACAAAGAACAAATCTTGCGTGTATGGCGAGATTTATTAGTCATGTAACTAATTTATCATTTAATTATTTCTGCGGTATAATACCACCCGCTGATTAGGATTTTGTTGAGTAACTTCTATTTATCCCTTATTTTTTTTATAAATACAGATTGGACAAGTAAGACAATTCCTATATTTTTATGTAATATTCGGCATTTTAAGTCTTAGTTAACTGATGTATGCCGATAGAGTAATCAGGGTTGCCAAGCGCTTGCTATGAGTGTGTGCAGGACAAGAATTATGATACGCAAAACTCTAGCCGTACCCGTGATAGAATTCGAGATTTCATGGTGATTCGAATCTCTGTATTTATATATCTCCTCTGGAGAATTTAAAAATTTGATTAGATCTACTCACTAAAATTCAAATTTTCAGCTTTTTGCCTATATTAATACGATACTTAGCAAAAATAGAAATGCCTATCCATGTTCAAGTAATGATTTTGGAAATTTATAAATTCAGTTTTATGTTACTTTAAGCAATACAGAAATAAAGTTGCTGTTGTAGTGACTGGCAAAAGTCTTTGAGTAGTTGAGTGGATGTGATGAAGCCATGAGTCCTCGTAGTGGTGACCGGAGCTAGACAATCCCAAAGAATCCCAGTCTGTTGATATAGGGCAACAAGTTTCTCAATAGCAACTGAACCTGCAGGCCACTGCTAGGGCTGTCATCCCCGCCTCAAGCCCGATTTATTTCAATTACCGATAAAATAAATAATTATTTTTTTCAATTTTCAGATAAGACTTTGTTGCAAGTTTCATGCAACTTTGACTGAATTAATTTAGCGAGCACATTTAAAGGGCAACTTAATGAGCAATTTCTCCTTTTGCCACAATGTTTTTATAAGTCTTCTGCAACAGAGGTGTTAGAAAGCATTTATATGTGGGAAATGGTTAAATTTCTTTGAGAATGCTTTTAAGGAATATAATCTAATGTAGCTTAGGAAATTAATATTTTGAAGTAATATACTGGAGTTTAGTTTTTTCACAATTTGTGGGTTTTTTCATGATTTTATTGTCTCGCTGCGAGGAAGTTGCGAAAGCGAGACTAAGGTGTTGCTTTTCTGGCGACGGCGACGGCGTCAACTATTTGCGTTTAGCTCAACGTTAAAGTTAATTTTTTTTTAACTTTTCTGAATAAGTACTGGTACTAGGGCTTTCATTTTTCGAATGTATTTACATCTAATACCCTTCTTCACATTGTATGCTAAAGATACTGAGTGTGACCTTATTTTTGGGGTAAAAAACATGATTTTGGTGGTTTTTGGTTGACTTTGAGAATTGGTCATAACATCCTCATTTTTTGTTTGATTTCAAATCTTGCACACATATTTCATAAATAAAGTACTTCAACATATTAAACGGGTTTTTGTGTCAAACACTTGGATTCTTTTTTTTTCATTTCTTGGATTTTTCAATTTTGTGTTAAGCTCAACGTTAACCCTTTCCCTCATACAACAATTCTGCAGCAGACGACATCGAACGTATTTTGTCAAAACATAGAAAATCTCCACAATTGAATGGATAACCTATGACAAAAAGTGGAAAACATTGTGGCAAAAGGAGAACTTGCACGTTCTGTGCAATTTCTTCTTTTGTCACTATGTTTTCAAAAAGCCGTCTGCTGCAGAGGCGTCAGAAAGCGTCTATATGAGGGAAAGGGTTAAAGTTTTGAATTTTTTTTTTTCTCAATAAGTACTGGTACTAGGGCTTTCATATTTGGAATATAATGACATCAAATACCCTTCTGCACATTGTATGCTGATGATGTGAGTGTGACCTTTTTTGGGGGGTAAAACACTTGATTTTTGGTGGATTTTGAGAATTGGACATTGCTACTTCATATTTTGTTGGATTAATTTCAAATTGTGAACACACATTTCATAATAAAAGTACTTCAACATATCCAACAGGTTTCGGGGTAAAACGTTTGTATTTTGTTATTTTTTCTGAATTTCTTGTATTTTTGAACTTTGCTAAACAGGTCAATTTTTTTTTTTTGAATTTCTTGTATATTTTAACTTTGTATTTTTTTTTTTGAATTTCTTGTTTAAAAGCCATTGTGTTTAGCTGAAAGTTAAAGTTTTGTTATTTTACTTTTTGTCTTTTACACTTGCATTGATAGTGAAAGCAGGGGACAGCGAGACATTTAATTACGCGTAATTCTTGTCTTTTTAGCACAATGGCTTCAAAAGTTTGCTTCTCAAACACATCAAAAGTTACCTGTATCAGGAAAAAGGTTAATATGTTTCAATTGTTGTTTCAGATGGCTGAAATAGTTGTCCAGAATCAGCTGAATTTTAATCTGAACGTTCCGCTTGCTGCATCAAAACTGGCAGTAAGGTACGATGAATTTTAGTGTTTACTGTTTAGCTCTTTCCTCACAAACAACAAATCTGCAGCAAACAACTTTGAAAATATCTCTGCAAAAAGTGAATTGAACATATAATTACTGAGTGAATCGAGTTGAAAACATCATAGCAAAAGGAGAAATTTCTCTGTTTTATTATGAGAAATTTCCTCTTTTAACACAATGTTTTTTAAATGTGACTGAGTGTGGGAAATGATTTAATCAATGTTACTTAGCATCAACATTTCGATTAGCATGTTTTTGCTCCATTTGAATTTTACATTCACACATGATTCACATCTGATCACGGATATTCTGGTAAGTTCAGCATGCTTTATCGTTTTAAATGAAATGATTGACCTTTTTTTATATAAACAAAGATAGGTAACTATTTAGTGTAGCAATAATAAAATTCCCACATACAACACATCTGCAGCAAACAATTGTTAAAACAAGTATGTAAAAATATTTCACATGTATGGAAAATCTTTATATATACAGTATATGAAATTACATTAACTGAATATAGTTGAAAACATTGGTTGCAAAAATTGTCTGTTGCAGATTTTTCAAAGTGTGTCTGCAGAAAAAGGGATAAGATTAATCCTTCCCCTTATACAACAATTCTGCAGCAGACGACTTTGAACATTTTTTGTCAGAAAATAGAAAATTTCTATAACTGAATTGATAACCTATGACTAAAAGTGGAAAACATTGTGGCAAAAGGAGAAATTGCTTGGTTTGAGCAATTTCTTCTTTTGTCACTATGTTTTCTTCAAAAAGCTGTCTGCTGCAGAGGCTTCATAAAGCATCTATATGAGGGAAAGGGTTAAGATTTAATGTTAATGTATCATATTTCAGATATCATAAACCTAATCCAATTATTGTTGAGAGAGCAGGTGGATTTATGCCAACAAACATTCAACCAAATAGTCATGTACAAACTAGTGTACACCCAGGAAATATTTCACAATCGTCCGTAATGGATGACAAAATGGCTTTGGCTGTACAACTTGCCAAAAGGGACCTGAAGAAGCACAAAGAGGAGAAGACCATTGTTGAACCAATCAATAAAAACAAGCCATCATCTCCAAAGTATGCAAGGTCCAAGTTCCAAAGTAAAGGCAAGTATTTATACAGTTTTAAATCTGAAGTGAGTCACTTTCAAGTGAACAAAATTGAGCCACTATTGAGAATAAAAATGGACTTTCTGAGGAATGAAAAATATGACACTTTAAGAACCAAAAGACAAATTTTATTATCTAAATAAGTCTTAGGCTGTATTAAATATATTCAGGCAGTAAAAAGAGAACTATCAGAACATTTAACTTTTGTAAAATAGTTTCAACATTCCTGGATAAAGAGAACTTCTCCCTTAGGGACAATTGTTTATACCAACAAGGTCTTTACAAGACTGCTACATGCAAGCTGGTCTAGTTACATATTTGGTTGAATCACATCCCCAATGCAGCTCATGAATTGATAATGCCTGTAAAGAGCTTCATCCGTATGTCACATAGGAGGCAGAAGCTGGAACTACTAGAGAAAATGTCAGAGATTTAACACAAGACTGTGAAAGTTATAAACTATGAATAATTTTTTAGGTGGAACTAAAATCATACAAACTAGGGAGGCCAGGGAGAGAGCTGAAAGACTAGAACAGAAAAGAGATGCAAGGAACCCTCTCAGAGTGCGAGAGCAAGGCTGGAACTCGGGCACAGTTAGAGATAAGACACCACCTCGTAAGACTAGGTTTGATTTACCAGGTGAGTTCCTGTTTTAGTCATTACCTTGTTTACAGATTTTTGTTATATTTTATACCACGGAAGTATGGAGCACATTTTACAAAATGAAAATAAGGTATGATTTTACTATTCTTTGTGGGTAAAGAATGCATCGCATGTCACAAATGACTGACCCTTTCATTAGGGGTTACACAATATATTTAAGCACTTCTACTTTCAAATCATTTTGAGACCAGTGATACATTTAACCCTTTCCCACATTCAACAACTCTGCAGCAAATTACTTCGAAAGCATCTATAAAGGAATGTATAACTATTGAAAACACTGATAGAAGGAGAAATTGTTCATCATGAGCAATTTTTAGCTCGTCTGATTTTTTGAAAAAAAAAGACTAGCTATTGTCGTCACTTGATCGTCGTCGGCGTTGGTTAAGTTTTGCGTTTAGGTCACTTACATGGAAACTATCAAACATAATACTTTGAAACTTGGAAAACTTGTTCATCTAATACCTTTCTTCACATTGTATGCTAAAGATACTGAGTTTGACCTTCTTTTTAGGGTAAAAAACATGATTTTGGTGGTTTTTGGTTGACTTTGAGATTTGGTCATAGCTCCCTCATTTTTTGTTAGATTGATTTCATATTGTGCACACATGTTTCATAAATAATGTACTTCAACATATCAAACGGGATTTTGGGTCAAACATTTGGATTTTTTGCTTTTTCATTTCTTGTATTTTCTAACTTTGCGTTTAGCTCAAAGTTAAAGTCTTTTTTTTTTTCAATAAGTACTGGTACTAGGGCTTTCATATTTGGAATATAGTTACATCTAATACCCTTCTGCACATTGTATGCTGAAGATGCTGAGTGTGACCTTTATTTTTGGGGTAAATCACTTGATTTTTGGTGGATTTTGAGAATTGGACATATGTTCTTTCTCAATAAGTACTGGTACTAGGGCTTTCATATTTGGAATATACAGTCAAACCTGTACTACCGACCACCTGGTATAACCGACCCCCTGGTGTAAGCGACCACATTGAACTCCCCCCGATGTTTTTTAGTCATAAATTAACCTGCAATAAGCGAGATCCTGCTGTCTGCGACCAACGGACACTTAAACCATTCCCTTTTTAATAAAAATCCACGGTTCAGCGACCTTAAATCTAACAGTCAAATAAATCTTACACAACTGTCGTGTAAACCACACAGGTTTAAATTATCATCAAGCTAAAGGTGTTACATGTAAAATTACCCGAGGTCAAATTCTGCAGACGTGTATTAGAGTGGGTAAAAACCGATAATTACGGTGTTAGCAGTTTGTATTTAATACACTTTAGCTACAGTTATTGTCTTTGTTATGACTCTCAAATACTGCAGATGTATCACAGTGGTAAAAGCCGATAATTGCAGGTTTATCAGTTTGTACTTAATACACTTTACCGCAATTATTGACCGTGTTAAATCACCCCGTGGATAGTTTGTGGATTGTCTGGGATTAATTATGACAATTTTGTCCAACTTTTTGATCTCTTTAATTGGATCTGTGTTTGTTTTTTGCTTTCTAATGGTGATAGCACGTTTATTTTAATCGGCTCTTTTATTAGATTTAATTAGCGTCTGTGGACACTCAAACATTTTAAACGTGACAATGTCTTTAAATGACTCCTTAAATAATTTGTTTTTAGATGGACAGTCTTTGAAACAGAATACGATCAGTGACTGTTTTAGTAAGAAGTAGTGCTCTATTCTTCTACTGAACATACATGTACATATCCTTTTCATGTTATAGGCATCCAACGTGAAGATCTTCCTTATCATGTATATGAGCTTGTATTTATTTCCACATAGTTAATCTTGTTTCAATACTTAAAAAAATAGCAGTTGTGTGCAGTCATTATAATATGTAAATATTATTTCCGAATTTGAATATTTTTTATATAAAATATATAAACCATAAAAGGATAATATGAGACGAGCGTCAGGCACCCGCAGGCGGTGCTCTTGTTCTTTTTGCAACAATGATTTCAAAAATTGTCTGCTGCAGAGTCATCAGAAAGTGTCTGTATGTAGGAAAAGGTTAGGCATGATCTTCTTTTTACTGTTTAGCCACCACAAGCTCTCCCCCAACAAGAGACACTGATCGCTATCCAATGTCTAGACCGTCCAGCATGCCTGCCGATAATCCCGGTCAGGAGATAGATAGATTACAGAAAGAGATTGAAACTTACTTACAACAAATACAAGTTATAGAACAGAGAGCTATGACAGGTTAGTTCACTTACTGTTGAAACTAGAGTTATTGAGTACTCCAGGAAAACCAACCTTAATCCCCCTTTCCCACATGCAGACACATTTTGATGGCTTTGCAGCAGACAGCTTTTAAAAACTTTGTGGCAAAAGGAGAAATTGCTGAGCAATTTCTTCTTTTGTTACAATGTTTTAAACTTGCTTCAATACTTATTCTTTCATTTATAATAAGTTTCCATAGTTTTGACTTAATGTTTTCAAATTCGTCTGCTGCTGATTTGTTTTATGTGTGAAAGGGTTAACATATTAGCGATACATGTTAAAGGGATCTGCCTTCACATTCATTGCATCTGATCCAAATAAAGAATAATTGTCAAAGGTTTCTGATGGAGTTGACTAAAAAGGTTTCAAAAAGATTATGCATGTGGTCAAAAATGGCATTTAGTAAACTAAACTGCATGGATGCACAGATTCATCTTGACCTACACAGGTTTTAAATCTCCTGGTTGGTTTTGCTTAGAGCACAGCTCTAATGTTCCAGATTTATAAAGCAAAACCATATGAGTTGCTAGAGTAAACTTTTTATGTTATGTCATAAAAGAAAACTGTTGTTGTTGACAGTTAAAATTTCAGCATTTGTTTGAATGGTTATTTAAAAGAAAACACATTGTAACAAAACGCCAAAGGATTGCTTTTGAATCTGAAATGCTGAGAGAATATCTAATGGTCATTTTAATTTCAGAAAATCCATCTGAATTAGGTCCACATAGTAAATCTCGTAAACGAGACGGTTACTTGAGCGATGAGGAAGATGCTTCACGAAAGGCGATCAGGATAGATGAGCAGGGGGTGAGAGTTGCTCGCCAATTGTATAACCTGAGGCAGCAGGTTCGAGCTTTACAAGAGCAAGTCACTAGAGGGGATAAAGTGAAACATACTAAAAAGGTAAAAGCTTTTTATACTTAATGATCCATTACCACATCTCCTTTTTATGACTTTTCCAAATTGAAAGCATCAGACAAATAATCAAACAATCTAAAAGAAAAAGAAATATTAAATTTTGAATGAAGTAAAAAAAAAAAAATCAAGCTTATTATGACCATTTCCCATTTTGCCTCAATATTTTTAAATGGTATCTGCTTCAGACACATCTAATATTGTGATGCACACATCATCTTGCTTCTCTCAGAAAAGGAAATCCTTATTAGAGCAGGGAACATTCGTCTGCTGCCAAGGCATGTGAAAGCATATGTATGTGGTTGAATTGAGTAATAAGAAATAGTTTGTAGTATGGGCCTGCTTACCCCTCCTTTTCTAGACATATGCATATATAGATGAGTCTTATGTTAACCTTTTAACCTTATGCTTTCTGATCCCTCTGCAGCAGATCTTTTTTAAAACATTGTGACAAAAGAAGTAATTGCTCAAAATGAGCAATTTCTCCTTTTGTCACGTTTTCATTTTTTCCCAGTAAAGATACCTTCATTTATGGATATGGTCAGTGTTTTTCCAAGGGGATTTCAAAATCGTCTGCTGTAGATTTGCTGTATGTGGGAAAGGGGGGTTAAAAGAGAATTATCAACAATTTTATTCCTCCAGAGTCAAGTTATGTTACGCCTGGCTGCAGCACATAGAGGAGCTGTCAGAGCCATACAGAGTTTCGTTAATCAGCAATTACCTCAACAGGATCTGAGACAGGGCCTACCGGCTGGTTACCAGGAACTAGCCTTGTTAATCCGACAACTTGTGATGGTCAGTACACAGATAAAGGGGAACCAGGATACGGCGCCTATACACCAGGATCTGTTGAGGATGTTAGATAGGGTAGATGTAAGTAATTAACCGTTCCCCTCATATAGATGCTCTCTGATGCCTCTGCAGCAGACGGCGTTTTAAAAACTTAGTGACAAAAGAAGAAATTGCTCAAAACAAGCAATTTCTCCTTTTGCCACAATGTTTTCCACTGTTAGTCATAGGTTATCCATTCAATTATAGAGATTTTTTTTTTTTTTTTGACAAAATATGTTCAAGGACGTCTGCTGCAGAATTGTCGTATGAGGGAAAGGGTTAATCTATGGTCTGGAGGAGGCATTTGATCTAAGGGTATTTTACAGGAATCAGATTTCATGACTGCAATATATTAAGTTTACCCTTTCCCACATACAATCAATTTACATCATATGACTTTGAAAACATTTAAACCAAAATATGGAAAATCTCTTCAATTGAAACGATTAAATAAAGTTGTAAACATTGCAACAGATGGAAGAACGCTCATTATGCACAATTTCTCCTTTTTGCAGATTTTTTTTATAAAAGTTGTCTGCTGTATCTGCATGTGGAGAAAGGGTTAAATCTCTCCCAGCTTAAATAAATGACTGTCGAATACAATCTCCATGAACAGCATATATAACTGCTTGAGCATTACAGCAGAACCCAACCACAGGGTATTGGCAACATGTGTAGATCCAGATAATAGTGAGTAGTCTGATCTGGATCTACGCAGGTATTTGATAAGTCAAATGAGCATGCAAGAAGCCTCTTGTGTACATGTTGATCTCATATTATGAATGTGCAAATTGAATGTTTTCTACAATTGTGTAAAAAAGATCTTAGAATGGTTTGAGTAGAGCAACTCTTAATTATTCTTAGTTACATGTATCTAGTAAGACTTACACATTGTAGATATATCTTTATTATAGTAAAATACAAAGTAAAAGGCCATTGCTAACACATTTGACTTGTTGTTTTCTTAAGTCTAAATAGGAAATGCCTGATATATCAGACAATTGAAACATTTCTGTGATAAAGACACTTTAGCTGTTTTTGCAACAGATTACTTTTAGAAACATAGATGGTATTTAAACAAGAAACTGTTAAAAATGAGTGATATTGACTCTCCCTTAAATGGTTTTAATTACCTATCAAAATCATACTTCCAAAGTTCCAGATGTTATTACGGTTTCTCAAAGCCGATTTTTCAATACTTCAGCAGTGAAAGGGTGAAGCTTGTTAGAAAAGTTTGGGAAATTCAATATGGAAGGGAGAAAAAACGGCAATATTGTAAGAACCAACTTTTTGGAATTCTTTGTTTTCCAACAGGAGTTAAATAAAGCTTGGTGTAGAGAAAAAGCTGAGATTTCAAGACAAGAGAACATAGAAATTGAGAAATCTAACATTATAGTTAGTGCACCTCGACAACCTGCATTTAAAGAACCAAGAGGTCAACCCATTCAGAAAAAACATATTGGTAAAGAAAACAAGCCTAAAGGTATGCATTAACCCTTTCCCTCATACGACAATTCTGCAGCAGACGACTTTGAACATATTTTGTTAAAAAATAAAAAACTCTATAATTAAATATGGATAACGTATGACGAAAAGTGGAAAACATTGTGGCAAAAGGAGAAATTGCTTGTGTTGAGCAATTTCTTCTTTTGTTACTATGTTTTCAAAAAGCCGTCTGCTGCAGAGGCGTCGGAAAGCGTCTATATGAAGGAAAGGGTTAAGTTTACATTTATGCATGAACATAATTGTTGGTTATCACATGAATTCATGTTACTAACTTTCAAACAGCTTCTCTGAATATATTTTGTAAAGTACTTTTAAATTAAACTTTATCCTTCTGAATTTAAGTTATCAGTATCATCTAATATCGCTGGGATCGATTTATTACCACTAAAGCATCGCTGAAACATAAGCTTTTATTTCACTGCCAGCTCCAAACTAAAGAATATCCAAGCAAATATAACCCAACACTAAACTAATAAGGCCACAGGGATTATCTCCCTTAGACCACTAGAAATGGTGATAAGCATTAATTTTTTTTTCTTTTTATGGCTACTGTGAAGAAATTCCAACTAACAAAATGAGAAACATGTGATTGATTGATTGGGGTTTAACGCCGTTTTCAACAATTGTTCAGTCATATCACGGCGGCCTGTTCATTTACTCATATGTTTCCTGTTTTTTTCACAACAGTACTCCACACAACATACTTTCCAATTGATTGATTGATTGATTGGGGTTTAACGCCATTTAAAACAATTTCTCAGTCATATCACGGCGGCCAGTTCACCCGCTCATATGTTTCCTGGTTTTTCGCACACCAGTACTCCACACAACAATCTTCCCAAGCAACTGGCTGCTTTTCCACATAGACTTTGCCCATTGGTGGAAGACGAATGATGCATGTCGCAATGACTTTTGTCAAACGTTGGAAAGAAAGTTGGCCGAGCTGGGATTCGAACTCACAACCCCTGGATTGACAGCCCGCGTCTCTAACGACTGAGCTACCGGGACTCGGTGAAGAAACATTTGAAGAAGAAAACTTGTAACAAAATAAAATTGTCGTAATTTGATATCGGGGATGTGAGTCTTGTTTACACAACTGTTCTCATTATAGATTAAAACTGTCTTTATGAACTCATCAATCACCTGTCCATTCTGAAACATATTGAGTAACAATAATCCAGATGCACCTTGTATTGTCATGTAATTAGCCAGATGATTTGAACTTTTACAGCACAATATGTTTTAAATCTCATTTTTATCCATAGCTTCATCGATAGCTGCTATATCTATCCTGAGTCTTTTTATCATCAACAAGCTTTGTTGAGGACAAATTCTCAACTACACTTTTATTGTCAATATGGACAGTTATGTTTACTGAAAGGGGATAGAGACCTAAAATGTAAAATCCCCGTTAAGTTTCCAAACTTCGTCTGTTGGTGTTTCACTTTCCTTTGGAGGTTTAAGATAAATCTCCCGATCAAGATGTTTTCCTTGTTAAAAAGCAGACTTTATATCTGTTGTATTTACTTTCCACTTTTGTAATGACACTATGGCTAGGAATAAGCGAATATACCCTTTCCCCACTGTTTGGCTATCCCCTTGTACAAAACCATTTTCTTCAAATCCTTGCACAACTAGCCTTGCTTTGGTTTTACCATTTTTAGCTCACCTATGCACGAAGTGCAAGGTGAGCTATTGTGATCACATTTTGTCCGTCGTCCGTCGTGCGTCGTCAACATTTCAGCTTGTTAACACTCTACAGGCTACATTTTGCATCCAATCTTCATGAAAGTGTATCAGAACATTCATATCCATCAAATCTTGGACAAGTTCGAAACTGGGCCATATGAGGTCAAAAACGAGGTCACTAGGTCAAATTGAAGCGAAATCTTGTTAACACTCTGGAGGCCACATTTTCAACTTGAGCATGTTGAAACTTTATCAGAATGTTTGTCTTGATGATATGTAGGCCAAGTTCGAACATGGGTCATGTTGAGTCAAAAAATAGGTCACTAGGTCAAATTGAAGGAAAATCTTGTTAACACTCTAGAGGCCGCAATTTTTGCTTCAGCAGTTTGAAATTTTGTAAGAATGTTTGTCTTAAAAATATCTAGGTCAAGTTCGAATATGGGTCATATCGGGTCAGAAACTAGGTCACTAGGCCAAATTGAAGGGTAACCTTGTTAACACTGTAGAGGCCACATTATCAACTTGAGCATGTTGAAATATTGTCAGAATGTTTGTCTTAAAGATATCTAGGTCAAGTTTAAATATGGGTCATATTGGGTCAGAAACTAGGTCACTAGGCCAAATTGAAGGAACATCTTGTTAACTCTGTAGAAGCCGCATGTTTTGCTTCAGCAGCTTGAAATTTGGTCAGAATGTTGAGCTAAATGATATCTAGGTCAAGTTCGAATATGGGTCATGCAGGGTCAAAAACTAGGTCACAATGCCAAATTGAAGGAAAATCTTGTTAACACTTTGGATGCCGCATTTTTTGCTTAAGCAGCTTGAAATTTGGTCAGACTGTTTGTCTAAATGATATCTAGGCCAAGTTCGAATATGCCGGATTAAAAACTAGGTCACTAGGCCAAATTGAAGGGTAATCTTGTTAACACTCTGGATACTGCATTTTTAACTTTAGCATGATGAAACTTTATCAGAATGTTTTTCTTGATGATATGTAAGTCAAGTTCGATCAAGGGTCATGTTGGGTCAAAAAATAGGTCACTAGGTCAAATTGAAGGAAAATCTTGTTAACACTCTAGAGGCCGCAATTTTTGCTTCAGCAGTTTGAAATTTTGTCAGAATGTTTGTCTTAAAGATATCTAGGTAAAGTTCGAATATGGGTCATATTGGGTCAGAAACTAGGTCACTAGGCTAAATTGAAGGAACATCTTGTTAACTCTGTAGAAGACGCATTTCTTGCTACAGCAGCTTGACATTTTATGAGAATGTTTATCTAAATGATATCTAAGCCAAGTTTGAATATGGATCATGTAGGGTCAAAAACTAGGTCACTAGGTCAAATTGAAGGAAAATCTTGTTAACACTTTGGATGCCACATTTTTTGCTTCAGCAGCTTATATTTTGGTCAGAATGTTTGTCTGAATTATATCTAGGTCAAGTTCGAATATGGGTCATATTGGGTCAGAAACTAGGTCACTAGGCCAAATTGATTGAAGGAACATCTTGTTAACTCTGTAGAAGACACATTTTTTGCTACAGCAGCTTGACATTTTATGAGAATGTTTATCTAAATGATATCTAAGCCAAGATCGAATATGGATCATGTAGGGTCAGAAACAAGGTCAATAAAGGAAAATATTGTTCAAACTCCGGAGGCCGCATTTTGACTTTGAGCAAGTTGAAAATTTGTCAGAATGTTGTCTTGATAATATCTAGTCCATGTTGGAATATGGGTCATATCAGGTAAAAAAATATAGATCACTAGGCCAAATGAAGGAAAATATTGTTAACACTGTGGAGGTTGCATTCAGAATAATTGTCCTGATGTATTTTGTATTGTAGTACATTGTATAATTAAGGTGAGCGATCCAGGGCCATCATGGCCCTCTTGTTGTTAGATATAACCAATCTGGTGCTTAATACTGGTTGATGTTCATTTTTTCACTTTGTCATATGTCACAAATTCATTTAATTTTTAAGTTCTACCTTTTTCGCATTGACTACTTTTTCATCATTCTCATACAAATCTTGTTTAACGATATTTGTTTCTCTATGGTCTATCTTTTCCCAAAGAAATTTTTCTAAATCAACACATTTCTGTTCATTGTTATCATCTTCACCATTGTACCAATAACTATATTGACCTTTACATTTTCCTGCTCTTCCTAGGACTTTAGCTTTAATCCAATTATCTTCATAATTGTAACGAATGTAATCATCCCTTTTCAAAGTAGGTTTATCTGCTCTACATCCTACCCCAGTATCAATTTCCTTAGAAGAGCTTTGTAAATATTCTGTCACTTGTGTTGGTTTCTCTGTTATTTCTTCATTGTTATGACTTCTGTCAAATTGATGGATCTGTCCTATATTTCCATTTCTATCTGTATTTAATGATTTTGTTTGTATGTCATTTTGGTCAATTCCAGCTTTGATCATCCTATTTGGTGAAAGTCTAAGAAATACACCACCATGCCTAACAAAAACAACTTTCCCATCCTGAAATACATCTTTACCAGGACCTAACTACCGGTCTTTACGGTCCCTTTTATAATATACGCTTTCACCAGTCTCAAATGACTGTTCTGATGCCCTAATCTTAGTTCTCAAAGCTCATTTGATATGTTCATTTACTTCTGACTCTTATGTATGTCTTTCTTGATGCATGAAGTGCATTTAGATGATCCGCAAAAACATCCATTCTGGTTGTTCCTTTAAGTGCTGGAACAGAATCTGTCATTATTCCAGGTAGATTTGGATTTCTGCCAAAAACAAGTTGATGGCTGCTAAAACCATTCCACTTTTGTAATGAATTTCTGGCCATGTCAGCCCAGCACAATAATGTCTCTTGGTCAATATTCTTATGTTCATACTCCAACTTTAAAAGCATCATGTCAGTGACGGCATGTACCCTTTCACAAAGACCATTCTGGAAAGCACTTTGGCTTGCTGTTGTGATGACATCTACATTTAAAATTGATGCTACTTCTCTTAGTTCTTCTGAACTGAATTCACCCCCATTGTCTGTTAAGATAGATTTCATGATACCAAAAGCCCCAATCCAGTTTCTCATAACTTTGTCTACTACATCACATGGTCTTTTCCGGTCAATAAAGACAGAGACTGTGTATCTTAACCACATATCTATCATATGCAGAATCCACCTGTCATTCCTTATTTAGATCCATTGCTACTCTTTGGTTAAACTCACTTGCCATGGGTAATGCGGCACTTGGCCTAGGTGGAGTTTTAGAATGTACTTTACACACTTGACAGTCATCTCTGATCTTTTCTAAAACACTCTTGTAATCTTCATGCCAGACATTGTCATCTTTTAATAGTGACAAAAGCTCTTTTGCTGGTGGGTGTGCAAATTGCCGGTGCGATTTCAATAAGGTGGACTGCTTGCCTTTTGCATCCAACTCTTCTAACTTAACAGACCAAACTTTTTCTATACCGACATCAATTTTTCCAATCGGAATACAGTAATGTGCTGAACCAGTCAAATTCAAGGATACATGTTGACCCAGTATTGTAGATGTATCATTTTCTAGGTCCATTTTCACTCCAGCATTCTTCATAGCTGTTCTGTATATTAAAAGAGGTATATCAGAATCAACTACATCAGTCTTTATCTGCACATTTCTACCAGCAATAATGGCAGGCAGATAATACATCCCTTTTGATTTAAGCTTTGTGCCTCCTCCAAACTTAAACACTTTCTGACCCTCTTTTTGTGTAATGCTTTTCTGTGCATCTGTGTTTAATGAACAAATATATTCATTCAACCAGCTTTGACCGCATAATGTGCTACTACATGCACTGTCCAAAATTGCCGAATCCCTAGCATCCTCACCAAGTCTGGCAATATCAGATTTATTATATCCTGTGAATAACATAACATTTTCTTCTTCTTCTGTAATGTTAACTGTTTCCATATTCTCCCAACTATTTGGACAGTCTGCCAATAAATGGCTATAAGATCCACATGCATTATAAAAGATTGGTTTTCTGTCAGGACCTTCTGGATTTATCCTCTTTACCATTATGTGTACTCTACCACTCTGACTAGCCCCTCTACTTTAGCCCCGTTTTGTCTGATAACCTCTTTTTCCAAAATATCCAGGTTTAGATTTGACATATCCTGCTGCTAAAAACACCTCTTCATGTTCTGCCAAAAACGCCGGCTCTAGCTTTACATTAACAGATTCTGACCTACAGCCCTCAATTTCACCCATGAACTTTTTCAATGATTTCATTATTTCTTCATAGAGCGCTGTCTTATTGTCATAATTCATTCCAGTCAACACTAGCATTTTTTGGTAATATTTGCCTTTCTAAGAAGTTTAAAAGCCAGAATTTCAGAAGGCAGTTTCATGTTTTTCTTTGCAATTTTTCTATACTTCAAGTCAAAATATACAACATAATCACTAATAGTCTGGCCCTCTTCCTGCTTAAAGTCATTAAACTCTTCAAATTTGTCTAGGCTATCAGTTAAATCATCTTTTGCAAGATGTTTGTCCATAAATTCATAATGGTTTGCAACCCATCGTCCTTTTTGAGATTGTCCAAACTTAATTGATCAAACACTTTTTCTCGTATATCATGATCCTCCGGTAAAGATAAAGCTATTGCTACCCCTTGTTTGTATAATTCATAGTACTTTGATTTTAAATTTGGTGGGTTTATATTTGTTGCCATTTTCTCTAATTCTAATTTCTCTAATGAAAAATGAAAGATCTAATAAGTAAATACAAGTTTGTCTCTTCTTCTCTTCAGAAACTTCGCTCAGCTACCATTTGCTAATGCTGGGATCAAATTATTACCACTAAAGCATCGCTGAAACATCAGCTTTTATTTCACAGCCAAATTCAGCACTAAAAAGTATCCAAGCAAACATAACCCAACACTAAACTAATAAAGCAACAGGGGCTAATTTCCCTTAGACCAATAGAAATACAGTGATTAACATCACCTACCCTGATTATTGGCATGGTATTCATCGACGAGTGTTTTCTAAATATTGATAAATCTGTAGCAAAATATGTATAGCAAGATTAGAATACACTGATGCGTTAAAATGCCTCTCTACGGAAGAAAGTTTTAACCTCTAAATATCTCTGCCACATGTTACTCCAGGGACTTTGTATTGATTAACCTTTACAACAAATCTGCAGCAGACAACTTTGAAAACCTTAAATTTACAAAATATAAATGGAAACTAAAAATAAAAGAAAAATTATTGATATAAGTTTAAAAACATAATGGCAAAAGGAGAAATTGCTCACTATGACCCAAACTGCCTAGAGACCCCAGAAATTGTATGTTTGTAGCTAAGGGATAATAAACATATATGCCAAAATATTCTTTGCCTGATGCAGCACTTTTTATTTTTACAGGACTTTTGAAGAAACAGATTAACAAGGGTGGTTCAAGACCCAAACAGCAAACTACAAAACAAAGTAAGAGCTTTTAAAGATGATTTTGAGAAAAAACACATAGCGTATTGTATATTTATAGATTCAAGCTCATATTTTAAGCCATGCCCATCGTGGTGCATCTCAAACAAACCAATCATTATTATTAAAAACTACCCTGTTCTCATGCATCACATGGCTGTTGTTTGTGATGCAGAAACCGTGTTAACCCTTTCCCTCATACGTCAATTCTGCAGCAGACGACTTTGAACATATTTTGTCAAAAAACAGCAGATCTCTATAATTGAATGGATAACCTATGACTAAATGTGGAAAACATTGTGGCAAAAGGAGAAATTGCTCGTTTTGAGCAATTTCTTCTTTTGTCACTATGTTTTCAAAAAGCTGTCTGCTGCAGAGGCGTCAGAAAGTGTCTATATGAGGGAAAGGGTTAAGCAATCAAGTGTACTGGACAGAACATATTGATTTTTTTGATTGGCTAAAATACTGCATATGATTTGCATAATTTGCATATCTGATCTATGAATTACTGTTTGAAGATGTTTGTGCAAACATGTGTTGAGCAAAATCAGCCTGCATGGACATATAAGTTCAATTTTATCTCTTTCTATGTCAATATGTCTACATAAAAAACAAGCAGATGAATACATTTGAGACACATGCTAGTATCATGGGGAAAATGGAGAACTTGCTCATTTTCTTCTTTTATCACAGTGTTTTCAAAATAGATATAATATTATGGAATTTGATTTTAATACATAGCATTGTGAGAAAAGGAGAAATTGCACATGTTTAAGTAAATTCTCTAAATTCAAACAATGTTTTTAAAGTTCTCTGATACAAAGAATTTCACCCTTTCCCACATGTAGATGCAATTTAAAACAACTGCAGCAGACTACTCTTGAAAACATTGTGGTATAAGGAGAAATTGCTCATTTATAATAAGCATTTTCTACATTTGTCGCGAATGTTTTTAACTATTTCAAACAATGATTTTCGTTTTCTTTTTTGAAGATTTTCCACATTTTTGTCTAGACATTTTCAAAACTGAGCTGCAGATTTGTTGTATGTGTGAACAAATATTTATATCAGGGAAAGGGTGAATTTAATCTTAGATTTATTTCACTTCAGGGCAGCTTACCCCAGAAAGACAAGGTATTTTACGCGCAGGACTAGAAGCTTTGATGAGAGAAAACACACAAAACAGGCAATATAATGAGGAGCAAGCTCCAAACTTTTCAATGAATGAGACAGACATATCTGAGCCTATGGAGACAAGTGTGATACTCCGAAAACCGCTACAACACAAACGAGCCATGGCTCAAAAAGGAGTTGTATTGGCAGTGCCCGAAACACATTTTGCAGACCCTACTCTGGCATCTTGTTTGAAAACTGTTCAACCAGAGGATGGGAATCTGAATGTTCCAAGGTAGAATTATCATAATTTGTTTAAATCTTTACTTCATTTAGAGGATAATTTATACCATTTGTACAGTAAAATGATGCGTGAAGAAAAACTGATGAATTGCAATTTCCTATTGTCATTATCATTATACAGATTATATGAATTTTACATTCTATAATCCATTGAAAACAATTTGTAACAAAGTGTTGGGTAATTAATGTTCATTGCAAGGGAGATTACTGGTTCAGATTTGCCAAAGTTTCCTATAACAGTTCTCTCCCTTGAAAGGGGTTCTAAAAGACCCACAATTCCTCAGGCACCTGCCAGTACAAGTTTCCTTTTTCCTGCAAATCTTGAAGGGTACACCAGACAAAAAGTTGTCTAACGCTTGGGCACTTGATTTTGGGGGATAGGTAATACGGGCTGACCCCAATATGCTGTCCATACGAGATTGGGTTAACTTGTGGGATTAAGACACTATGGTAACATAGGTCGCTGATTCGCCAGTCAAACATTTAGGCGTAGGCAGTCGGTTGTCTCCACACGTCTGGTTTTCACAAAATGTACTATTTTATGTTGTTTGTAATTGACCTTTGCAGCCAATATTATGCCATTACAGTGTTTTTTAAAAAGAAAACGTAATTAATAATTAAAAAATGTGTTAAATCTTTAAAACAGTCTTTTTTAAATATTTGATGCATGCTTATCTCCTAATGACTCAAAATATTATCGGAACCATAGAACTAAACTTGTGAATCAAGTGTTCTGCAAACTTATGGAATTGGTAGAGAGCTAGAGTCTATACAATATTGATTTAATTAATATTAATTCTAGTACTTAAATTGACTCATTCCCTGATATAGATGACACCATTATGTCTTCAGCATATCTATATGTAGACAGACCTTGTTACATACTTATCATGTGTTAATTCATTTTACAAAGTCAATAAACTTATATTTCCAGTTATGTTTGGAAAAGAAGACAAGACTTAATATATAATACATCAGGTGAACGGCCAATTTTAAGCCAATTGATATTTCTTTTGATTTCAGTCAAGATCCTTGGCGTCCTGGTGGAAGTGTTGGCAGGTCCACATCTAGAAGTAAGTCAAAAGAAAGAAGTAGGTCATATGAAAGAAGTAGGTCACAGGATAGAAATAGGTCACAAGATAGATACAGGTCACAGAGCCCCTCAGCCAACAGACAAGCTGACTTAAATATGGATGCAGAATTAATGCAGTAAGTTACCTTTTAGCCTTAGGTTGGTCCATAGCAGTGTCCACTCTAGGAAGGGGATCATGCTAATTCTCACACTGTTTTAAATATTCCCCCAAAATTTGTATGGAAAGGGGGAATTTTTACATAGACAAAGACGGAAAAATTCCTCTTAATTTGTTCATAAAATCAATTTTCCGATTAAATTTGCCCTTTTTTGCAGTTTTTCCTTTTTCACAGTAATTCCAATATTTTTGTGATGCAGAGGAATCAAAACTATTGTGTTTATGAAGTAAAGAGTACATTGATACAAAGAGACAGCAAACATCAAGCTACTTAATTCTGCGAAATTACTTAATGTTTCATGTCTGACTTTTCAAAATTGATAACTGAACAATTAAATTTAATTAATACATAATTTTGAGATATCGTTTTCAAATGTTGTTTGCTGCAATATTTAAAGATTGATTATGATTCAATATGAGCAATCTTGTCTCACAACGTTTTCAAGGGTGTCAGAAATTGTTACGACAAATGTTGTATAATGTCTTACAGTTACAAAAGCTGCATAAAGATAATAAAATGTACTGTGAACTAAGAAATTAATCTGTGCTCGGAAAATGGTTATGCAAAAGATATGAACAAGGCTTTTCTTATTTTATTTCACAGAGAACTGTTCCCACATGGAGTGGATGGACAGTCAAGGAGGGGAAGGTCAGTAAGTCCAAGGTCAAGGTCACAAAGACAGAGGTCAAGAAGCCCTCCGAGGTAACTTTTGTTTTTGTAATAATTAATTCATCTAAAGAATTGTTTTTTTTATAAAACAGAATAAATTTATAAGCTATTGCCATTACTGTACATTGTAGACATTGATTGTGTTGGATATTTTACATATTTATTTCTATAATAAAAAGTAATATTAGAAGTGGGATAAAGAGTTGAAAACATTGTAGGGAAAAGGGAAATTGATATTTCCAGAAATTTCAATTTACCCCACAATTTTTTCAAAAGTTTTCTACTGCACAAAATTGTCATCTGTCATCTGTAAACAGTGACTTATTGGTAGAGTGATGATCATATGATTATCCTTGAGAGATGGTCAAAAATTGAGACCTTCACACCCTCTCAGTATGAATACCGGTTGAATAATTCAGGATGCAGACATTGAGAGTGACTAATATATATAAGATCTTATGTAAAATAAAGTAAATTTATATTAACAACTGTCCTTTAGGTCCTTTCCCACATACAGACGCTTTCTTGCGCACGTTCGTCACACTTTTGCCTGATATCAAGAACTGGTAATTGACAGGCCACATGTTTTCTTTCGAAAAACCCATGTTTGATTTATTATATGAAATACATTCATTTTCATTCAGTTTATTTGTTTGTTATGTTTTGCAGAAACATGGCATCTAGAGCAACAGTTGAAAAACTGCGTTCAAACTTGAAAAGAATCCAGCATGGAGCTCAGGTATTTATTAACAAATACTTTGTTTTTTTGTCGGGGATATTAAGAACTGATGACCTCAGTCTATCGGTCACAAGAAACAGTTCCAAAATTATCCCAGAGACCTTTGGTTATTAGGTTTAATTGACCCCTAATACACTCAGTTTTCAAAGAAGCTGTCAATTACTTGAAAATATTTTTGATATTATCATCCAATCAGTAATGCCAGAGTTATAGTCCTTGACATGTCGATATTTATGTCATGCATTGTTTAGAACAGTATTGAACCTAAAGTCACAAAATTTCTTTTGGAATATTTACTGCCTTGTGAAGTTAAAATTGCACCGGAGATATCGTTTTGGCATCCCCTAAGCTTGACCAGCTCATTGCACTTGACATACAAATAGCCAATCATGTTACATTAGTATAGGAATATATGAGCCCGACTCGCCTGATTACAAAAATAATACCCCCATTTATGTGACATAATTCGAAGATTTAGTGATGATTGTCTGGTTCGAGTCCATTCAGATTAAATGGAGTTGGCTGTTTCAGATATTACTCCTTACTGTAAGCTGAATATCTCCCTTTAATTTAGGCCACATAAAACAAATCTGAAGCAGAAGATTTTTGATATAAATTTAAAATGCATCTAAATGATGTTGGGAAAGCGTTAATTGAGTTTATGAGTTTAAGAGAAGAGTTACAATTACCATGTGCTATTGACACATTCAAAGATGTTATGATGCTTTAATGATCACCTATAATTATTTTATTATGACCTTAGGATTCAGCAATGACCCATGACAGACGGAGGGAGTTATCTGAGATACATATGAGACAAATGTTGGCTAGCAGAGGATGTGATGAGGTAAATGAACCACATCAAATTAATAACCCTTCCCACATACAACAGATCTGCAGCAGTTACTTTTGAAAACAATTAGTCAAAAATATGGAAACTGTCTATAAATGAAAGAACAATTATTGAAAAAAGTTGAAACAATTGTGGCAAAAGAAGAAATTGCTCAATATAAGCAATTTCTCCTTTTACGACAATGTTTTCAAAAGTTGTCTGTGGCACAGGCATCAGTAAGTGTCTGTATGTGGGAAAAGGGAGGTTAAATGATCAAATCGCACACATATAAAGTCAGTTTTGATCATAACATTTCTCCAGATGCTTTCAGAATACTTGTACAACTGAAGGTAGGGTGTGTAGGAGCAGACTGGTAAAATGAGATGAATATATCATAACTTACCCAAACTAGGAAAATGTTACTAAAAATAGGCCTGTCCGTGGAAAAAGATACATTTTTCATATAGATGGGCCAAATATGAATACATTTTTCAAACATAATGAATTTCTAAGTGTTTGCTATAATGCATGTTACTAAAATAATTTCGAAATGATATGTACCCATTTCCTTAATACACCATATGATATTTAGAGCCGCTTTCTTTGGCAACAAAGTAGAAACATATTGTGACTTATGTAAATTAACCCTTTCCAACATACAACAAATATGCAGTAGACGACTTTGAAAACATGGTGACAAAAAACAGAAAAATCTCCATAAAAGATAGCTTAATTGTTAAATAAAGTTGAAAACATTGTGGCCAAAGAAAAAATTGCTCATAATGAGCAATTTCACCTTTGGCCACAATGTTTTTAAAAGTCGTCTGCTGCTATTGTGTCAAAATGCTTCTGCAGGTGGGAAAGGGTTAAAATTAATAAGTATAGTTTTGATACAGAGTTGAAAATTTCTTCTATTTTTGATTTGGTTAAACAGATTTTGAATGATAGAGATTTGCTATTCATTGCAGGCGGAGGAAGATGGAGATAAGATAACTGACATGATTCTCAACGATGTTCTCTTCGACACTGTCGGGGAATTACAGTCTATGGAAGATAATACTCGCGTCTCACACAGGGCTGCTGCTGCTCTACAGAATCCAACTCTAGAAAACTTATTTCAAAGATTGGAGGAGATGGAGGTGAGTGCCTTTAATAGTCATTTACCCGTTTTATGATTGAGAGTCTTCTGCTTTGAAAATGTATGTAGATAAATTTGTGACGCCTAGAACATTTTACTTATATTTCTAATAAAGAGTTGTGGGTAAAGGAGATATTACTTTATTTGAGTAATTTTTAGCTCACCTATGCACGAAGTGCAAGGTGAGCTATTGTGATCACATTTTGTCCGGCGTCCGGCCGTCGTGCGTCGTCAACATTTGAGCTTGTTAACACTTTACGGGCTACATTTTTTATCCAATCTTCATGAAAGTTTATCAGAACATTCATCTCCATAAAATCTTGGACAAGTTCGAAACTGGGACATATGAGGTCAAAAACTAGGTCACTAGGTCGATTTGAAGGGAAATCTTGTTAACACTTTGGAGGCCACATTTTCAACTTGAACATGTTGAAAATTAATCAGAATGTTTGTCTTGATGATATGTAGGTCAAGTTCGAACATGGGTCATGTTGAGTCAAAAACTAGGTCACTAGGTCAAATTTAAGGAAAATCTTGTTAACACTCCAGAGGCCGCAATTTTTGCTTCAGCAGTTTGAAATTTTGTCAGAATGTTTGTCTTAAAAATATCTAGGTCAAGTTCGAATATGGGTCATATTGGGTCAGAAACTAGGTCAATAGGCCAAATTGAAGGGAAATCTTGTTAACACTGTAGAAGCCGCTTTTTGTGGTCAGAATATTTGTCTTAAAGATATCTAGGTCAAGTTTAAATATGGGTCATGCCGGTCAAAAACTAGGTCACTAGGCCAAATTGAGGGAAAATCTTGTTAACTCTGTAGAAGCCGCATGTTTTGCTTCAGCGGCTTGAAATTTGGTCAGAATGTTGAGCTGAATAATAACTAGGCCAAGTTTGAATATGGGTCATGCAGGGTCAAAAACTAGGTCACTAGGTCAAATTGAAGGAAAATCTTGTTAACACTTTGTATGCCGCATTTTTTGCTTCAGCAGCTTGAAATTTGGTCAGAATGTTTGTCTAAATGATATCTAGGCCAAGTTCGGATATGGGACATGCCAGTTTAAAAACTAGGTCACTAGGCCAAATTGAAGGGTAATCTTGTTTACACTCTGGATACTGCATTTTTAATTTCAGCATGATGAAACTTTATCAGAATGTTTTTCTTGATGATATGTAGGCCAAGTTCGAATATGGGTCATGCTGGGTCAAAAACTAGGTCACTAGATCAAATTGAAGGAAAATCTTGTTAACACTTTGGAGGCCGCATTTTTACTTTGAGCAAGTTGAAACTTTGTCAGAATGTTGTCTTGATGATATCTAGTCCATGTTGGAATATGTTTATCAGGTAAAAAAATATAGATCACTAGGCCAAATGAAGGAAAATATTGTTAACACTGTAGAGGTTGCATTCAGAATTATTGTCTTCATGTGTTTTGCATTGCAGTACATTGTGTAATTAAGGTGAGCGATCCAGGGCCATCATGGCCCTCTTGTTTATTCTTTTCCCACTATGCTTTTTAAATAGTCATCTGCTACAGCATTGTCAGATGCCATCTGTACCAAGGAAACCTTATAAAAGGTTGACCTTTCCATATTATATTTTCCTGAGTTGCTTGACAGGATAACATCAATCTCAAGAAAGAATTACCACACCTGGAAATTTAAAAGTATTGTTTTGAATGCTGAATGGAAAATTTGATCAATCTAAGCAAATTCTTAATGTTGAAGACAGAGCTGAAGTGGTAGAGCTTCACATACCAAAGGTCCCGGGTTCGAATCTGTGATTGTCGGGTTCAGCCTTTTGGATTTCTCCACACCAACAGTGCAAGTTCAGGTAAAATAAATAAGTTTAACCCTTTCCCTACCCTTTCCCTCATACGACAATTTTGCAGCAGACGACTTTGAACATATTTTGTCACATGGATAACCTATGACTAAAAGTGGAAAACATTGTGGCAAAAGGAGAAATTGCACGTTCTGTGCAATTTCTTCTTTTGACACTATGTTTTCAAAACACTGTCTGCTGCAGAGGCGTCAGAAAGCGTCTATATGAGGGAAAGGGTTAAACTAAATTATACACAGAAGAAAGTCTCCAAAGCAATCATTCACCCACTATTCTAAATCTTAATTCATACAGTAACCCAGTCTCTGACCTAGCTGTTTCAGAAATTTCACATTGCAATGTACATATCAGTCAGAGGATGGAGCATATGTCTCTAGATTCTATTTACCCGGATCACATCTACTGTTAACCTTCATTTACGCTTTCCCTCATACAACAAATCTGCAGCAGAGGACTTTGAAAATATCTGGACCGCCCCGGTGGTGTAGTGATAGAGTGTCTGCCTCGGGTGCGGATGGTTGCGGGTTCGATCCCCGGTCGGGTCATACCAAAGACTTTATAGAAATAGTAGTATTGGCTGCCCTCCTTGGCGCTCAGGGTTGTTAGGTTAGCATTACAACTGAATGGCAGGTGTCAGAATAAATGGACCAGAAGTACTGGTTACTTAGCCAGGAAAGGCCGTGATATAACTGAAACATTGTTGAAAGCGGCGTAAAACACCAAACAATCAATCAATGAAAATATCTGGACAAAAATATGGAAACTTGCTGCAAATGAAAGAGTAATTATTGAAAAGACTGGAAGATTGTGACAAAAGGTGAAATTGCTCATGAGCAATTTCTTCTTTTGCCACAATGTTTTCAAAAGTCGTCTGTTGCAGAGGCGTCAGAAAGTGTCTGAATGTTGGAAAGGGTTAACCTTTTATCAACATGCAGAAAAAGTTCTCAGTCAAGGAAGTCTATATTGAGAGTTATCCATGTAAGCTTAAGTTATTCTGTGTTATCAAGAACAATTTAGATATCTTAACATTTATTAGTCAACAAATTAGTGTAGGTCTGGTTTAATGTTTACATGTTATCAACACATACTGATCTTTATAGATTTACACTAGTCCTTAATAGACTGCTTTGATACTTCTTAAGTAAAATTGTGGGCAAAGATAAAATAGCCCAGTTTTACTAATTATACCCCCAAAAAACATAGGAGTCACTTTGTCTGTTGGTCGGTCAGTCGGTCGGTCGGAAGCCATATTTTGTCCGGCCTATTTCTTGCAAACCACTGGGTTGAATTCAATAACATTTTATATGAAGCTTTTATACCAAGAGGAGATGTGCATACCCTAAAGGTCTTACAATTGCATGTTATTTTACAAAGTTATAGCCCTTTTACGTCTGTCTGTCTGTCTGTCAGTCCCACCTAACCTTGTCCGGCCCGCATCTTAACCATACATCATAGGATTTGAACTAAACATGGCACAAACATTTACCATGATGAGGCGGTATGACGCGCACAAGACCCAGGCCTGTACCTCAAATGTCAAGGTCACACTTAGAGGTCAAAGGTCAAAATGAGTACTATTTGATGGAACTGTACCTTGTCCGGCCTGCATTTCAACCATGCATCATAGGATTTCAAAGAAACTTGGCACAAAAGTTCATTATGATGAGGCGGCGTGTCGCGCACAAGACCCAGGCCTGTACCTCAAATGTCAAAGGTTGAAATGAGTACTATTTGAAAGGACTGTACCTTGTCCGGCCCACATTTCAACCATGCATTATAGGATTTCAAAGAAACTTGGCACAAAAGTTCATCATGATGAGGTGGCGTGTCACGCACAAGACCCATGCCTGTACCTCAAAGGTCAAGGTCACACTTAGAGGTCAAACGTCAAAATGAGTATTGTTTGATAGGACTACCTTGTCCGGCCCGCATCTCAACCATGTATCTTAGGATTCTAAAGTTACTGGACACACATGTTCACCATGATGAGTCGGCTTGTACTTCAAAGGTGAAGGTCACACTCAGAGGTCAAAGGGTCAAAGGTCAAAAGAAAACTGTTTGATAGGACTACCTTGTCCGGCCCGCATCTCAACCATGCACCTTGGGATTCTCAAGTTACTGGACACACATGGTCACCATGATGAGGTGGCTTGTACCTCAAAGGTCAAGGTCACACTCAGAGGTCAAAGGTCAAAATGAGTACTGTTTGATAGGACTACATTGTCCGGTCCGCATCTCAACCATGCATCATAGGATTCTCAAGTTACTGGGCACACATGTTCACCATGATGAGGTAGCTTGTACCTCAAAGTCAAGGTCATGGTCAAAGGTCAAAATGAGTACTGTTTGATAGGACTACCTATCGGTCGGTCGGTCGGTTGTGTCAAGGTGCTGTTTTGGGGGTATTTATCATCTTCAGTGATAGTGTTTCTTTTCTTTTTTTTAGCTTGACTTTTCAAGAATTCTTGTCGGCTTTGGCAACACATCTTGGTTAAGTTTTTTGTTCCACTTCACTTTTTTTTTCAAAACCGTAAAAAATATTGCCTTTAAACATACAATACTTATTAACCATCATTACCTTCATCAACAGACAAGAGTTCATAAATCTGTGAAGGTTTTTGTCAGAATTATGGCCCTTTTTTGGCTAAGAAAACACAATGAATCTGGGTAAAATCCAATTATTAACTTGACCCTTTAGGATATTGCTGTGAAACTTGGAATACTTGTTAACCATCATGAACCCCATATGTAGTCAAGGGAAGGTAAGATTTTTGAGATTTTTGTTTTGCTGCAAAAAGTTTTATTGGCAAGCACTATCATACGGACAGACAGCTTTTGTTCCAAAATGTTTTCAATTGCAGTATCCTTCAATAACAAAAGTTATCAGATATCAGGGATATGGTTTAAAAGCATTTTTCATAGATGCATGATTCTTATTATAGTTGGAACAACAAGAAATCAGAAGAAGATGGGGATCATTCCAGTTTGAAGAGGAAAGCACCAGAAAAAGGGTGACTGTTGAGCGTCCAGTTAGACCTGTTGCCATGGAGATTACTAAACATGGACCCTCACAATCAGTCCATGTTCAGGACACAAGGTTTGTAGCCTGATGTTTGTTTTTATACGCCGCCGGAGGCGGTCGTATATTAGCGTCATCTTCTCCGTCTGTTCGTCCGTCCGTCCGTACGTCCATTTCTTGTGAACGCAACTCCTCCTACGTTTCTGACCGTATCTTTTTAAAACTTGGTCAATGTCATAACTATAATAGGTAGATGTGCTTGAAGCGGCGATTTTCCTGTTCATTGATATTTGCAAGATTTATGTCCCTTGTAACTTAGTCTCTGTAGCTGATTGATATTGCAGCCTTGTGAACGCAACTCCGCCTGTTTCTGACTGAATCTTTTCAAAACTTGGTCATTGTCATTACTATAAAGGATAGATGTGCATGAAGCGGCGATTTTCTAGTTCATTGATTTTTGCAAGATTTTTGTTTCTTGAAACTTAGTTTCTGTAGCTGATTGATATTGCAGCCTTGTGAACGCAACTCTTCCTATGTTTCTGACCGAATCTTTTCAAAACTTGGTCAATGTCATGACTATAATGGGTAGATGTGCATGAAGCGGCGATTTTCCGGTTCATTGATTTTTGCAAGATTTATGTCCCTTGTAACTTAGTCTCTGTAGCTGATTGATATTGCAGCCTTAATTGTGAACGCAACTCTTCCTATGTTTCTGACTGAATCTTTTCAAAACTTGGTCAATGTCATAACTATAATGGGTAGATGTGCGTGAAGCGGCAATTTTCCGGTTCATTGATTTTTGCAAGATTTATGTCCCTTGTAACTTAGTCTCTGTAGCTGATTGATATTGCGGCTTGTGAACGCAACTCTTCCTACGTTTCTGACTGAATCTTTTCAAAACTTGGTCAATATCATTACTATAATGGTTAGATGTGCATGAAGCGGGGATTTTCCGGTTCAGCGATTTTTGCAATAGTTATGCCTTTCGAAACTTTGTCTCTATAGCACATTCACTTGAGAACGCAACTCAAGTTTCCAAACAGGTAGAAGTGCATAAAGCAGGGATTATCCGGTAGAGTGATTTTTGCAAGAGTTATGCTCAGAAGGAAAAAAGGATACATATCGACACTGCCATTTGACCTACTTTCATATTGGAAGCTTCTATATGGTTCTATCGCTGTTTATATGTATCCTATTTTCTTCCTGACTGAAATAATTTGTTGAATGGGACATTAAGCTCCAACAATCCAATCCAATACTTTGTTTGCTGTTTCTTTTCCATTAAATGATTGTTTTACCATAATGGTAGTTTTGTGATTTTTTTTCATGAAATTACCATTTTTCGGTTCGGCCATTTTGATAGAGATTCCAATGGTAGTTTTGTGATACATGTTAAAAGCAATAATTAAAAGGACCAATCTTGATCTTTATATTTTGTGGCGGCACTGGCACTCTTGTTTAACCTTCATTTAACCATGATCCCGATCCCTCAAATAGACGCTTTTTGACGCCTCTGCAGCAGAAGTTGTTCAAAACAAGCAATTTCTCCTTTTTGCCATAATGTTTTCCACTTTTAGTCATATGTTATCCATTCAATTATTGAAATTTCTATGTTTTGACAAAATATATTCAAAGTCGTCTGCTGCAGAATTGTCGTATGAGGGAAAGGGTTAACTTCATACATAGGGCATTTGATGCCTCATGCAGTGAGCGACTTTTGAAAATATTGTGATAAAAGTAGAAATCATTTAAAACAAGCAATTTCTTGTTTTCCCTTTTCCATATTTTTAGATAATGAATTCCTTTCCTGAGCTGTTTTCAAAGCAGATGACACTAAAAATGCCATTATAAGGTTTACTGATTAAGTGAAAAAAGTTGCAACTTTAAGTGAAAAAACGAAGAAATATTATTGACAGTAGTTTCTAGAAAATTAACTCAAAATTAAAAGAAAATCGACAGAAATGGATACTTAACCCTTTCCCTCATATAGACGCTTTCTGACGACTCTGCAGCAGGTGGCTTTTTGAAAACATAGTGACAAAAGAAGAAATTGCTCAAAACGAGCAATTTCTCCTTTTGCCACAATGTTTTTCCACTTTTAGTCATAGGTTATCCATTCAATCATAGAGATTTTCTATTTTTTGACAAAATATGTTCAAAGTCGTCTGCTGCAGAATTGTCGTATGAGGGAAAGGGTTAATTGTATCCTTCAAAACACTCCAATTCATTTGGATGCACATGTTTAGTCATGGTGATTAATCCCCCTTTCCAACATATGACAATTCTCCGGCACGTGACTTTGAAAACCCTAAAGCAAAAATGAAAGTATAATTATTGAATAGAGATGAAAACATCAAGGCAAAAGGAAACCTTTCTCATTATGAGCAATTTATCCTTCTACCAAAATGTTATGTTGCAGAGGCTTCAGAAAGCTTCTGTATGTTGGAAAGGGTTAAGATCTCAATTTCCCTTGATTGTTTTCAAAAGTCATCTGCTGCTTTTGCATCAGTTATTGGTTTTCTGAGGACCAGATTTAACCCTTTCCCTCATACGACAATTCTACAGCAGACGACTTTGAACATATTTTGTCAAAACATAGAAAATCTCCATCATTGAATGGATAACCTATGACAAAAAGTGGAAAACATTGTGGCAAAAGGAGAAATTGCACGTTTTGTGCAATTTCTTCTTTTGTCACTATGTTTTCAAAAAGCTGTCTGCTGCAGAGGCGTCAGAAAGCGTCTATATGAGGGAAAGGGTTAAAGTGTGTTGGGCTGTGTTTTTTGTTTTGTTTATGCGATGTTTATTTTGAAAGCTGGGGGAGGAGAAAAAGACTATGAAACTCCAACTTTGGTGAAACATATAATTTTCCTGATATGTAGATGAATTTTGTATTACATCCTTCTTATTTCAGAGCATTTCATAAAGAAAGCGATGTACCAATTATTTTTACGAAGACTGCTCCAGCAGTTCCTAACTACCAACATGTTGTTTACCCACTCAATGATGATGGTAGTAAATTTCAGTCTGGTATTCCTGTTGTACATAGAAGGTATTATTTTATGTCCTTTTGTTGTTTATAAAAGATTGGTAGTATGATAAATATTTTTGAAGTTATATGAAAACAAAACATCCTTTGAGGAAAACATGAAACAAAATGAAATTAATAAAGTAAAACCGGCCTCAATTGTCTCCTGTATTAACCCTTTCCAACAAACAGACGACTTTTGAAAACATTGTGGCATAAGGGGTAATTCCTCATGTTTTCAACTCTATTCAAGTAATTTATCCTCTTTACAAGTTTTCAAAATCGTCTGCTGCATATTTGATGTATGTGGGAAAGGGTTTATCCTTTCAAACATAAACAAAATTTTCAGTAGGCAACTTTGCAAAATCTTCATGAATGAAAACGGAATTAGTCAAAAATACTTTTTTTTTCCACAATGGTTCCAACTCTGCAAGTTAAAATCTTTTCTCATGATTTTTTTAACAAAGATAAATGTAAAATTGGTAAACCGAAAGTAAGTATAGATATTTTTAACTCTTGAAAACATCTATGCAAAAATATGAAAAATCTGTAGAACTCTTTCCCAAATGCAGCAAATCTGCAGCAAACGACATTAAAAATAGCTTGGACATGTTGAACATTGAAAAGACTTGAAAACATTGTGGCAAAATGAGAAACTGCTCATTATAGACAACGTTTTTAAAAGGCGTCTGTATGGGGGAAAGGGATAAATGAAAGTTTAGAGTTGTGGCAAAAGTTGCCTCCTTCAGATGTCTAAAAATGCCGTAACATGAGGGAAAGGGAAAACAACCATCAGAGAAATGTTAGAACTGCGTTAGATGTTATTTGCTTTTTCTTTCAGTGGCAAACAGAAGTTTAAACTGAAGATCCCAGATTCTGTTGTTAAGAATATAAAAAGAAATGTTGAAACCTATGAACGACATCTTAGGCAAACATCCCATAGTGCCCAGGGAAAGTTTGACCCTTGGAAATTAGTAGAAGAGTAAGTAACATCAATCAATTGTTTTTATAATTAAACTTGTGAGAACATTAAGAGAAGAGGAGCATTAATTTCCTAGCAAGTTATCCTTTTCACACAATATTTTCTGTAGCTTACTAAAAATGAGACTTTCTTTTATCAAGCTTTCTTGTTCTTTTCTTCAAATGCTTACAGCAGAGCCCCGATAGCTCAGTTGGTAGCGAGCCAGGCTGTCAATCCAGGGGTTGTGAGTTCGAACCCCAGCTCGGCCAACATTCTTTCCGACGATTGACAAAAGTCACTGTGACAAGCGTCATTCGTCTTTCACCAATGGGCTAACAGTCTATGTGGAAAAGCAGCCAGTGGCTTGGAAAGTATGTTGTTTGGAGTACTGGTGTGAGAAAACCAGGAAACAAATGAGTAGATGAACCTGCTGCCGTGATATGACTGAATTTTTTTTGAAAACGGCATTAAACCCCAATCAATCAATTAAATGCTTTCAATTTGTGAGAATTTAAAATGAGCTTATAAAGGATATGAAGAGGTCTGTAGGTAGTTAAGAGTCAATATTAACTAGGGATGTCAGCGATTAATCAGTTACTCGGTTAACCGTATGTTATGCTATTAATCGGTTAGTAATTCAAGTAACCGAGTACTCGGAAAAATAAATAAAATATATACACAGTTGTATTTCACCTTTTGTTCTTTTCAATTTGTCACACGTATCTGACAAGAGATTAATTATTCACGCCCCGATTTGGAATGTTTACATAACTGTGAAAACAGCCGCACTAGATTGTATTGATGATCGTTTATTATTGATTAATTGTGGCTGATCTAACAATTAATTACAGGACAGTTTGTTTCTTTTAAAAAACTTATACAAGGCTAGAAATATATGATAATGACTTATTAATGATATTGGAATGAATTTGATAAATTTGTAAATTATTTACCAACAGGATTAGAAGATTTAAAGAGTAGTTTTAAGTTTTTAACACATTTCCCCCTGAGTTGGTTTTTAAAGATATGCAGCTATGCACCTCTTTCATTCAACATATTATAAATCGTATAACGGTCTCTTCGTTAAAAAAACTACAAATCAAAAAAATAAAATTAAAAAAGTTGGTTGACACAAATGAAAACGTTCCGATAGCAACATTCTAGTCTGATTTATACATGACCAGGAAATGCGAGTTAAAACATCAACAACAGTAACAAAACCCGCAAGCAAGTGAATATTGATTGTCTATGAATCTATACGGTTAACCGAGTAACCGGTTAGTAATATCAGTAACCGTTGCCATCCCTAGTATTAACCCTTCCCCATATACAGCAAATCTGCAGCAGACAAGTTTAAAAAGATAAAGGCACAACTGTTGAAATGAACAATTAATACAACATTGAATAATGTTGAAAACATAGTGAGGAAAAGAGAATTTGCTCATTATGAGCAGTTTATCCTTTTGCCACTATGATTTAAAAAGTCGTCTCCTTCAAAGTCGTCGGAAATCATGAAGGAAAGGATTAACACATATTGGAGTTGAATGGGGTCAGGCCCACCTTTAACTTTTCTCACTTCGTAATGACGAGCAACGATTGACACAGAAGTCTATTAAGATCACTCTGCACAGTCTGATCAGTGTTTTTCCTGTTCATCATCTTGTGATTCAAGTATTCTGGGAGCTTTTGTACACATTTTGAAATCAAATAAAGAATAAACAAACTAATAATCAATTTGAACTGCCTTTTAAATTTCAAAACCTCCGAAGGTCAAGCAAGAGTATTAATTTCTACTTTTCCAACAACGTTTTTAAGTCTGTTTCAAAATATTTTTCCACTTTGCAAGATAAATCACTTTTTGCCTTAGATTTTAAAAGAGTAGACAACACCTTTTTAACCCTTTCCCTCATATGACAATTCTGCAGCAGACGACTTTGAACGTATTTTGTCAAAACATAGAAAATCTCCATAGTTGAATGGATAACCTATGACAAAAAGTGGAAAACATTGTGGCAAAAGGAGAAATTGCACGTTTTGTGCAATTTCTTCTTCTGTCATTATGTTTTCAAAAAGCCGTCTGCTGCAGAGGCGTCGGAAAGCGTATATATGAGGGAAAGGGTTAACCTGTTCCCACAATGAATCTGCAGCAAACATCTAGGCAACATGCAGAAAACTGTATAAATGAAAGTATAATTATTGAATAGAGTTGAAAACAGAAAACAGAAATCCATCCTTATGAAGTTATGGGCAATTTCTTCTTTCACCACAATGTTTTCAAAAGCTGTCTGCTGCAGATGCGTCAAAAGGTGTATGAAAGTGGGAAAGGGTTTAAGTTTCAAATCAGGTGAGCTATAAAAGGGGATAATTTGCTAATTTCATTTTCTCTCTTACAGAATATCGGATCAAGTTTTAGACGAATGCCTACGAGAAATAGACACGGAGCTGGACAATATTGGAGAAAACATCGTTCACCAAGTGTGCAAATCTGAGTTTGCTCTACCAGACCAGCCATCTCAGTCTGAAAGGGAAGTGCTTGAGGAGGATTATGGGATTGATAACAGTTTTAATTTCACCAATGGGATTGCAAGGCGTTTTGAATCAGCCAATCAGAATGCAGAATTTCAAATCCCAAGTGAGGAGGAGGACAGATATCCAGATGAACTACCAAGTCCTATCTTTGATGAGGAAAGACCGTCATTTTTTGGAAGTCATCTGGAAAAGGAAGCGGAAAAGGAGAAATCTAAGTCTGAAATGAAAAGTTCCATTGGTGAAAAAACTTCAACCGCCCCAAAGAAAGAAGTGAGTTTTAGTCATGAAATAAGTTATGAGAAAGAAGCCGTTTTTGATGCAGCTGATTTGGACACTGCTAGAGATATTCCTGAACAGGAAGAAGATGAATATGATGATGATGAAGATGATGACGATGATGATGATGATGTAGAAGAGGTTTCACCAATAGACAGTGATTTTGAATACTCTACTGATGATGCATAGGATGTTTTTAACCCTTTCCCTCATATAGACACTTTTTGACGCCTCTGTAGCAGACGGATTTTTGAAAACATAGTGACAAAAGAAGAAATTGCCCAATATGTGCAATTTCTCCTTTTGCCACTTTTCCACTTTTTGTCATAGGTTATCCATTAATTATGGAGATTTTTTATGTTTTGACAAAATACGTTCAAAGTCGTCTGCTGCAGAATTGTCGTATGAGGGAAAGGGTTAAAAGCGAAATTGTGATGCAAACGCTTGTATAAACCTTCAGATCTAGATCATTGATATAACAGTTTAATGAACACTATCGAGGAATACGCGTTGATCGAGTGGTGAGCGTGGGAGTTTTGGGTCCGGTCGTCACCGAGGCCAGTATTCACAAACCAATCCTAATTATTCTGATTCCAAAATTGAAGAATATATTGGATTTGTAAGTTTCTGATTCACTAAATCATGTTGAGAATGTTATTTCTTTAGGAATTTAGAATTAGAATTTGAGTTTTTTGCTTGATTGGTGAATATAGGTCTTCATATCCAATTTCAAAATCATCTACACTTAAAACTCATGAAAGAAAAAAGAAAAATAGCTTTTATTTAAGAACAAATGCACCATGCTCTTGGAACAATCTTTGGGTTTTTATGACAAATGAAGGTAAAGATCTGCCTGCACATCAATGCAATCTGATCCAAGCAAACATTGTCAGAAACTTCTTGAAATCTTTTGTGACTGATGCAGATCCTTGTCAATCTGTATGGAAGAGCAGGTTGATCTGGATCTAAAGGTCTCAGATCTCTTATTGTTGGTTTTGACAGAACACATCACAATACAAAATAAACAGCACAAGAAAAAGACTTATTGCCCATTATGAGCTATTTCCTCTTTTCCATCGATGTTATCTGCTCCTGTAGCATCACAAAGTGGTCTCTATAATTGATTCCGACGTTTGACAAAAGTGATTCGTCTTTCACCAATGGTCTTACAGACTATGCCGAATAGCAGCCAGTGGTTGGAAAGTATGTTGAGTGTATTATGTGTGTAAGAAAGCTAGGAAACACATGAGTAGGTGAACTGGTCACCGTAATATGACTGAATAATTGTTGAAAATGGCGTTAAGCCAAAATCAATCAATCTCTATAATGGAATAGGTTTTGCATTGGAAGATATATTGGATCGAAACAGTTGATTCTATTAATTGTTTGAGCCTACACTACAGGACTAATTAGGTACTGTAGAGTACTTGAGCAGGATAAGGGTTAACTATGAAGGAGGTGTGTCACAAATTTGTGTTAAAAGCTGCCACATCCTTATTCAATCCCCTGATGTTTCTTGTACTGAAGCAGCCAGCTTATCTAAGGTCAAATTGTAAAGGTGTAAATGAACAAAGTAAAAGCATTATTTATAACACATGTACATATAGCTATTTTCATTTTTGTGTCGCTTGCCTTGTCAGGGCGACACAAAGGGATAATTTCTCTGTCGTCTGTCAGGTTTTGGTTTACTGATTTATAGTCAGCTGACACACTCTTGTTAATATTCAATGTAAAAAGTTTATATATATATATATAGATATGATTATGAACACATTACATGTATATATAATTGTTTATTTTTTCCCTTTGTGGTTATAAATCTGTGATAGTATTAAAATACTTTAAACTGTTAACGTTATTATGTTCTACTTCTACTCCACTGGCACCAGAACTTATGTTGTTCGTGGTTTTATTTTATTGATTTATGCCTAAACTATAACATTATCTTTTAAATTTTGCACATTTATACATGTATCTATTTACTATTAATGTAGTACATATCATAGAATTAAATTTTAAAAAGCCTTTTTTTTTTCTTTTTTTTTTATCTATTTACTATATTTGTCTTAATATTGTAAATAGGTAGAAAAGCACACAATTTAAAAATACGATTTATTTTGTATTCTTTGATACTTTGATATTTTCATATTTCAATGAAATAAAACAATGAACAACGTTAGTTTACTGTTTTAGTTCCTGGGGACTACTGGTATTCTACCCTTGTCGAAATACAACCTAAAGAGCAGATGTTAAACATCATTTCCGTCATGTAAACTTTTTTTGACGCCTCTGCAGCAGACAACTTTTGGAAACATTGTGGCAAAAGGAGAAATTGCTAATAATGAGCAATTTTCTATTTGTCACAATGTTTTCAACTTCATTCAATAATTGTAGAGAGTTTTCATATTTTTGACTGAATGTTTTTAAAGTTATCTGCTACATATTTGTTATGTGTAGGAAAGGGTCTATCATAAACTCTTATCGGTACCCTTATATAGTATATCTGACCAGGGTCCAATTCCACCAATTTTACTTAGTGCTAAGTAATACTTAAATTCTTAAAATCATACTTCATCATATTTATTAATAATGTTTAAGTATATCATTTCTTAACAAGTAGTGTTAGTCAGCAAGGTCCATGTAACTATTTATGTCAACTAAGTCATTTAGGTATTTAAGTATAACTTAGCGCTAAGTTAGGTTGGTGGAATTTGATACAGATGCTGTCCCTGCTTTTATGCAGGGACGTAGATATCTTATCTACGTCCATGGTTTATGGAAACACCTAAAATAATATGTTATTTCATGTCTCTGGTTTATGAGATTCCATTTTTACCTGATATGGAATTTTTAATATATGTCGGCTCTGAAAGCATCAGAGGAAAAACATATACCTTGTCTAAACATTTTGAAGTGTAACTGTGATAAAGAATTGAAAACATTGTTGAAAAAAGTTTTAATAACTCATTTACGAACATTTTTTTTCTCACGTTTTCCCCAACAATTGACATGACACTGTTTCAATTGTCATATACATTTCATTAACGTACTATGCCGATAGTTGGACATTTCCTTTGGAAGGATACCGGGTTCTATTTGGAGAAAATCAGGGATAAGTGAACTAAGCTGTGATATGATTTTAACCCTTTCCCTCAAACAGACGCTTTCTGACGCCTCTGCTGCAGTCATATTTTGAAAACATTGTGGCAAAAGCAGAAATTGTTCAAAACAAGCAACTTCTCCTCTTGCCACAACGTTTTTAATTCTATTAAATAATTATTCAAAAATGTTATCAAAGTCGTCTGCTGCAGATTTGTTGCATGTGGGAAAGGAGGTTTAATTACCGTAGAGAATGACATCATAATTCAACTGATCTAAGGAGAGACAAATGGGCGGTGCAGATGCAACATAATGTGCAATAACCATTGGATCATTCTGTCTAACATAAGCCGGGATCCGATGATTGTGGTAATTCCGGGCGCCCGCTTGACTAACATTCTTTCCGACGTTTTTTAAAAGTCACTGTGACAGTTTCATTCGTCTTCCACCAATGGGCTAAAAGTCCATGTGGAAAAGCAGCAATTTCTTATAAAGAGTACTGGTATGAGAAAGTCGGGGAACCCATCAGTGGGTGGTGCACTGGCCGCCGTGATATGACTGACCTTGTTCGAAGCGGCGTTCAACTCTAATCAATCGTCAAAAACGGTATTGGATTACCACGTTCACCAGTAAATTGACTAATAAAAGCAGCATTGGGAAATGTTAATGGTTACAATCTGGACCAATAAATAAATTACAACGATTTTCAACACAGCAAATTTATTTCATTTCAAGTCAATCATAAGTAATGAGAGAGGAATAAAATTGTGATTTTCTTACACAAAAACAGGTACAATCAACACGTATACATGTATATGTGCTATTTCAAATATGGTATCCGTTTCAACACGTATATATATGTGCTATTTCAAATATGGTATCCGTTTCAAATGGAAAATCAAAACAAATAAATGTGCGATATGAGTGCAGCGTTCATTTATTCTCACATATGAGTCGTCCCGCGAGAAAACCAACATTGTGGACTCTGCGTAAAGTATCGACCCGGTTCAACCTAAGCATGCCGCGCAGGCTTACCCGGATAGACACTATTCGCTTCCTGTATTTTTTCTGTTTCAGGAATCATTACTCTATACCTATATCACCCTAAAATGGAATGTGTCGGCCCGGATCAGTCTGCGCGGACTGCGCAGGCTGATCTGGGTCTATACATTACGCAGAGGCCATGATGTTTTTTCTCGCGGGACGGATCATATCTTTGCGGCAAGGAACTCCACGTACTTTGTGTGCAGCAGATTTGTGAAAATAATAATAATAATTAATTAATTTATTGATTAACCCTTTCCCTCATATAGACGCTTTCGGCCTCTGCAGCAGACGGCCTTTTGAAAACATAGTGACAAAAGAAAAAAATGCTCAAAACGAGCAATTTCTCCTTTTGCCATAATGTTTTCCACTTTAAGTCATAGGTCATCCATTCAATTATAGAGGTTTTCATTTTTTTGGACAAAATATGTTCAAAGTCGTCTGCTGCAGAATTGTCGTATGAGGGAAAAGGTTACAGCCTCAAACGTAAATACAAAGCTTTAAGATGAGTTTCCATCGATTATCAATCAATCAACCAAAAAAGTATAAATCAATAGTGGAATCAATAAAACATTGGCGAATAGAACTGGGGGGTTTCCAATTTGATCCATATTAAGCCATTACATGTACTTCATAAACAGTCGGACTTCAGAATGAATCGGAGATAAATTATTTGTGTAAGATTTTAAACAATGACAGACTACTTGTAAACGAATCAGGGGCGTAACTTCCTAAAGACCGTGTTTGGCGCGTTCTACACTTTTTTGTCGAAAAAGTAAGATGGAAACTAAAATCCATAGGGCTACGCTCCATGGATTTTGCTTACGCATCCTTGTCAACTAAGTTACGTCCCTGAAAGTAAACATTTGTCGTTTTGAAAACACATGTCCATTTCCCGAAATGTTTTATTCGCGAGTTCTTTTATTTCTTTTTTCAAAAGTCTGCACAAGTTGTGCATTTGGCGAAAGAGACAAGGCCGTAATTACTGCCAAAAAAGATTGGCTGGGGAGTTTTACATCAAAAGCAAGAACACTGTAGGCCTACTAGAAAGATTATACAGAAGGTAAATCTCGCTGATTGAATGACAGTCATAATCGAATTGAGAAATGAAGTCGTATCGATTTCACAAAAGCAATTAAACGTTAGAACTGAGCCACGTCTAACAGTGTTGGTGTCTCAATGCATCTCCATACATTGAAAACTCATGCGAGTCTTTCACCCGCACTGACCATGGGTCACCAGGGTCGGCCTATATTTTGTATGGAAGTATAAGTCCTACTACATATGAGCCGTCCAGCGAGAAAACCAACATTGTGGACTCTGCGTAAAGTATCGACCCGGATTAGCTTAAGCACACCGCGCAGACTAATCCGGGAAGACACGTTTCGCCTCCTGGGGATTTTCTGTTTCAGGAGTCATTAATCTATACCTCTTTTCTCTTTGAGACGGAATGTGTGGGCCCAGATCAGTCTGCGCAGGCTGATCTGGATCGATATATTACGCAGAGGCAATACTGTTGGTTTTCTCGCGGGACGGCCCACATAGTATATGGGGACATTGTTGCATCTTCGATCAAAGAACGCTCGGATGATTCTAGTCATACAAACAGTGCTTTTTTTTTTATATAGGGGGTTAACGCCGTTTCCAGCATTATTTCAGTTTCATCACAACTACAGTTCACTTATTGATGATCCCTGGGTTCACAAACCAGTACTAGGCCAGATAATAAGCTTTGCCCAAGGCAACTTCACCATGGCCGTTGTGCTGCGACTGGGGATCAAACCCGGGACACCCTGTTTCCCCGACGTTAACCATTCGACCACGGCGGAATTCTGGCCACACAGTGCTACTTGCGTCTTCACTGTCTGCCTGCATTTAGAAAAGTTCATCGATATAGCGATTTATTAAAACCTAGAAGTGAAGCCCAAATGGTTCCATACTTGTTTTGTTTTTTTATTACGCCAACATCTTAATAACATCCCCTTTTTATCTGATGTGGCTAGTTTAACTTTTGAATTGTCTTAAGTATTGGCAGCCCGATGAAAAAACGGATGCTATTTCGATTTAATTAACTCAAAATCTCGCCTAGTTATATTAGTTTATTTTCATATTACCCTTAGAAAGAGTGCTTTTATGGCATTTAAAACACATCTTCTTTTTCAAGATTGTGGTTGTTTTATCGGCACTCAAGTACTTATCTTTAAAGGAGAAAACAACTGATTTAATATCGAGGGCTTGGCGTGAAACGGTTGTAACTAAAAACCTCTTTTGAAAACCCTTGTTTAGGGGCAATTTTGACCCCTTTGTAAACAATGCAAACTTAGAACGAGCAATGGCACCTAAATTTCCATTGTTTACCAAGAAAAATGAATAACGCTTATAAAGACTTTATGGCGAGGTGATAAACCTTAGTAAAAAAATACCAAGTTTAGTTACAACTGTTTCACACCAAGCCCTCGATATAACGTTTGAAGGAACGTCTTATGCCAGCCCTTTTTTTTTCGAGTAACCCTTTAGACACGATTTAACACGCCTTTGCCGTAGTCAGAAAACATTGTGGGTAAAAAGAGTGGTTGCTCAAAAAGAGCCATTCTCCCTTTCCACAATGTTTTCATTCCTTTTTCTAAAATCATTATTTCTATCATTTAGAAATAGCAACTAAGCCTTTTCTACATATATATCAGTTTACACGATATGTTATTTTTAGAATCTTATAACATACGAAGGGAAAAAATAACATCTAGCACGCATCGAAGTGAAATGAGCCGTCCCGCGAGAAAACCAACATTGTGGACTCCGCGTAAAGTATCGACCCGGATCAGCCTAAGCATGCCGCGCAGGCATACCCGGATATACATTTTTCGCCTACAGTGGATTATCATCAATTATATTCCTCTATCCCCTGAGACGGACTGTGTCGGCACGGATCAGTGTGCGCGGACTGCGCAGGCTGGTCTTGGTCGATATATTACGCAGAGGTCAAAATGTTGGTTTTCTCGCGGGACGACTTAAATGGTTTATGAGCATTCTTTTTTTCCTCCCCACAGTGTTTTCAATAGTCGTCTGATAGACATATGCAGTAGTCATGTCTTACACACAATGTTTCGATAAATAGTCAACTGCGCAGCAGACATGCGTCAAAAACCCTTCTATGAGGAAAACTTATAATTGACAGACGACATTATCTTGTTTTGCTGAGTATAATCTAATGATCTAATTAAAACAGAATGGTTATTGTTATAGAGCGTTCACTTTTAAATGAAATATTGATTGTGGTTTACTTTAAAAAGAGCAGTGCTCGAAGTTAACACACTAAAGGAAATTGGCGACCAACATGGATCCAGATCAACTTATGAGTTTACACAGACTGATCTGGTTTTGCACTATTATTAAGTTAGTCACACTGCATCAGTCGATCAGATACCTATAGGTGGATGCGAATACATATGAGCCGTCCCGCGAGAAAACGAACATTGTGGACTCTGCGTAAAGTATCGAATCGTATCAACCTAAGCATGCCGCGCAGGCTGACCCGGACAGACACTTTTCGCCTCCTGTGGATTTTCTGTTTCATGAATCATTACTCTATACCTCTATACCCGTGAACCGGAATGTGTCGGCTCGGATCAGTCTGCGCGGACTGCGCAGGCTGATATGGGTCGATACATCACGCAGAGGCCATACTGTTGGTTTTTTTCTCGCGGGATGCTCATATCCTGAACGAAACATGATAGCACAATGCCTTATGAAAATGTTTTACTGTAGCAAGACTCTAATACACGTGTTATTCCAAATCATTACAACATTCACACAATGAGGAAAACTGAGACGTACACAACTGACTGATTGATTGATTGATTGGGGTTTAACGCCGTTTTTAACAATTTCTCAGTCATATCACGGCGGCCAGTTCACCTACTCATGTGTGTTCCTGGTTTTCTCACACCAGTACTCCACACAACAATCTTTCCAAGCAGCTGGCTGCTTTTCCACACACATAGACTGAGCCCATTGGTGGAAGACGAATGACGCATGTCGCAATGACTTTTGTCAAACGTCGGAAAGAAAGATGGCCGAGCCGGGATTCGAACTCACAACCCCTGGATTGACAGCCTGCGTCGTTACCGACTGAGCTACCGGGACTCGACACGTACACAACTAATGTGTGTATTAAGGTTACTCCTTTTCCAATATTGTTTCAAACTATGTATCAAAGTTTGTAAATTGAATTATGTCACAACTTGTCCACAAATATTTTAAAAGCAGACGACTATGAACATTTGAGAGATTTTGTTTGTTTGATTGGAGTTTAACGCCGTTTTCAATATTATTTCAGTTATATATGTTTAAATGTTTAATTGTTTGTTTGTTTGATTCCTAATGAATTTATATTATGATTGTATTTGTAATTCTATGATATCGTTTTAGAAGGCATCATGGGAGATTAGTGTTAACTCACTAAATGAATCACCTTCTTAAAATAAAGTTTTATTATTATTATTATTATTATTATTATTATTATTATTATATAACAGCGACAGTTCACTTTATTCAAAATCCCTGGGTAAACAAACCAGTACAAGGCTAGGAAGGGTGCCTTTTCAAAAGGCACTCCACCATGACCGTCGCTCCGCGACTGGGGATCGAACCCGGTTCCAAATACTCGACGCTAACCACTCGACGACGGCGGATTCCTAAAAAGAGTTTGAGAGATAACCGGATACTAACGAGAGTCGTATTAACGTTGGTGCTCCAGGAAAAAATACCTTAGCGTGATTATTTCCCGTGTGAAAAAAGACAGCGCGTATGCTCTGGCTGATCTTTAACTATACTGATAGCAAATATGTCACGGTTGGTTACGTTCGTACATTTAAAGCGACTGAATTCCAGATGGCACGAAAAAAAAAACTCGAATTCGCCCTAAATGTTATTCTTTATGTTATCCAAGTAAAAACCAGGGTAAAAAATGTATCGTTTTTTATCAATAAAGTGAACTTGAGTCGTTTTCAATTGTCCCGGTGAAGGGGTTTCCTATTTAAAAATACCACGGAATCCTTCAGACGGGCACCTTGCAACGATCACGTGATATAACTATATAACGGTTCACTCTGACAGGCGTGTACAGTTATACACAATTTACACGTTTGGCGGAGTCGAACGACAGTAATCATAGAGATTTGTTTGTGATTGCATGAGCTCTTCGTGATTTTGCATAAAACCTTAATGGTATAAAAATGTTTCATTTAATGCGCATGCGTCCTATCGGTCATGTGACGACTCTTCAATTCACGTGACGATTTTTCAAGTCACGTGATGAATGAGATTAAAAGTATCGAAAGCTATTTATAAACTTACCCCCATTACTGACAGGGTAGAATTTGCGATGGAAAAAGTATCGAAAACAAGAAATCTCACCGATTATAGGGGTATGTAATATGTCAGTTATTATATTTGAATGCACCAAATACAAAAATAACACTTATTTTCTTAAAATTGGATATTTTTTTTCGACAGTTGGGTATCTGGAGTTCAGTCGCTTTAAATAGTCGAACGGTTAATCATTGTAAAGCAATAACTATTATTCTAAGATAATTGCGGTTTGGTGTTGTAGACCCATCCACATTTTAAGTGTTATGATTATTATGATTAGTACAGAGATGGGGCCTGTTATTACCATTATATTTTATACATGTGGTTGCCTTTTTTATTGCATAATTGGCAGAGTTTTGAAGATAATTTGCAATGACACTAAAACACTCTATTCTCGTTTAATCTTCGGATGTTAACGCTTCCCAACTTTACGACTGGACATTTACGTCTTTTTTCTAACAACATTTAACGCTTAACCTGCTATGAGAGTTTTCAAGACGTCTGCTTTAACTTAAATATTCCAATTATAGTAAACATTGTAAGACATACTAGACAATGTAAACTAACACTTTTATAAAACGGCAGTAAGTAAATTTGTAAGTAAACATTTGTAGTTACACGCGAGACATGATATAAGCCGTCCCGCCAGAAAACCAACATTGTCGACCGGTCTGCGTAAAGTATCGACCCGGATCAGCCTAAGCATGCCGCGCAAGTTTACCCGGACAGACACTTTTCGCCTCCTGTGGAAATTCTGTTTCAGGAATCATTACTCTATACCTCTGTACCCTTGAGACGGAATGTGTCGGCCCGGATCAGTCTGCGCGGATTGCGCAGGCTGATCTGGGTCGATACATTAAGCAGAGACCGTTATGTTGGTTATCTCGCTGGACGGCTCAATTATTATACGAAAATGTATCTTATTGCACTTACGTTTTGGTAAAATGAACTAAAGAGGAGGTACGCGACTATTAATTACAATGGGGCTACATTTCTAGCTTTTTTGAAAAATTACACCAATGTTTGTTTTTCTAGGATGTGACTACTCCAGTGTCACTAAACACGTACGTATGCACATACTCTTTACGTGTTTGCAGAGGCAATAAGGTGCATTTTCGCCTGACTTGATTATAAAAACAAGCAACAGAATAATGTCATCTTTCAACTCAAAATAAAACGGGCAAGTATACATGGCAGCTGAACTAACGAACTTTTATTCTTTCAGCGCCAATGGCAATATTGAGCTTTTTGCAAACAATACAGATTCAGATGAGTCAGCTCTCCGTCTCACCTGAAATCAGCATTTTTTACCTTTTAGTTATCAAAATATAATATTCCAAAAATAGAGTCGCCCGAATTTGAACATGGAAGAGTCTACTTTTAACAACTTGGCGCTGAAACAGTTAATTCGTTAACAGTAAGAAACACACAATACACGCACATGTGAAAGTGAAAATCACTTATATCTTTCTACAATCCGTATTTACACATGTGAACATGAAAATAACTTATCTCTTTCTACAAACCGTATTTACACATGTGAACATGAAAATCACTTATCTCTTTATACAAACCGTATTTACACATGTGAACATGAAAATCACTTATCTCTTTCTACAATCCGTATTTACACTGAAAATCACTTATCTCTTTCTACAATCCGTATTTATTCTCGCATTGTTTATCTTAAACTAGGCATGTTTCCTATTCGGGCTTATGTTCCTAAACAAATATATCTTGACACACTTGTCTTAAAACCCACTTTCCCCACATACAACAAGTTTCTGCAGCAGACGATTTAAAACACAATACGTATAACATATCGAGGGCTTGGTTTGAGTTAATCACCTCGCCATGAAGTCTTTATAAGCGTTAAATCAGTTTTCTTGGTAAACAGTGGACATATAGGTGTACATTACTCGTTCTGAGCAATGGCACCTAAATTTGCATTGTTTACAAATGGGTCAGAATTGCCCCTAAACCAAGGTTTTCAAAATAAGTTTTTAGTTACAATCGTTTCACACCAAGCCCTCGATATGGAAGCTTGTTTAAAATAACGAATACTAATATGTCGCCTTTTGCAACACAGTTTTCAAGTCATCTGCTGCAGAGATCGCCAGAAAGCGTCTGTATGTGGGAAAGGTTAACCTGTCACCTTGCTAGAAAACGAAATAATACTCTGTTTACAGAGTTGAAGGCGCATCGTAGGAAAATGAAAAATGCATAGCAAAGGTCTGTGTTTTTTAGGTATCTTTTAGCCCTTTCCCTCATATAGACGCTTTCTGACGCCTCTGCAGCAGACGGCTTTTTGAAAACAAAGTGACAACATAAGAAATTACATAAAACGAGCAAATTCCTGAAGCCATAGTGTTTTCCACTTTTAGTCATAGGTTATCCATTCAATTATAGAGATTTTCCATTTGTTGACAAAATATGTTCAAAGTCGTCTGCTGCAGAATTGTCGTAGGACGGAAAAGGGTTAACGGTGAGTGTAACTAAATCTACTTCCAAGGTTTAAAATCACTTAGAACATTGTGTTACCATGGCAAAGTAAAGACTTTAACAGTATTCCGTTCGACATCGATCAAGGTCATTGCATACTGTGACACAATAAGACGATCCGATCCGGGGGCCAGCACGATTTTATGAGGATTAGACACGCCTTCGACGATGACATCGCCAAGAATCTCCCCTTCCGTATTTATCATTAATATGTTGTGAGATTTACATCCGGCAACGAAAAGTCGGTTGCCATGCAACGCGATTCCTTTCGGCATTTTCAAACCATCGTAACGTATTTCCCATAGCTTCTCTCCTTGGGTTGTTAGAGCGATAACAGTTTTCTTATATCTGTCTGTTACATACAGACAGCTGGCAGTTCGGTCCAGTACACAATATTCCGGAAAGAAAAATAGGTTGTGACCTACATTATCTTTACTAATGACCTTCAACTCTCTCCCATCACGTGACATTAACTTCACACAAGGCGGGGAGTCGTAGCAACACACAGCCAGCATGTAATTTGAGTACGAAATTCCCCAGCATTTTGCACCGGTTTGAATGGCCGCCAGAATTGTCAAGTCAGTCTCGCGAACCTGCATAAGAAGAAATCGCTTCTCTCTCGGCAGAGTTACAGCTATTTCCATGCTGGATATAGCTGTCACATCAAATGGTCGAGCCGACAAGACACGTTCTCCAACCCAGCGATATTCGTGATCGAATATTTTTATTTTTCTGTGCACCTGATCCGCAATAATCATTCGACCTTCACCTACAAAATCCATTCCCGTGATGCAACAGTTATCCCGGTCTTGCGTAGTGCGCACTTTAAAGTACGTATCCAGACGAGCTTGTGGAATAGACTTATTCGTGTGAACAATAGCTGGTGTGATGGACGGAGAAGGCGGGTAATTCAGCTTCAGGTCAGTCATCTTACTCTTTCTCGGGGATTTGCTCGGAGTAATCGACTCAGTCGTGGAATCCTCGGGTGATTCTACAATCCTCTCTTCAGGTATCAGAATGGTATCGGCTCTTACTGTGTATGGTGGAGGTATATTCACCTCTTGGTGTGACACGGAAAACTTTCCCATCTCTTTCAGCGTACCAAGGAACATCTGAAGACTTTTATCCGGGGAAAATACAAGAACCACATCTCGAAGGTGTCTGGAAACTTCTTTAAGGCTTTTTTCACAGAAGTTTGCTTCTCGCTTGGCTTTGATATAAGTGACCAATACATCTGCGTCCGTGCCATGCGTAAGGGAATTCTGAAGAACTGCTGTAGCATTACGTGTGGTACTCACCAGATCGTCAGCTCTTTCCAGCTCTCTTTCAAACTGAGCTATTTCAGACTTCTTTAAATCTTCTAACTGTGAAAGCGCTCTCTCTTCCTGTGCTGTCAGAATCTCATTAATTTGCTGACGTATGCTCGCAATTTGCTTTTTGACGTTGATCGTGGCGTCTTCTAAGGACTGTTTGGAATGATTCCTGTTGTCTAGAATGCGGCTCCCCCAGCTTGTTTGATGTCTGAGTTTTTCTACTACACCCTTGGATTCCTCTCTTTGTTTGGAAGCTGCTTCAGAAGCACTCAATATGCTACTACACTTTCGATGGAATCCTGTGGCGCATGTAGAACATATCACCTGAAAATAAAACAAACATGGACCATATATATCAGCCGAATTACGAGAAAACCAACATTATGGTATCTGCGTAATGTATCGACCCAGATCACTAGGCTAATCCGGGCCGACACATTCCGTCTTAGGGGAATAGAGGTATAGAGTAATGATTCCTAAAACAGAAAATCCACAGGAGGCGAAAAGTATCTGTCCGGGTTAGCCTGCGCAGCATGCTAAGGTTGATCCGGGTCGATACTTTACGCAGAGTCCACACTGTTGGTTTTCTCGTGGAAGTGGTGTGAACACGGCTCTTTAACGTTATTTTCAACAGTATTATGTTTATAGCGCGGTGGTAAGTTCATACACCCATGTGTTCCTGACTCTCTTATAAAAGTATTTATAAACTTTCTTCCCAGGCAGCCGACTATCGTCCAACATAGACTATACTTCCATTTGTGGAAGGCGTTTTATCGCTAGCTAGATTAATTAAGTTAATCATCGGCAAGAACACATTGTGGTAAGGAAGAATAAACAGGTCTTGCTTCTGTTAGCACTTATCAAAATCTATGTTGTGGGTACTCAAATGAATCAGTATTCACTGCATATGTTTCGGAGGTCAAATAAGGGTTTTAGAAAATGCCAAACGTCTCTTATGTAGAGCTCTGGAATTCAAGTCGGAATTCGAATTCATGATCCCTTGACGAAATCCTTGATTAGTTACTGACTGAGCTAACTACTACTGGTGTCTCAAACCAACAGTTAATGCGCACGGTCTTGTCAGATTCTTAACCAGCATGCATGTTATATACAACTTTATCCCGATATGGAGGTAAAATTGCACGCAATATCGACTGACTTCGTTGGTTTGTAATTGTAAAAAGTTGAAAAGAAAATAATCAAGATGTAATTGGTTGTTTGGCTTGAACTCGTTGACTTGCATAGAGTTCCGGTATTAAATGTATTGTAAATATTTATCTAGAGGACACACAAGTTTATGGATGCAATGTTTTTTCCAGAAATAAAGCATACATACAAACTTTGTATATATTATTCCTTCCAAAGGGAAGAAAGTCAGTATCACTGTATATCATTAAAACTCTTTAATAATCGAATTTTCGACCGCTTGGTCTTCATCAAGATTAAAAAAATACAGCGGAAATTTATGTGCAGTCCATTAAATGCACATGATTTTGCGTTGTATTCTTTTAATCTTGATAAAGACCATGTGGTCGAAAATTCGATCATTAAAGAGTTTTAATGATAGAAAGTGTTAAACATACTTATTTTCAAATAAACGTTCGAACGTATTTCAGATAACTTTACCTAAACAAAATCACAACAACAATATAATAGTCTTAATCATAACTAACCTGAAGATGATCTTCGCAATAGAAATCGAGAAATTTCCCATCATGCTCTTGACAAGGCGTCCTTAGTAACATGCTCCTGATTGGCTGAAGTTTGATGCTGGCGATATCAACTAACGTGTGAGTATGCGAGATCTTCAGGCTGCTATGCTGATTTTCACAATTCTCACACATCGCTTCTCCACAGTTCTCACACCAGATAACCGCAAGTGTCTTCTTGTCCCGCTTGCTACACGGGTCACATTGTCTGGCATCGGAACGCAATTTTACCGCCTCTAACAGTCCCACTATGAACTGATTTTGTGGGAGTGAGTCCGCCCACGAGGAGGGACCCTGCATGGCGTTTGGGGAGTCTACAATCTGGTGACATTTTGGACATTCGAAGTCTTTAGGTACTTGAACACTCTTAGTGTTTGTTTCTATGTGGTCTGATATACAGCTGAGACAGAACGTATGTAGGCATGGTAGCGCACGTGGATCCGTGTATTCTTCCGTACAAAGAGGGCAGCACAGGAACTCCTCACTCACGTGACCCTCCACTTCATCCATGATTGATACTAACCCTGTCAAAATTTGAACATTAAGTATATTTAAGACACTTCTTGGAAAAAACACAACTTCTCACAATCTGTTTAACCTTTAATCATCTATATTACCACATTCCGATATAAGGCACATGATTTCTTTAGATATTTTCAAAGCAGACTTTTAATTTTTGATATGGGGAAACCACAGATTTGCGACAAGTGTAGATCCAAATCATATTGCGCGGATGCTCAACATTGTTCGCCAATTAGTCATTGAAGGTTTTACAAAATACTTATATAAAGCAGTATATAAAGCAGTACTCATTTGGATCCATAGCATGAATGCTTAAGCAGGTATTTCTATTCACGTGTAATAATTACTTTAACGTGTTAAATACGCTTTTATGATACCATATTAGGCATGCAGTAGATTGAAATACATCCGACACATGAGACGTCACGCGAGAAAATCAACATTATTGCTTCTGCGTAAAGTATCGACCCGGATCAGCCTAAGCATGCAACGCAGGCTAACCCGGACAGACACTTTTCACCTCCTGTGGATTTTCTGATTCATGAATCATTATGCTATACCTTTATATCACTGAGACGGAATGTGTCGGCCCGGATTAGCCTGCGCGGACTGCGCAGGCTGATCTGGGTCGATACATTACGCAGAGGCCATAATGTTGGTTTTCCCTGAAACGGCTCACATGTAGTTTTGCGCCTGGTGTTACTCCTGTTTACCCTTTCCCTCTTACAACTTATTTGAAGAAGACCATTGTGACAAAAGGAGAAAATGCTCTTTATGAGCAAATTCGTCTTTGCCACTATGATTTCAAAACGTGCCTGTCACAAACGAGCCGGAAAGCGTTTGCATGTTGAAAACGGTTAATGGAATTATAAATGATAATGTTAATCTATTTAATTGTGTCTGCGTTTTTTCCCAATCATCTCATAATGAATTGCGTTCCACAATGTCCGTTGCTTTGAATGTGAAGTACGGCTATTCTATTATTAGGCTTCACGTAGAAGTAAAATGCCGAGCCACAGTAGCTCAGTCGGTGACCATGCGGGCGGTCAATCCATGGATTGTAAGTTCGAACCCCAGATCGTCAAACTTTCTTTTCGACGTTTTTCAAAAGTCACTGTGACAAGAGTTATTCGTCTTACATAAATTGGCTAACAGTATATGTGGAAAAGCAGCCAGCTTGGAAAGTCTGTTGTGTGAAGTACTGGTATGAAAAAGCCAGGAAATACAAGGGTAGATAAACTGGCAGCCGTGCTATGACTGAAACATTGTTTAAAACGGTGTTAAACCCCAATCAATCAATCGATCAATCAAAAAGTAGCGGTAAACAAGGGAATCCTATTTCAGATTTATTTGACTTTAACACCGTTTTCAAAAGGGGTTTACCCAGTTATACCACGGCGGTTGCACTATGTGCAGTCTGATTTTAGTCTACACTGTTCGCATCTTGTTATAAATAATTTACAAAATGGTTGTAGGAATATATCAAAATTTTAATGATAACGAATTCGTTTTCGTTTTATCAATCAGGATGAGGTTTAGATATGTGCAGATATTATTAATAGTATTAACCGACCCGCATCTGGAGAAATGGTGTTATCATAATATATAAACATCACACCAAATAGAATGGGAATTAAACCGGTCACTGCCGAATTTCACAAAGTTTACATTTCCCATGTTGGGCCACTCCGTTTTTCGTCCAACAGGAAATTTGGTAAAATTTAATGTTTAAATGGCAAACAATGCAGATTTCAGGAGAGACAGCTCGTTACGAGCTGTCTCTCTTGATTCTACATTGTTTGCAAAAGCCTTTAACCCTTTCCCACTTGCAGACGCAATCCGACGCATTTTGCAGCAGCCGAATTTTGAGTATGATGAGCAATTTCTCCTTTGGTCACAATGTTTTCAACTTAATTTAACAATTAAGTTTTCTTTTATTGAGATTTCTTCAGGCTTTTGTCACTATGTTTTCAAAGTCGTCTGCTGCAGATTGGTTGTATGTGAGAAAGGGTTAATTTTCTTTGGCAGCAAAAGGGCTAAATCATTAAGGTTTACTCCTAATGTTCCGTCATAAGTATAATTTTATGGTTCTTCTTAACGTAAGCCGATCTTGATTACTTTTATGAGAGTGGGCGTATTCATAAGATTTCCCGAGTCTTGTCAGCTTGTATGTACAAAAAGACCCCTTTCTAGTTGACGCGATTCCAATATTCTGATATTAAATTCCACATACTTGGGTTATATAAGTCGTTAATTAATATTGCCTAGTCATCGTCGTCGATTGAGAAAAGGGTAACAGGGTAACGCTGTACGCAACGTCGATGCATGATGTTGGAAGTTCAATGGAAGTTTAACAACATGATTAGGGGTTTCCAGCCGTTTTCAACTTTATAATTGATATATCAGTGCGACAGATCACGTATTCATGATCCCTGGGTAAACAAACCAGTACTAGGTAATTTGCCTTGTCCAAGGGCACTCCATTATGACCCCCGCGACTTGGGATCGAACTCGGGACGGTCGGTTACAAATCCCCGTCGCTATCCACTCGGTCACGGCCGATTCCCCATCGCATCTTTATGATGAATAGTACAGGCCACTTGAAACATAGTTTGTGTGTGGTTTTTTTGGGGGGGGGGGGGGGGGGGGGGTGTAGTCTAGTGGTTAATACATTGGAGGTCAAGTACTGGTTCTTTCCAGGAACAAATAACCTCGCGTGTATCAGTGCTATACACCAGGCACGTAAAAGAACCGAGGGTATCGCACCCGGACTCCCTTGTATCTAACTTTGTCTGCTTGCCAAATAGTTAATTCTGCACGTCGTGGGTGAATATAAACAAACAAACAAACACATTTGAAACATGTCGCTGTTACGCATGCCAAAGTTGAAACATTCCAGACCTGGTAGATTTTCTTATTCCATAACTTAATTCTTGATGTTAAACATATTCGAAATGTAGAACAATCTGGATGCATTTAGATCCATTTGTTTTCAGAATATTATTCGTTCGTCAGTACATGTACAAACATATCCCTTAAAGTTCATTTAGGTGCCAAACATATCTATAATGTATAGATAACAAGCAAACTTTACCTACCTTCGCTTTTTGTTATAGCAGATCCTCCTTCAATGTTTTAAACTATAACAAAAGATGGAAATTATTCTTCATACGTTTAATGAATCATCTTGTATTTTTCTATATTCGACAATGACATGGCCTGTGTAGAAAATGGCGGTGATTATGTTGTTAAGGGGGGGGTGTCCATTTACATACCGTGAAAGTGAAACAATATAATTTGAAATAAAGACAATGGTATAAGAACAATGAGAATAAAAAGTCTTAATATCCATTGGTTTTTGACGAAAAAAGTTTTTTACGCAAAAACGGAAATTGTAGAAAATTATATTTTATATAAAGTATAATAAATATTCGATGCATATCTAAATAGAATCGTAAATATGGTAACTTTAATTTATTTGATTATTCAGTGAACTTCATTTTCATGACTTCGTGTAATCAGTAATCTCGTTTATTTACATAACCATTAAAGATCTGCTATTGTCTTAAAGGTTTGTTGTTAGTTTCTTTGAAATATGAAACTGTTCTTCCATTTTGAAATTATTTTGATAGGACTGGCAGCGAAAGGTTCTGGATCTAGGGCAGGTAACGATGTGCACTAACATTATTTCATAGTTACATTTATAAATCTTTAACACCTATCTCTGTCTATAATTTGTTTCATTAAATTTGATAACTTTCATATCATTGTCTTTATGTCATCGTGTTTTAATTTACGATATATACGTTTTTCATTCTTGAATAAGGATATTCGTTCTTTCAAATGATTTTATTTTTTTATTGGGGTTTTACGCCGCTTTCAACATTATTTCAGTTATATCACGGCGACAGTTCACTTATTCATGATCCCTGGGAAAACAAACCAGTACTAGGCTAGAAAATGTGTCTTGCCCAAGGGCACTCCACCATGACCGTAGTGCCGCGACTAGGGATCGAACCTTTCAAATGATGATACAGCTACAGCACTTTAATTTGTTAAACTTATAAAACGCGAATAGAATCAGCCCAAACTACCCTGCATACCAAGGGTGTAGATTGGCAATACTCAATGTGAAGGCCGTCTCGTGAGAAAATCAACATTGTGGACTCTGCGTAAAGTATCGACCCGGATCAGCCTAAGCCACACAGGCGTACCCGGATATACACTTTTCGTCTCCTGTGGATTTTCTGTTTCAGAAATCGCTACTCTATCTATCCACCCTTATACGGAATGTGTCGGCCGGATCAGTCTGCGCGGATAGCGCAGGCTGATCCGGTCGATACATTACGCAGATGTGTATCGCTGCAGCTGCATTTTGGGGCATTTTTAGACAAAAATGTGTAGGCACGTGCCTACAGTGCTTAAAGGGAGCTACGCCCCTGCATACTGTTTATGTCAACTGATCTTAGTCTATAGAAGCCATGCGTATAGTTACGGATAAAACGTGCGTTTAAACATGTTCTATATTATGTACTGTTTAGTGCAGCTATTTTTGCGTGTTTTACTTTTCACTCTTGGAAAATAATAACAATTAGTAATTTGTCCATTGGCCAAACAATACAACTCCTCTCTGTTTCATTATGTCCTTTGATTTGCCTAGGTTTTCTGTCAGATGTTTTAATTTGAATGAGTCTGAAACGCCTATATATCAGCACTGTTGAGAACATTAAACTGCGTTAAGCAAACATAATTTGATGCATCACTTTATTAGGGTGTCAGAACATATTTGATTAATCCTTTCCCTCATACAGACGCTTTTTGACGCCTCTGCAGCAGACGGTCTTTTGAAAGCATAGTGACAAAAGAAGAAATTGCTCAAAATGAGCAATTTCTCCTTTTGCCACAATGTTTTCCACTTTTCGTCATAGGTTATGCATTTAATTATAGAGATTTTTTATTTTTTGACAACAAAAATTCAAAGTCGTCTGTTGCAGTATCGTCGTATAAGGAAAAGGGTTAAATAATATGTACAGACCAGTTCCTGAAGGATATCCTGTAATAAGAGTGTGGTCTATGTACAGAGCAGTCACCGTTTTGCATTCACCAGTGACAGTCCGATATTACATTCTCATATACAACAAATCTGCAGCAGACGACTTTTAACACAATAAGTCAAAAATATAGAAACTCTCTATAAATGAAAGATCAATTATTAAATAAAGTTGAAAACATTGGGAATAAAAGGAGAAATTGCTCATTGTGAGCAACGTCTTTTTTTGCCTAAATGTTTTTAAAAGTCGTCTGCTGCAGATGCGTCTTCAAACGTCTGTATGTTGGTAAAGGTTGGTATATCATATTCAATCTACAGCAGACACATTTGGAAACATATACATGCACACGTAAAATATCTCTATAAATGAAAGAATCGTTATTGAAACGAGTTGAAACTTTATCCACAATGTTTTCAAAAGTCGTCTGCTGCAGAGTCGTCAGATAGCCTCTGTATGTGAGTTACGGTTAATATAAAGAATTATATTCAGTCTACAGCAGACACATTTGGAAACATCTACGCGAAAACTACGCGAAAACGTGGACTATCTCTTTTAATTAAAGAAGCATTATTGATTAGAGTTAAAACTGTAGCCACAATGTTTTCAACAGTTCTCTAGTGGAGATGCGTCAAAATGCGTCTGTACGTGGGAACGCACGAACTCATGGGAGTGTACTTGTGGGGTTATTTCCTTTGATGTTTACTTGTGGGGTGCACCCCACAAGTATGCAATTCATTCCGTAATTAACCCCCTTTTACGGAATGAATAACATTAATATGCAAATGAGATACCTGTTATAAAAAATAAAAAATAACTATTTTGTGGGCTTCACAAACCACACAAGTACTCTCTCATGCGGACGTGTAAACTATTCAGTTAAGAGACTATTGTAAGGAACTAAATCGGAGATAAACCGACATTTCAGGATAAAAGTAATGGCCTATATGTAGCGAAGGGCGAGTGTAACATTGATTTAAGAAGAGAACTTATAGTGCCAAGAGAGTGAGATGTCGAATTGTGAACTGTCGAACATGTAAGGCGAAAATGAACCTTATGGCATCTGCGAACACTGAAGGTTAATCAACACAGTCTCATACCCATATATTCAATGCCCATATATAAATCTAACGAATATCTAGAATTGTTGCTCCATATATTTCACTTTCATACCCATTAATTCGATGCCAGAACATACCAAACCAAACAGACCAAACAAGACTGCCTTTCTTCTGACGCTGCTCAAATGTAGATGATTCACGTATAATTTAACCTTTAACCCTTTCCCTCATATAGACGCTTTCTGACGCCTCTGCTGCAGACGTCTTTTTGAAAACATAGTGACAAAAGAAGAAATTGCTCAAAACGAGCAATTTCTCCTTTTGACACAATGTTTTCCACTTTTAGTCATAGGTTATCCATTTAATGAAAGAGATTTTCTATTTTTTTAACAAAATACATTCAAAGTCGTCTGCTGCAGAATTGTCGTATGAGGGAAAGGGTTAAATGAGCAATATGTGAAACTTTGTCACCATCGAATCTATGAGTCAAAATGTGAATGAAATTGCACGCAATTCACAAGTGAGCACATAGGCCCGTACACACAGTTTAGAATGGGCGGCGTTAACCATGAATGAAATGGAAACTTTTTATCATTTCCAATACTACAGATTTATCACCGATACAATAAGACACAGTACTTGGTCAAAAACAAACATTCCATTGTAACACGATGCGACCGTAACGCAGATTGGACACAAGATATTATTAACAGTTAACTTTTCCCCATAAACAGACGCATTATAACGATTCTGCAGCCGAAGACGTTTAAAAACGTTGTGACAAAAGGAGAAATTGCTCATATTGAGCAATTTATCCTCTTGTCACAATGTTTTCAACTTCTTTCAGTTTGTATTCCTTCATATATAGAGGGTTGCCATGTTTTTAGCTATGTGTTAACAAAGTCGTTTGTTGCTGATTTGTTTGATGTGGGACAGGGTTAATTGAATGTCCTCAGTGTAACGCTTCGAACCCTTTTAGGGTCGAAGTTACGTTCACCAATCTTACGGTAGGATTCGGTTGAAACTTTGGCCGAACTTTGAAAGAAAGAAATCCATTTATTATAAATCAAACAACGTTCTTTGGTTAAAAAGATAGGTCCTGTGCGTTTGTTTCAAACTGGTCATGCTTATACAAGTATACAGTACACTGTTGAAAAAAACACTATTAAGCTAACGAAACACAATTTTGTCTCAAAACTTTAAAAGTGCAAAGGAGCATATATGTCCAGTCTAAATAGGATTCGAACCTGTGGCACGGTGGAATAAACGTCTACTGTAATATGTAGGGAACCGTTTATTGTACAATAGATACATGAAAAAGGCAATTGAGCAGAAAGATAAACGATAAGATATAATTGTTTTCAAAATATCAATGACAACAATACTAGCTCACCATTTACCACTACATAGTAATTCGTTTTTCTTGGTCCAAGAATTAAGAAAATTCATATCAAAATAGTACATAATTGATATAAAAAGTGTACAAGTACATGTATACATGTATATAGTACACAATTAATATAAACATTGTACAATTACATTCATACCCATCCACATTCTAATGTCGCATATAGGAAAGACATAGATTATTTAACATTGAAAAACTATATGCAAACTTCAAACATTGGTCAATGATTGCACTTTTAGCATATTCAAAATGTTCAGGAAATAGCAAGGAAAACGTACATTTCACGATTAAATTGATAATATTTCACAGTTTGCCTAACAATTTGTATAGGGCTGACCAAAATAGTTCATCTGTACCCTGATGAATACGTAACAAGGTCATTTTACAATAGATTTCTATGTAAATTGACCATTTATAAGCATGCGAAAGTTCATCTTACACGGGCACTACTGGCAATTAGCTATTTCAGTGCCGAATTACCAAAAGTAGACTTTTCCATGTTCAAAATCGGCCGATTTCAATTTTCAACAATGAGTCAAACAATGGTGAGTTCAGGTGTGACAGCTCGTTACGAGCTGACTCTTCTGAATCTGTATTGTTTTGCTGAAACCTAAATATTGCCATTGGCGCTGGAAGAGTAAAAAAAAACTTTTTGTATTTTCAGTAATATTTACACGCTGTCATGGATCGAGGTATAGGTAACGTGAATGAGGATTTCCTCACGTGTGCTATATGTAAGGACGATTATACCGATCCGAGAGGGCTACCGTGTCTACACGCATTCTGCAAGAAATGCATTTCAGAACACATCCTTAAAGCAACTAAAGGTCAAAGAGCGCCTACGGTATTTGACTGTCCAACATGCAAGCGTTCGGTGGATGCTCCAGATCCACACCAACCGGCTATGGCGTGGGCGGAAATGCTTCCGAGAAGTCATTTGATCAATAGCTTGTTGGACAGCGTACGGCTCAGAAATGACGTCAGTAAATGTGACCCCTGCTTCCGGCGGAAGGACAAGGTCATTGCCGCGAAATGGTGTAAAGAATGTGCCGAGGCCCTTTGTGAGCAGTGCGTGTCTTTCCACAAGTCTCTGAAGTATTCCCAGAATCACACTCTGCTCGAGTTCGAGGAACTACGCCAACAACCCATCAAAAACACTCTGCCACGCCCGCCCTGCCCGACCCACGAAAATACAACCCTCGGGTTCTTCTGCGAGGATCATCAGAAAGTGTGTTGTTCATCTTGCATCACCGTCGATCATAGGAAATGTTCACACGTGACTACGAGTGTGGATGCAGCGGCTAGATATAGAAATGAGGTCGATGCACTGACAGAAAAATTACGACATCAAAATGGATGGTCCGCCAGAATAATGGAGAATCGTCAACATAGTATGAAGCTCCTCAGTGACGCAGAAACCCAGCTGAAAAATCAAATAGTCGGGATTAGGCAGCAGATGGAAGAACTCCTAAGAATGGAAGAAAAGAAGATGCTAGAAGAGTTGAAATTGTTGAAGGGAAACGAGAGGCAAGCCTACGAGAAAGATATCACGAAATGCGAAGAAATGATGTGCACGACAAGCAACGCCCTGAACATACTGAAAACATCCACCCAACACGGGACTGACTCGGATATACTCATGTCGGTGAACAGCGTCAAGAAGGAAGCGAGAATCTGCGAGAAAGAGCTCGCCGAAATGTCGAAGAATCTAAGCGACATTCTCTTGATATTTACACCCGACCGGATGCTTTCTCAGGTTCTTGGTACTCTAACCGAGGTAGGTAAGATCTCCTACAGCAGAACGAACGTACATGTTCAGCCACCGTATAATATAAACGTACATAACATCTCGACGATTGAATCCGTCAGCCCTCTCTCAGAGAGAGCAACGCCTGATTCGCCGCAGTTGATCGAAAAGCAGAGAAAGATTGTAGACGATACTCCAAGATCATCACGATTATCACACACATCCAGAACCATCTCCAGACACTCTAGAACATCTCCTGCTTTGGATACATCACGTAGCTCATTAAACAGATCGAGACGTAGCAATACCTCACGAACATCGAAACTGAATGACACCCCGAGGTCACAGAAGTTTGAAGATACACCAAGGTCACAGAAGTATGAAGAAACGCCAAGGTCAAAGGCGTCCAAAATGTCGTACATATTTCAAGGCGTTTTTAATCTAGAAACAGAGGACGGCTCACACTCGAGGAGTCAAAGCTTGCTGTCTCCAGTGACGCCAATGGGCCGCACCTCACGTCAGCTTGTGGCGTCTCAAACTGCCGCTTTAGAATATTTCTTTAAGGTATGTAGCTACATTGATTTAGTTTATGGAACTTTATTATATGTGTATGTTGCCATTATAAATGGTTATCGAGCATTTATGAAAACAGATTCAGCTCTATATCAACGGACATTGTCTCATTTCCTGCTAGAAGATGTCTCACAAGGACATTGTTTATAGCTGCTTTTGTAAAATTTTACCAAGATCTTATCTGTTTGTGTCTGACTCTTTTACACATTATTTGGACTCGTATGAGACGACTAATTGTACGTAACTTTCTTCTGTTATTTAGCTTTCTTTTCAATTAATTAACCTTTCTCTGAGAAAGTAATATCAATTATCAATAATCAGTATGACACGATATCTGCCTTAACCCTTTTCAACATACAACAAATATGCAGCAGACCATGTTGAAAAGATTTGAGCCGTTCCACGAGAAAACCAGCATTATTGACCCTGCGAAAAGTATCGACCAGAATCAGCTTAAGCATGCCGCGCAGGCTAATCCGAGCAGAAACTGTTCACCTCCTCTGGATTTTCTGTATCAGGAATCATTACTCTATACCCCTATTCCCCTTAGACGGAATGTGTCGGCCCGGATCAGTCTGCTCGGACTGTCGGTATTCTCGTGGATCGGCTCATTTAAGTGAAATATTGGAAATCTCTATAAATTAAAGTATGATTATTGATGAGTTTTGAAAATATTCTCGCAAAGGAGAAATTGCACATTATGAGTAATTTCTCCATTTGCCACAATAATTTCAAAAGTCGTCTGTTGTAGATGCGTGCAGGTGGGAAATGATTAATGTTTTAAATACGGAACTTAGACACTAATATCGTGTTTTGAAGTAATATTATCTAGAAGAATACAATACAGTACTATCATCGAGATAACATATAAGATACCATGTACAACGTTTTGGTCAGATACGACGCTGGATTCACGTCGGTTGATTCTAGTTGACACTGTTTATATTGGTTGACAGTGTTTATATTGATTGACATTGTTTATATTGGTTGACAGTGCTTATATTTGTTGACACAGTTTATATTTGTTGATAGTGTTTATATTGGTTGACAGTGTTTATATTGGTTGACACTGTTTATATTGGTTGACATTGTTTGTATTGATTGACATTGTTTATATAGGTTGACACTCTTTATATTGGTTGACAGTGTTTCTATTGGTTGACACTGTTTATGTTGCATGAAGACCTTTCTCTAGTGAACTTCACATATTATTTTTGACAGGCCAGATCAGCACAGGATCGTGAAAACTGCATTCTTACTGGGGCCACGTACTTAGAGGACGGACGAATTATACTGGTGGATCAAATGTTGAGAAAACTCAAGTTGTTCGACCAGAACTACAAATGGATGGGAGAGAAAGTGTTACCGGCGCGTCCCTATGACGTCACTAACGTCAACGAAAACGAAATTGCCGTGACGTTTCCGAGGGAAAAACGAATACAGGTCTTCGCAGGTAATTCTTATCCATCTTACTTCGTTACCTACCCTTTTAATATATTACAGACTTACAGTAGACGTTTTTGAAAACTTCTCGGGAAAAATGGAAACTATCTATAAATGAGAGTATAAATGAGCCGTCCCGAGAGAAAATCAACAGTGTGGACTCTGTGTAAAGTATCGACCCGTATCAGCCTAAGCATGCCGCGCAGGCTAACCCGTATAGACACTTTTCGCCTCCTGTAGATTTTCTGCTTCGTGAATCATTACTCTATACCTCTATCCTCCTGAGACGGAATGGGCCGATACATTACGCTGAGGCCATTATGTTGGTTTTCTCGCGGAACGGCTCAAATATTAGATAGATTTGATGACATTGTTGCAAATTGATAAACATCATGAAGCAATATCACCTGGTGCAGATGCATCGAAATACGTCTTCAAGTTGATAAGGGGGTTTAAATCTGATTTGATAGGCCATGCAATAGGAATGAACTTTATCTCGTTATAATATTTCCCATGATCAAGACCAGACGTCAAGTATGGTGACCAGTATATAGTTTAAACATATTTTTTTTGCCATATAAATAATACACAAGATGATATACAACCTTCATTATGCATATGACAAAAGGGTTAGACTACAAGTTCTAACAACTAAGACTATAAGATCATATACTGTCTTTGAATTAACAAATAGTTAAAGGCAAAACAGATTAAATAAAAAAGACAATGTGTTCCGACTTGAGTTGGCAAGACAATTTTTTTGTTATCTTACTTCACTTAATAAGTGGTTGGTAAATTTAAAAAAAAAAAAAAAAAAAAAAAAAATATTAATCAAGACTAAGTATGATAAAGTTAAAATATAATATTATATATTATTGTGGTATTTGACGTGTGATGTAAAGCTAGAAACAAAACCCCATTAGTTTCATGTATATGGTTCAATGACTGATTCCGAAACCGACATATGACAAGACTTTTTTCCCTACTCAACTAAAATATATTTGATATCAGCATCAAATGGTAAAAATAATTTATTAGTCTGGCAAGTTGATGTAAAATGACGTCCATACAAGTTTGTTTCAGACAACCCATTCAGTGATTTCAATACCTAACAATGTTTATAGAGATGGATTAACCTTGAGATATGCTATTTTTTGGATCTTCCGAATTACAATCAGTTGAATAAACGAATAGTTATTGTGGGAATGATAAAGGTGCATGTACATAAAATACAAATCACCCGCCTACGGTATTTAACCCTTTCCCAAAATGCATACACAATGTGACGTATTTGCAGCAGACGACCTTTGAAAAGATTTGGAAAAAATGACTTATTTTCAATTTTACCTTCAACTGTATTCAATAATATTATATTTGATTTATAAAGATCTTTACCTGCACGTTTTCAATAATGTATACTACATATATTTTACGTTGGAAAAGGGTTAGAAAAGACATGATTACATCTATTACGAAGATTTATAAAAATACGGGGGGGTGTGCAACAAAGCATTTCCAAGAAGGGAATCAATTCTAATTTGAGCCGTCCCATGAGAAAACCAACAGTATGGCCTCCGCGTAATGTATCGACCCAGATCATCCTGCGCAGTCTGCGAAGACTGATTTGGGCCGACATATTCCGACTCAGGGGGATATAGGTTTAGAGTAATGATTCCTGATACAGAAAATCCACAGAAGACGAAAAGTGTCTATCCGGGTAAGCCTGCGCGGCATGCTTAGGCTGACTAGGGTCGATACTTTAAGCAGAGTCCACATTGTTGGTTTTCTCGCGAGACGGATCATTTGTGATTATTATTTGCCCGGATGATATGAAATGACGCCATAATAAAGCTATACACAATTTGCATGTTTAAAGTAGTTTTTCACTTCTATATGGTTAGAAGTCCAGAATTAACACCAACTATTTGGACATTATTCTAAGGTCGTAGATCTGAAACTAAGTCCTAGATATGCCCTGCGTTCCAAATGCGATTTACATTAAAGAAAATAATATATCTTACGCCAGTGATGGTATTTTTTCAGCATTTTCGAAAAATTCTACTTCGTTTTACTTGAACGGAATTATGGATATCTGTTTAGCGACACGATTCTTAAAAATGTCTACCGAACTCTTGGATCTTCACGGATAAAAAGTTGCATGTGATAGTTAAAATAACTTACGTTGAAACTTTGTATAATATGTCTTCCAAAGGGAAGAAAGACAGTAAAACACTGTATATCATTAAAACTCTTTAATAATCGAACTTTATCAAGATTTTTTTATTTTTTTTAAATCTGGATAAAGACCAAGTGGTCGAAAATTCGATTATTAAAGAGTTTTACTTACGTTTTTATAGCTAGTAAATCTTTCAACATTATAGTGCGCCAGACTGACTTCTTACCTACGTTTACAATCAACACGGGGGCCAAGTGCTGGGGTTTGACTTACAATTCTATCTCGAAGAGGTTTGCCGTCTGCTGCTACACACAGCCGCCGTGTATTAAACTTTTCTCGAGGAACGATGGGCGGGAACTTAAGTCATTGTCACGTGACCGAACTGGTGTGGAATTATTCTTCTTTCCCGACTATGTCGCTATGGACAGTCAAGGTAAATTTTCAACGTTCAATACGTGTGTTATTTACTGGTTTGAATATATCGTGTGTTAAGTTTCACTCTTGGTAATCTATGGTGGCATATTACTGACGTAAGATAACTTTATAACGTTTTGTGTACAACATTGACAGGTTATCTAATATAACATGTTCAATTTACACAGAAAATATTACGTGCTCAATGTACACGGAGTATATAACGTGTTCAATCTACATGAAGAATGGTACGTGTTCGACTTACACGAACAATATTGCGCGTTCAATTTACACGAAGGAATATAACGTATTAAATTTACAGAGAGAATATTACGTGTTCAATTTACACGAAAAACAAATGGTACGTCTTCAACTTACAAGGAAGATATGATGTGTTCAATTTACGGGGAGACTATTACGTGTTCAATTTACGGGGAGACTATGTATGTGTTCAATTTACGGGGAGACTATTACGTGTTCAATTTACGGGGAGACTATTACGTGTTCAATTTACGGGGAGACTATTACGTGTTCTTTTTGTTTCATTTTACCATTTTCTAACCACAGGTCGTAATTTATTCGTGACGGATAAGTACAAGAAGTCTGTTATTGGTATAACAATGGACGGGGAGAAGCAGTGGGAATGTAGTTATCATGGACTGAAGAACCCACGTGGTATTGCCATACATAAACATAAGATTTATGTTGCTGGTTGTCGATCACACAGGTAAGTAATATCATTAAACTTTCTATCACGTAATTGTGACGTTTTATTTGTTTGAATGATGTTGTAAACCATTTTCAACACTACTTCAGTTGTTAAATGGCATTTCCTAGGTTATTTACCAGTACTGCATTTAAGCTTTACCATGCACTAGTGCATAAGACGTTTTACCGACCTCGTTACCCTGAGTGTTGGGAAAATCTTTAGTATGAATCGACCTTTAATCGAACCCTGGTCTCCGGTTGTGCTACATTGTTCGCATAGGGCTGTGACGGTATATTCAGTACATGTAGTTGCCTCGTATCGAACCGTTCTGCTACATTGTTCGCATATAGGGCTGTGGCGGTGAATTCAGTACATTTAGTTGCCTCGTATCGAAACGTTCTGCTACATTGTTCGTATAGGGCTGTGACGGTGTATTCAATACATTTAGTTGCCTCATATCGAAACGTTCTGCTACATTGTTCGTATAGGGCTGTGACGTTGTATTCAGTACATTTGGTTGCCTCATATCGAACCGTTCTGCTACATTGTTCACATAGGGCTGTGGCGGTGTATTCAGTACACTTAGTTGCCTCGTATCGAACCGTTCTGCTACATTGTTCACATAGGGCTGTGACGTTGTATTCAGTGCACTTAGTTTCCTCGTATCGAACCGTTCTGCTACATTGTTCACATAGGGCTGTGACGTTGTATTCAGTACACTTAGTTGCCTCGTATCGAACCGTTCTGCTACATTGTACGCATAGGGCTGTGACGTTGTATTCAGTACATTTAGTAGCCTCGTATCGAACCGTTCTGCTACATAGGATACATGCACATATTTCCGTCTGGTAATTGCTTGACGATTGTACCAATGGGCTGTCAGTCTACGTGAAAAAGCAACAAGTTGCTTGGAAAGTATGTTGTATTGAGAACTAGTGTGAGAAAACCAGGAAACATATGAGAAGTAAACTGGCCGCCGTGATATGACGGAACAAAATGTTGGCGTTAAACCCTTATCAATCAATCAATCAATCAATCAATCAATCAATCAATCAATCAATCAATCAATCAATCAATCAATCAATTGACGATTGTCTGGAGCAATACTGAAATGATTGGTTATTAAACCTCATTCTGATTAATTCATGCACATTATGTCATCATCCTTGACCTAAATACGTTATTGTTTATTTACCAATTAGCAATAGTTGAAAGCGAACGTGAATATGATAGACTTAAACATTTTGACTTCTGAAACCAATTTTGTATAACCTGTGTCACTATGCCAGCAGACATATCCGCGCCATCAGACCAAGCTAAACGTTTGGCTGCTCAACTCAAACTATGTATCTTGATTATCCTAGAATAAGCTATGAGCTATGTCACAGGCAAAGCTGTGCACGTACTTTTAAAAATGAAGCATTGAAACATTTAATTATACTACAGGATAATTCTTGGTCAACAGACGTGCTAAAGAGATAGCACAAACACAATAAGAAATGTTCTAATGCATACCGATATTTGATTTCACCTATATAAAGACTGATCTTTAGTTCATCTTAAAGTCTCGTAAAATGAAATGAATAATGCCCCGCTTTGTATAGTCATATGAGATATACACCGATGACGCTTGTATAGTTGAATAAGAAATGCCTCGATGCCATTTGTATAGTTGAATAAGAAAAGCACCGATGCCTTTTGTATAGCCCCGATGCGATTTGTATAGTTGAATAAGAAATGCCCCGATGCCATTTGTATAGTTGAATAAGAAAAGCACCGATGCCGTTTGTATAGCCCCGGTGCGATTTGTATAGTTGAATAAGAAATGCCCCGATGCCATTTGTATAGTTGAATAAGAAATGCCCCGATGCCATTTGTATAGTTGAATAAGAAATGCCCCGATGCCATTTGTATAGTTGAATAAGAAAAGCACCGATGCCCCTTGTATAGTCGAATAAGAAAAGCACCGATGCCATTTGTATAATTGAGTAGGGGAAAGCCCCGAAGCCCCTTGTATAGTTGAATAAGGAATGCCCTGATACCGTGTGTATAGTTAAATAAGAAAAGCCCCGATACCCTTTGTAAAGTTGAATAAGAAATGCCCCGATGCCCTTTATATAGTCGAATAAGAAAAGCACCGATGCCCTTTGTATATTTGAATAAGAAATACCCCGATGTCCTTTGTATAGTTGAATAAGAAAAGCACCGATGCCCCTTGTATAGTCGAATAAGAAAAGCACCGATGCCATTTGTATAATTGAATAGGGGAAAGCCCCGAAGCCCCTTGTATAGTTGAATAAGGAATGCCCTGATACCGTTTGTATAGTTAAATAAGAAAAGCCCCGATACCCTTTGTATAGTTGAATTAGAAATGCCCCGATACCCTTTGTATAGTTGAATAACAAATGCACCGTTGTACATTGTATAGTTGAATAACAAATGCACCGTTGTACATTGTATATGTGAATAAGGAATGCAACGATGCTCTTTATATAAGATTCCTTGTTATATTTCAGTGTCGTCATGTTGACAACCGACGGCGAAATCATCGGGGACGTCATAGTGGAAGGGATCTCATTCCCCAATAAAATCTGTTTGAGTCCCGGAGCGGATCGCCTTCTAGTTACTCAGTTTCAGGGAACGCTTATTGATATAGAGAGAAACACCGTTAAAGTGTACAGACTAGAATAGACGCTTTATTTATTCGTATTCCTTGTATTTTAAAACCTTTTCACTTTGGTCAACTTTTCTAGTTTTCGCAATAAGGAACCGTAGTCGGTTATCTGCCCTTGTTTAGCAGGTACTCGTTAGGTGGCGCTGACATTATCCGGACATTGGGACCCATTCGGCAACAGCGCCATCTATTTTAAAAAATTAAAGTCGCTCGACAAACGTCTAAGAAAAGATGAAATTGAAAATTTGGACACATGAACTTTTCATTATGAGAAATGGTAAGCCATCTGCTGTGGAGGTGACTAAGGTAGTCCATATCAAGGAAATGGTTTTAATGAGAATAGAAAATTAACTTGACAAAGTTTGGACCGATTGAGTTGAGTTATGACGTGTGCCTTAATTAAAACCATACACATTTCCTATATCGTATGTGTTGCTCATACGACAGGCAGCCTTGCATGTGGAAAACTGACATTTTAACACACAGTCATCTCGGTTAAACTCGTAAACTTATGATAGAACATTCCTAATTGTCTCTGTCATTTCCGTATCACCTATCTTTAGAATGAATATAGATATAGGCTACGACGAAAAACTAGATTGATTGATTAATTGATTGGGGTTTAACGCCGTTTTCAACAACTTTTCAGTCATATCACTGCCACCAGTTCACCTTCTCATGCGTTTCCTGGTTTTCCCACACCAGTACACCACACAACATACTTTCAGAGCAACTGGCTGCTTTTCCACATAGATTGTTAAAACAGCCCATTGGTGAAATACGAATGACGCATGTCATAGTGACTTTTGTCAAACGTACGTCGGAAAGAATGTTGGCCGAGCTGGGATTCTAAATCACAACCCCTGGATTGACAGCCCGTGTCGCTACCGAAAAACTAGAATTGTAGAGCCACTGGTTGTTTAACTCTCGTACCCAAACAACGGTGATAAAACAAAGCCATATTTTAGGCTAATGAATAACAATCATTGGATTTGTGATAGGTTTCCGGTTTGTGATTCGTTATTGATGAACTCTGATATGCATATGGACTTGGCGCTGTGAGGATTCTCAAATTGAAGTTTGCTTTTTCTATAACGTGATTCGTCGAAAACCATCATTCTGGAGAGTTTTATATGTTTTTCCCCGAACACGTCAATTATTTGACGGCAATCAGTTCAAACGAGTTCTTTATTTTCAATCCGTCAATCAAATGTCATTCGGTATCTTAATTAACCCTTTCCCTCACATAGACGCTTTATGACGCCTCTACAGCAGACGGCTTTTTGAAAACATAGTGACAAAAGAAGAAATTGCTCAAAACGAGCAATTTCTCCTTTTGCCACAATGTTTTCCACTTTTATTCATAGGTTATCCATTCAATTATAGAGATTTTGTATTTTTTGACAAAATATGTTTAAAGTCGTCTGCTGTAGATTTGTTGTATGAGGGAAAGGGTTAAGGACAAAGAATACCGAAGGAAAGACAGCAGTTACGCAACCGTATCTGAATCGTTACTCAAGAACGTTAACCCCTTCCCTCATACGACAATTCTGCAGCAGACGACTTTGAACATATTTTGTCAGTAAATAGAAAATCTCTATAATTGAATGGATAACCTATGATAACCTATGACTAAAAGTGGAAAACATTGTGGCAAAAGGAGAAATCAGGGCATGAATATTCACGCTTTAAGAGCGTTGAGACAATCTTTACTTACTTGGTTTGAACTTGAAGTAATGTATTGATAGTTTCTAAGCATGGACGCGGTGGTAGTCTAGTTCATGAAGGTTAAGTTCGATACAGATAGATATTATTATGCAGAAAAGATGTTACAATCCGTCAGCAAACATGTATGAATGCATTGGACAATGTATCAATTTCCTGCCATTTCTCGTAGCAGAGATAATTAACTGATCAGCTTCTCCCTTCGGTATGCAATATACAACATGCATATACAATATAGTTACAATTACAATGACAATGTCACTGTCAGTTACAATACATAAGGTTATAACAAACATTTAAATACAAATAACAAATTATATTGATTCTTTATACATGTATCTAGGTCTTCGTTGGTTGAAATCATTGATTATTTCATAGATGCGTGGAGAAAGACTGAACACGAGTAATTTATATTTTTTCCACGAACATATTTCCATTTGATATAAGCGTATACATACATGTAATATGTTATTTATTTCTGAGTATTTCAGCTCTGTTCTATTGTGATTAATTCATTCTGTCTTACTGTGACTGTTTTATGATTTTAGTGATAATTCATAGCTTACTGTGATACTTTTTAGCTCACCTGAGCTTTGCTCAAGGTGAGTTAATGTGATCGCCTTTTGTCCGGCGTCCGTCGTGCGTCGTGCGTCGTCAGTCGTCCGTCGTGCGTCAACTTCTTCTCCTCAGTAACCAGTGGGTCAATTGGGATGAAACTTAACAGAAAGCATCCTCTCAATGACGTCATCAGAATTCCTTCAAATTTTTGGGATCCATGCAGAATTCTGGTTTCCATGGCAATGAAATAAAAAAGAACTTCAAAATTCTTCTTCTCCCAAACTGGTGGGCAGATTTTCAAATAAGTTTGTAGAAATGTTCCTTGGATGACCCTCTATCATATTCCTTCAAGCCATGTTGATTGGTCGAAAAACATGGCCGCCAGGGGGGCGGGGCTATTTTACCTTATATAGCTATAGTGAAAACTTAAAACATCTTCTCCTCCAAAAGTGTCAGAACGATTTTCAAATAATTTTGTAGAAATGTTCCTTGGATGACCCTCTATCAGATTCCTTCAAGCCATGTTGATTGGTCGAAAAACATGGCCGCCAGGGGGGCGGGGCTATTTTGCCTTATATAGCTATAGTGAAAACTTAAAACATCTTCTCCTCCAAAAGTGTCAGAACGATTTTCAAATAATTTTGTAGAAATGTTCCTTGGATGACCCTCTATCAGATTCCTTCAAGCCATGTTGATTGGTGAAAAAACATGGCCACCAGTGGGCGGGGCTATTTTGCCTTATATAGCTATAGTGAAAACTTAAAACATCTTCTCCTCCAAAAGTGTCAGAACGATTTTCAAATAATTTTGTAGAAATGTTCCTTGGATGACCCTCTATCAGATTCCTTCAAGCCATGTTGATTGGTGAAAAAACATGGCCACCAGGGGGCTGGGCTATTTTGCCTTATATGGCTATAGAGAAAACTCAAAAAATCTTTTCCTCCGAAATTGTCTGGCCGATTTTCAAATAATTTTGAAGAAATGTTCCTAGGGTGACCCTCTATCAGATTCCTTCAAGCCAAGTTGATTGGTCGGAGATTATAGCCGCCAGGTGGTGGGGCTTAAATGGCTTAAGTGAAAAAAAAAAATCAGGTGAGCGATTCTAGGGCCATCATGGCCCTCTTGTTTCTTTTTTTTATGATCATGTATTAATGTACTGTAGACATAGGAATAATAAAACAGGTTTCATGTTATAATACACGACTTGTAATTTTATTTCAAGGGGAACTCGTAACAAAATGATTTTGTAGTGTTATTAAATGACTTATTGTATAACGATAACTCGAACGGCCGGAAAAGGAGAGCATTTGTACATGCTTTATGTATATTTACATGAAATACACCCTGAGCTGTCCCGCGATAAAACCAACATTATGGCCTCTGCGTAATGTATCGACCCAGATCAGCCAGCGCAGTCCGCGCATGCTAATCCGGGCCCACACATTTCGTCTCAGGGGGGATATAGTTATAAAGTAATTATTCCTGAAACAGAAAATCCACAGGAGGCGAAAAGTGTCTCTCCGGGTAAGCCTGCACAGCATGCTAAGGCTGATCCGGGTCGCTACATTACGCAGAGGGCCATAATGTTGGTTTTCTCGAGGGACGGCTGAGGTCCCTTATCTTTAGAAAACATCGACAGCAAACGACTTTAGAAAACATTCTAGGAAAGGAGAAATAGCTCATAATCAGCATTTTCGACTTATCTCATTCGGTAATAACACTTCCATTTTTTCGACTTATCTCATTCGGTAATAACACTTCCATTTTTTCGACTTATCTCATTCGGTAATAACACTTCCATTTTTTCGACTTATCTCATTCGGTAATAACACTTCCATTTTTTCGACTTATCTCATTCGGTAATAACACTTCCATTTTTTCGACTTATCTCATTCGGTAATAACACTTCCATTTTTTCGACTTATCTCATTCGGTAATAACACTTCCATTTTTTCGACTTATCTCATTCGGTAATAACACTTCCATTTTTTCGACTTATCTCATTCGGTAATAACACTTCCATTTTTTCGACTTATCCCATTCGGTAATTACACTTCCATTTTTTCGACTTATCTCATTCGGTAATAACACTTCCATTTTTTCGACTTATCTCATTCGGTAATAACACTTCCATTTTTTCGACTTATCTCATTCGGTAATTACACTTCCATTTTTTCGACTTATCTCATTCGGTAATAACACTTCCATTTTTTCGACTTATCTCATTCGGTAATAACACTTCCATTTTTTCGACTTATCTCATTCGGTAATAACACTTCCATTTTTTCGACTTATTTCATTCGGTAATAACACTTCCATTTTTTCGACTTATCTCATTCGGTAATAACACTTCCACTTTTTCGACTTATCTCATTCGGTAATTACACTTCCATTTTTTCGACTTATCTCATTCGGTAATAACACTTCCATTTTTTCGACTTATCTCATTCGGTAATAACACTTCCATTTTTTCGACTTATCTCATTCGGTAATAACACTTCCATTTTTTTGACTTATTTCATTCGGTAATAACACTTCCATTTTTTCGACTTATCTCATTCGGTAATAACACTTCCATTTATTTATATTCTCTGCTGCAAAGTTGTTGTTGTAGTCGGGATGCCAAATTTCCTTTCATATTATTCCTTACTCCATCTACGGCTATTACTGGCTTTTAAGCTGATCCAAATTTAGCTGAAAGATGTCTGGATTTTTGTTGTTGTGGATTTCCGTCGTTTTCAACGGAATTTCAGTCATATCATGGCGATGAAACACTTATTATTGATGGCCTGAGTGACAAATCAGTACAAGGCTATGGAATGTGCCTTGCCCATGGACAGTCCCCCATGACCGCCGCGAGTGGTGTTTAAACCCGGGACGACCGGACCCAAAACTCCCACGCTCACCACTCGATCAATGCGTATTCCTCGATAGTGTTCATTAAACTGTTATATCAATGATTTAGATCTGAAGGTTTATACAAGCGTTTGCATCACAATTTCCGTCTTTTAACCCTTTCCCTCATACGACAATTCTGCAGCAGACGACTTTGAACATATTTTGTCGAAAAATAGAAAATCTCCATAATTGAATGGATAACCTATGACAAAAAGTGAAAAACATTGTGTCAAAAGGAGAAATTGCACGTTTTGTGCAATTTATTCTTTTGTCACTATGTTTTCGAAAAGCCGTCGTCTACTGCAAAGGCGTCAGAAAGCGTCTATATGAAGGAAAGGGTTAACTCAAAGTCCTATTAAATTGATGAATATGTTCTCAAAAAAACTCTTACTTGTGGCACCAAAAGCGTTCTGTTTTATGGTCAAATAGAGGTTTAAGAACATATTAAACACCCCCCTATCTGGAGATTTTTTTATAATTAAAATAGTAAATACATTTTGTAAATTTCTGTTTAAAAAAAATATAACAAATCATCTGAAAGCAACGAAATATTGTTTATTTATGTTTGGTACAAGTTCAATTGACTGCATGAATAGACAGAAGTTTTCAAAAAGCGGAAGTCAGGAAGTCAGTCGAACCTGTCTATCATTGGGTCACGTGATAAATTCAGCCAGTGACAGATCATTTGTTCTGGTAAAAGACGCGGTGATGTAGCCTCTCAAGCTTCCATTAACTATTTCAATAATCGCAACAATAGGCTGTCGACGGTTTGACGGCTTTATTGTCCTTGATCAAAAAGATGTTTTCCTTGTTACGTATCATTGCTCATGCCTCTGTGAGAATTTTGATGTTTCCACTTAGCTATTTAGTTGAGCAAGAACTAAAATAAATCCATAGCCGGTTCAAATCCAATATAAATAATATTAATTATTTTTTATTAAAATACATATTTAGACAAAACCCGGTTGAGCTTTTTGCAAACAATGCAGATTCAGGTGAGTCAGCTCGTAACGAGCTGTCTCACCTGAAATCTGCATTGTTTGGCTGTGAGTTATAAGAAATTCTAATTTAAGAAAAAGACAACTTGTCCATTAATTTAAACAACGGAAAAAGGAAAACACTTTGTTTGGATCCATCGAAAACAGCACGTATTAAAGGTGCTGAACGCCAGATTGGAGATCAACATTTTGAAATATTGCAACTTCTGAAAATATTGCTAATTGTGCCAACAAAGTAAGTAATAAGTAGTTCAAAAACTATTTTAACTGTAAGTGTTGAAAAACTGTCAATTGAAAGTCATGAAAATGTACACAATTATGCTTTCCGGGTATATCTACCCAGTATAAATGAAGCAAAAACGATCCATATGTAGATGGCAGATGGTTTATGGTACTGGAAAGTGAAATTAATACTCTAAATTAATCACAGAATTATGATTCTAATACCTCAAGAAGACGTTTGAACAGTTTTAAAACATTGACTATAATATCTATGTTCTGGAGTTCAGCAAGATCAGACAGATAGCTTGGATTTGGATTCTAGAGTTAATCTTAACCTTTTCCCCACATGTAGGACGCTTTCCAACGCCTCTGCAGCAAACAATTCTAGTCTCCTATTGTTTTACTAATACAAAATTATTTGAAAATCAGCCCGACACTTTCGGAAGAGAAGATTTTTTAAGTTTTCACTATAGCCATATAAGGCAAGAGAACCCCGCCCCCTTGCGGCCATGTTTTTCGACCAATCAACTTGGCTTGAAGGAATCTGATAGAGGGTCAACCAAGAAACATTTCTACACCATTATTTGAAAATCGGCCTGACACTTTCTGAGGAGATCTTTTTTTAAGATTTCACTATAGCCATATAAGGAAAAAAAGCCCCGCCCCCTGGCGGCCATGTTTTAAGACCAATCAATATGTATTTCAAGTCGTCTGCTGCAGATTTGTTGCACGTGGGATAGGGTAAATAATGCACTAGTCGCAAATAGTTGGTATCCTAGAGCGCAGACGAGATGAAGGGCGGTAAAGGAGACAAATGAAGCATGAATCATCAACACAAAGACTTGGCCTCTGTAAACAATTTATTTGCATGTACTAAATATCTCAACAATCTCGAGGAATAGATGACAAGACAAATATACGACGTTCCTTCAGTATGAGACGCGCCTGGCGACTTTGGGCTCTTATTTACTCCGTGTCCTTTAAAGTAACGGTGATGGACATTCCGTCTCCGTGAGATAGAGGTTTAGAGTAATGATTCCTTAGGAGGCGAAAAGTATATGTCCGGGTAAGCCTGCGCTTAGGCTGATGCGGGTTGATACTTTACGCAGAGTCCACAATGTTGGTTTTCTCGTGGAACGGCTCATATACAGATATACGTAAAAGGCAAGTTTCTAAAACTTCGTATGTATGATACGTTGTCCCTTTACCCCGCGGAACCCTTTCCCACATATCGACGATTGTTGACGCTTCTGTAACAAGCTGAATCGCATGAAATTAACCCTTTCAGCGCCGAATTGTTTAAAGTAGACTCTTCCATGTTCAATCTCGGACGACTCTATTTTCATGTTATAGGATTTTTGGAATATATTTATAACACACAGCCAAACAATGCAGATTTCAGGTGAGACAGCTCGTTACGAGCTGACTCACCTGAATCTGCATTGTTTTCAAAAAGCTCAATATTGCCTTTGGCGATGAAAGAGTTAACATTGTTTGCCTTATAGTTGTCAAACTATTGAACAAATCTTATTACATGACAAAAACAGTCACCCGATTTTTTTTACATGGAATAATTTACTTTAGGGAAATTCGGCGCTGATCGAGTCTAACGTAGCGTATATCAGGACTGAATAAGAGATCAAGTGATTCAAGAATTCTCGAATCAGTTGAAGATCGGATCTGAAATCTGATTGTATTAAACATCCAGTATGTCAACGGTTTTGATAGTGAAGCTGCGTGAAGCAATTTTGGGTCTTAATTTTGGGTCTTAATTTTGGGTCTTAATTTTGGGTCTTAATTTTGGGTCCCCGCAATTTTATCATACGAAAACATAATTGAGCCGTTCCGTGAAAAAACCAACATAATGGCCTCTGCGTAATGTGTCGACCAATATCAGCCTGGCCAGTCCGCGCAGGCTAATCCGGGCCGACACATTCCGTCTCAGGGGGATAGAGGTATAGTGTAATGATTCTTGAAACAGAAAATCCGCAGGAGGCGAAAATTGTCTGTCCGGGTTTACCCAAGCGACATGCTTAGGCTGATCAGGTTCGATACTTTACGCAGAGTCCACAATGTTGGTTATCTCACCAGACGGCTCATATTGGTATATTACTAGTTGGGCTTGACCTTCATTTTTTTTGGTCAGAATGTGCATTTATTGATTGTTTGGTATTTAACGCCAATTTCAACAATTTTTCAGTTATATCACGGCGGTTCCTGGGTAAGTTACAAGTACTACTGGTCTATTTATCAGTCATAATTATAACCCCGCAACACTGAGCGCCAAGGAAGGTAGGCATTGCCAACTGGTATGATAAGACCGGGGACCGAACCCGCGACCAACCACTCCCGAGGCGAACGCTCTACCACTGCACCACCGAGACATATAAGCGGACGGTGAAAACACTGGCGAGACTGTGCGAGTCTGAACGAGATTGTGCAATGCGTACGTAAGTCCGAGTCTTCACTGCACGCAGTTGCCCTTAGACACCATTTAAATTATATATGACTGTTAATTGTCATGAAATTGAGTCATATTAAGAATATAAGCTGCTGAGAGTCTGTCGCGAAGTTGATAACAAGTTAAATAGTATATATGTGTGTTTGTATATATTTGTATATGTATGTATGAGGATGTGTATGTGTATGTAAGTATATCGGTATGTATTTGTATGTATATATGTTTATGTACGTGTTTATATGGGTGTACGTATGCGTGTTTATATGGGTGTACGTATGCGTGTGTGCATAACTGAGTATAGAGGTATATATAAGTTGAAGGCCTTATGCTAGATAAGATTATTTTCTTTGTACATCAAAATACATCTTAATATGCAACCCTCATTACATAAAGATATTATTATTATTATTATTATTATTATTATTATAATTATTATTTAGCTGAACGTGGCTTAGTCGTTATTTTGTACGACCTTGATTTACGGTCTATTTTGTAGGCGGGCAGCCATATGCAACAATTTGTCTTCTACCAATCAGTTAAAAATCGATAATCGGCTATATAGAAATAAGAAGGGCAGTGTAACAAATGTGGGCATAACTTTCTTAATGTTTATTATATTTTAAGTTCGCATTCATATTTGGGAAGAACAAAATCTCTCGATTTCAATTATGTAATTTGCTTTAATTAGAAATAAAATTTAGGTGGGGGAATTTATATAAACATTAGGTGACCCTATATTCCTATTGAATTACATATGATTTTTGATAATTACACAGAAATTGCCATCAAATTTCGTTGGTTAATTAGTTATAACTTGTTTTCCTTTAAACTTTTTATAAGTTCGCATTCACATTCGTAAAGTATATTCATTTGTTTAAAGAAGGATATCATTTTTTATGAAATTAAGAAAGATTTAGGCGGGGGAATTAATGCTTTTGTCAAATAACATGTAAGTATTTTTTGTGTTCGGTGGAGTCCGTCAAACAGTAGCGGAAACTTACGAAGTTAATCGGATTTCACCGCTACTGGTTTTATGACTTCGATGTTTTATTGCAGGGCAATAAAATCTTATTCTTTCAGGGCAGGTTTTAAATATCTGGATAATTAAGAATTGAATTAAGAGTTAAATTTAAATCAAATATTTTTTATCCTCGCGCAATAACAATATGAATATTATTAAATAATAGCCCGCCGTTGACAGAATTATTACCTGTAAATTAAGGCCAATTATGTATTTGTCATATTTAAATGGGTTAAAAGAATAGGAACAATAATTCATTTTGAGTATCAGCGGAAAAAAAGTATACATGATACGTTGTCAATCTCACTAGGATTGATTATCCGATGTTGGTTATGGAAATAATACTGACCCAAAACTGTTAAATACATACGTTTGATGCGTAATAAAAAAAAAAAAAAAAAAGATCATGTAATCTACACAAATGTTATTAACTTTACTAAAATCATCTTAGATTAATACACTTTATTGTTCACACAGTGTTTATGTATGTTGACAATATTTATGTGCAAACGGAAATGCGGTAAAAACTGTTTTCATAATATATACAAATAAAAACATTTTAATTGCTACCTTTTTGCAATAAAAATATGCCAGCTTCTTGTAATTTTTATATAAAATGTGAAAAAAATTAAGGAAACACAATTTGTGTTATTAAGATAACCCTTTTGTTATTATTAACACACTATTATTTCTAAAAAGTTAATTAAAACTACAAAAAGTATTTTCTTTTTTTTTAATACTGTTTATGACAACTCTCAATGGATACCTTGTAATTATGATGCTGTTTTTCAAAACATCATCTCAATTTTAATGTATTATTATAAGTGTCAAATGTGTGTATTCAGGTTAATCTGTAATGCTCTAATAGACACTGCCCCGGGCGTTTTATAAGTTAATTGGGTCATAAAAACCAGGATTGACATTTTCTGCCATTTGTTATTATCAGCGTGACTTAATATAGATTAAATTAAAAGTTACGACATAATATTTATTATTATTGTTATCAGTTTCATGAAAATATTTAATATCATTTCTGAATAATGGATTTTCTGTATTGTTTATTTTGATACAGGTTGGATTGATTTTATTTTCAAAGCAAATCCAAATATAATTTGAACTTATGAAGTATGGGTTCTGATCTTCGTATACAAAATAGCTAAAATCTGCATATTAAGCTGAGAAGTTAAAAATCTTACATTATCATTTTTGATTTTTTTATATATATATAGCGACTTTCAGTTTTATATTGGTGGCTGAAGTCAGCCCTAAGTGAATCTCTTTGTTTTTTAATACAAAAGTAAAACTGCTCGGATTATACTTTTTATTAAACACTTTATTATAAATTCATGCTTCGGCTTTTTTTAAATTAAATTAATGGTTATTTTTTTATGAAAAATCAATTTTAAACTTGATTTTATATTAAAACGTAAAACACAAATTTTGCTATGCTCTTTTAAATATAGCATATCCCTATAATAAAACCGTTAACCTACCAAGATCAAAACTGCTAAATCCGTTTGAATTACCCTGATGATTTATGATTTATGACCCCTACGAATTGCGTCGGTGATCTTCGTAAACTGCCGAAAGATAAGAAACTCCGGCGATCGATTAGGTGAAATATCGATAAAAGTTATTGAGTGAAACCGGAGAAGACAGATTGTTGGATATGAAAGACTGTCGTGAAACTGTAAATATGCTCGTCTAGCTAAACTGTCAGGGCGCGTAACAAGTAGTGTTTTCTACTGACCTATCTCATTTGTATGACTTTTACATTCCAAATGTTTAATGAACTTCATTAACGACGGCTTAATTCAATAAATCTGATTGCCCCTTTTCCCACATACAGCATATACAGAGCATCAGCGACTGTCAAAAATCGATAACAAAAATTACATCGAATTATAGAGGAACGTTTTAGTTTTTTCCCTATACCAATTTCGACAACATCTAAACAAAAAGTATCGAGTGTATAATTGAAAGTAAAATTATTGAATAGAGGTGTTCACATTACAAACATTTTCTCCTTTTTTCTAAATGCTTTCAAAATGTGTCAGCTGCTGATGCTACTAACATCTGTATGCACGTAGAAAAGAGGTTGAAATACCATAACACTTGAGAGGCTTACGTGTGGTCTTCATTAGCGTTATGCTAATTAAGAGTACACAATTCTTACTAAATAGGAAAAACCAACGTTATGGCCTCTGCGTAATTTATCAACCCAGATCAGCCTGCACAGTCCGCGCAGACTGATCCGGGCCGACACATTCCGTCTCAGGGGGTATAGAGGTATAGAGTAGTGATTCCTGAAACAGAAAATCCACAGGAGGCGAAAAGTGTCTATCCGGGTAAGCCTGCGCGGCATGATTAGACTGATCCGGATCGATACTTAACGCAGAGTCCAAAATGTTGGTTTTCTCGCGGGACGGTCTCACCCAACAGTTTACCATTTCTCTTTTACAACAATTCATCAGCAGACGACTTTGATTATACCCAAAATTATACAAAAATATCTGTAAACCAAAGCATATTCTTTTGAAAACACTGTTTCAAAATGGGTAATTGCTCCTAATTAGAAATTTCTCCTTTTTGCCCTATGTTTTCAAAAGTCGTATTTTACAGAGGCACCAGAAAGCGTCTGTATGTGGGGAACCGTTAGATCATGAACCCGAGAAATGAACGGCATCGGGCGAAGATGCATCTTATAAGCGACTAGAATTTTTGAAAAAGGAGACTCAAAATACACTATACTATGCATACACACAGTTCCTATAAGACTATATGTAACTTTTAACAATACTCTAGATTGTTCTAGTTGTATGCTAATGCACCTTTTTACGTTGTTCAATCTCATTAAAACCAGGCCAAAACTTCGCTCGCTCGTATATAGATCTGATGACTGTCCCATACAGATCGGCTCAGATTTGACCTCTGCGTAAGCCATTCAAATTGTCGCTTACAAAATCGTTCGGTATAAATCAGGTAAGAGAAGCGGCGATTGTCGAGTTTTCCGATCGTATAGAAACAAGCGTTAGTCGAATCGTGCTCTTTCATTTGTCAATAAATATTTATTATTATTTCATAGTCTTAACCATTTCTGTATGTATATTTGTGACTATCAACCATGAGCTGTTTATGCTTAAGTTGAAAATAAAATATCTGTTCTGTTCTGTATTATGCCAATTATTTGACCTAACACGAAACAAGATATTAAAAGACATCCACCCTTTGACTGCTGGAACCAATTTTGGGACATTTGTATTCCTATATATGGCTATGAACTCTTCCGAATGCAAGGCTAAACAAGTCCATTTTAAAAAGTCAGCATTGAAAAGGTTAGATAACCTGTTTAGTGCTTACATGTCAATCCTTTTTTCGTGTAAATATAAAGCATGCATATGCGTATGTAATTATTGGGATACAATATTTTAATTATGATAAGATGTTGGCTGTGAATAAGTTATGGGACTCAGGTTTATCCTAAATTATTTTGTATTAGCTATTTCAGCTCAGAATTCCATAAAGCAGACACTTCCATATTCAAAATCAGGCGACTCCATTTTTCATGTTATAAGAGTTCGGGAATATTTTGACACCCAAAAGGTAAGCAATGCTGACTGCAGGTGAAACAGCATCTATATTGTTTGCAAATATCTTCTTTGTTGCCATTGTTATATATATCGCGTATTTAAGTCGTTATATGCACATGTAAGTGTCCCACTCTTCTGCGCTAGTTTATCACACAGTGTAAACACGGAGTCTCATAATCCTCACAACGCGTGTCTTACTCGCTTGATTCATGTTTGGCTTCTGCGTAATGTACCGACCCAGATCAGTCTGCGCAGTCCGCGCAGACTGATCCGGGCCGACACATTCCGTCTCAGGGGGATAGAGGTATAGAATAATGATTCTCGAAACAGAAAATCCACAGGAGGCGAAAAGTGTCTGTCCGGGTTAGCCTGCGCGGCATGCTTTAGCTGATCCGGGTCGATACTTTACGATGAGTCCACAGTGTTTGTTTTCTCGCGGGAAGGCTCATATATATAGTCAATATCCCCATCATGTTTTTAATGGAAAATGGTAATAAATGACAATTATTTCAAACAAAATTGGCAAAATATTGACCAACTTAAAATAAAATGATAAACAATCCCAAATTGAAGTCGTAAAACTATAGCAATTAATGTCACGATCGCGCTAGTGTCATAAAAAACGACGTCTTCACGAGTGGCTGACTATGGAAATAAAACAATTTCCGAACAGTATCGAGACAGATCAGCACGCACATCTGACCAGTCTGGTTGGTTCATGAACTGTTCGGAAATGAATCACAGAAGCTTCAAAAGACATCTTACAGAGAGTATGGAAGTATTGGCATTGTTCTACACTTGATACGAGCCCCTGTAGCTCAGTCGGTAGCGACGCGGGCTGTCAATGCAGGGGTTGTGAGTTCGAATCCCAGCTCTGACAACATTCTTTCCGACCTTTGACATAAGTCACTGTGACATGCGTCATTCGTCCTTCACCATTGGGCTGTTTAACAGTCTATGTTGTGTGGTGTACTGGTGTGGGAAAAACCAGTAAACGCATGAGTAGATGAACTGGTCGCCGTGATATGACCTGAAAATTGTTGAAAACGGCGTTAAACCCTAATCAACACTTGTCAAAAGTACCACAATCACCTGTCAAATGCGCCCATCCTCGGTACCCAGGCTATTCATAACATATATGATTACCATGTTATGAATAGCCTGGGTACCGAGGATGAATGCGCTTGACCAACACACTTAGATCTGCTTATGCAGACGGAAACATGTATTTTGCAAACCATAATAAGCTTTCTTTGATACAACATTGTTTAACAAAGGGGGAGAATACTTTCAGATTCCTTATAAACTATTTTTTTTCCGATAGTCGTCTATTTTGAAGATGTCAACTGCAAACTGTAACCGGGCAATATTTATAAGTATTCCGGTTGCTGACGACAAACCCAGCAAGCGCGATCGGTATTCAAGTTTGCATAAATAGCAGTTTGATCACTACAAATGGCTGACATTATTTTCAAAACACTTCCTTAATTTTCATTTTGATGGAAAAGTGAAATGCATATGCACCATACATGTTTTGAAGCAATCGAACAAACCCAGAATTCTTCTCTTTAGTGATAACGTCGTAAATTGATGTTGGAAGTAAATACATTCCTTAAAAATCAAATCCACGATGTATTAACGATGATATCAGAGGATAGCCAAAAATATCCTTACATCATGCAATGACCTTCAACTTCTTTGCCCAAATCATTCATTAATACTTTGAAACAGTAATTGCTTTTGTGCGTGACTGTCGATTACGCGATTTAATGCATCAAATAAATGCCATTACTACGAGTTCTTTTAAACAACGTCCCCGTGGGGAAAGCCCCCAAACAAATACAAGAAATGTTTGATGTAATCGAAATAACAACCAACTAATTTCATTGACCCAGAATCATTTCATGATAGATCAGTTATCGTTGTATACCTTGGTATACCATGGTATTGAAATCGACGATAGGCTTCAGCCTCTTACATCCATCTCTTTGGTATATAAATTCCACGCTTCTGCTGCATCATACTTTGGGGCATTTCTTTTTATTGGAACATGCTTCCAACACACATTTAACTTATTTTTTAAAACTATTGTAACTACATGTATAGTACGGTAAATATGTTATTATAAAGACACGTTTCGTGTCACACGATGTAGATTCAATTGATATTGTTCACTTGCGCTGGCCGAGCCTCGGTTATTCAGGCGGTAGCGACGCGAGCTATTAATCCAGGTATTGTTAGTTCGAACACTAGTTACAACAACACTATTTCCGACGTTTGACAACTATGGAAAATCCGCCCGTTGCTTGGAAAGAATGTTGTGTGGAGTACTGGTGGGAGAAAGCCAGGAAACACATAAGTATGTGAACTGACCACCATGATATGACTGAACGATTGTTGAATATGGTGTCAACCCCAATCAATCAATTGTATGAGCGGTGTTGCAGGAAAACCCACATTAACGTAATTATAACAGGTTTAAGAAAATACATGCATTCACAATGGATACTGCTTTAAAGAAGTTTCTTAAAGTTTCTTGAAACATTCCAATACTAATCGACAAAACAGATCAGACATCACTTGTACGCTTGCGTTAGGATTAGTTGCAGAGTGCCACCCTTTGAAGACTTCGGGTTTAAAATATGAAAACTGTTTTTCAGAAATTTCCTTCTATGACTCTTTGGCAAACAGTGCAGAACCAGATACGATTGCAGGCTGGATCTACACTCGTCGCTGAAACCTGATGGTCGGTTTTCGCAAACCACCGCTCTTATAAATTAGATTCTAAACTCTCTTTTAGAATAGGGTTAAACATGTCATCGTCTAAACCGATAGTCATAACACATCTCTCTGGCTACACTTTTAGACTTTAGTCTGTGTTTATAGTAATTACTTATCAAATCTTAACGAACAATGATGGTTCTGGAAAGCACGGATGTACGAACTAATTCGCCAACCATTCTACATTAATTATAGTTCTAAATGTGATGAATAGTCTAAATTATGTTACTTAGTGAACTTATAACTGTAATTAGAAGGATCTTTAGCTTGATTAGTCTGAACTTGAGGCGTTCCGCGAGAAAACCAACATTATGGCCTCTACGTAAAGTGTCGATCCGGATCAGGCAAAGCATGCCACGAAGACTTACCCGGATATACACTTTTCACCTCCTGTGGATTTTCTGTTTCGGGAATCATTACCCTATACCTCTATCTTCTTGAGACGAAATGTGTTGGCCCGGATCAGTCTGCGCGGACTGGGCAGGCTGATCTGGGTCGATACATTACGCAGAAGCCATAATGTTGGTTTTCTCGCTCATTTGATGAATAGTATAAATTATGTTTCTTTGTGAACTTATAACTCTTTAGCTTGATTGGCCCCTACTCGTCTGAACATGAGTCGTTCCACGAGAAAACCACCATTATGGCTTCTGCGTAAAGGATCGACCCGAATCAGGCAGAGCATGACGCGCAGGCTTACCCGATTATACACGTTTGGCCTCCTGTGGATTTTCTGTTTCAGGAATCATTACTCTATACCTCTATCCCCCTGAGACGGAATGTGTCGGCCCGTATCAGTCTGCGCAGACTGCGCAGGCTGATCTGGGTCGATATATTACGCAGAGGCAATAATGTTGTTTTTCTCGCGGGACGGCTTATTTGATGAATAGTTTAAATTATGTTACTTAGTGAACTTATAACTGTAATTAGAAGGATCTTTAGCTTGATTGGCCCCGATTCGTCTAAAATTGAGCCGTTCAACGAGCAAACCAACATTATGGACTCTGCGTTAAGCATCGACACGGATCAGGCAAAGCATGCCGCGCGGGCTTACCCGGATATACACTGCTCGCCTCTTTTTTTTTCTCTATACCTCTATCCCCCTGAGACGAATACATTACATTACATTAAGCAAAGCCATAATGTTGGTTTTCTCGCGGGACTGCTCATATAATGTTCACAAATATAACAAGGAGCAATTTTACTACTCAGGTCTTTCAATACTTAGGGGGGATCTAATTAGATTACTATAAGTTTAAAGTCTTTGACTTAACATTTCATATTCATTTAATTGTCTTTAATGTTGGAAAACTGTGTTCGACGATTTCTTTGATGCAAAATACCGAGACGCCACCAAGAAACCATTACTAATTTCAAACATATTCCGGGGTCCCGATAAGGGGAATGGTGTATACAGCTCGTTTTCCCATAATATCTCTCTTATAATCCAACCAAACCCTGTGATGTGGATCTCAAAAGAATCTTCTCATTGAGACGATTCTTTTGAGTACCCACAACATATGGTTAGATGGTCAAATAAGGAATTTAGCTCTGAATTAGTATACTCTTTCTGACATAAAATACATCTGGCGGAGACGATTTAGAAAAACAGAGCCGTCCCGAGAAAACCAACAATGTGGACTCTGCGTAGAGTATCGATCCGGATCAGCCTAAGCATGCCGCGCAGGCTTACCCGGATAGACACTTTTCGATTCCTGTGGATTTTCTGTTTCAGCAATTATTTCTCAATACCTCTTTCCCCCTGTGACGGAATGTGTCGGCCTGGATCAGTCTGCGCGGACTGCGCAGGCTGATCTGGGTCGATACATTACGCAGATGCCATACTGTTGGTTTTCTCGCGGGACGGCTCAATTATTATGTAGGGAATAAATACAGGGATGATTATTATCATTGCTCATCATGAGTCAGTTCATCTAATGCAATAATGGTTTAAATGTTGTCTGCTGCAGATGCTTTAAAATGCGTTTGCATGTGGAAAAATGACTTTCTAGTACAGTAGAACATATTTGTCAAATGATCTGTCGGAAGAGACTCTTTCGCGCTGAACCAAGAACGGACAGTTTAATCGAACAGATGCTCTAACTAAACAATCGTACACAGATGTGTGCTAGACTTATATCATCTGCATCATTTTTTTATTTTTGCATTTTACATTTAACATGGAAACGAGAAATAATCCCGAAAAGCCAGCTATTTCACATAAACGAAATCGTGACGGAATAAATACCTTAAAGGGCACATTAGATTTGATTTAGGTTTGTTATTCGATTTAGTGCAGTAAATATTCAAATAGCTCCACCAAATCAAAGACATATAAATACAAGTATTGATATGTCTCTGGCCAAATGTACCATTATATGAACAATTATAATTACCTGAAAAACAAATCATAATTATATGCGTACAAATGCAACTGCTTACTTACTGTTTTGTTTAATGTCTAGAACCTATTTTTGGTTGATTTGAGTTCACGTAGTATTTCAGTTATATCACAACAGCAGTAGACTTGTGCAACACCGCTTAAATGCTGAATTGTATAAGGCTATGAAATGGCCCTTGCTCATGCAGCACGGCTGAAATGCTGACTTGTAACAAGGCTATGAAATGGCCCTTACCCTTACAACACCGCTGGAATGCTGACTTGAACAAGGCTATGAACTTGCACTTGCCCATACAACACCGCTGGAATGCTGAAGTGTGCAAGGCTATGAAATGGCACTTGCCCATACAACACCGCTGGAATGCTGGAGTGTGCAGGGCTATGAAATGGCCCTTACCCTTACAACATCGCTGGAATGCTGACTTGTACAAGGCTATGAAATGACCCTTGCCCATACAACACCGCTGGAATGCTGAAGTGTGCAAGGCTATGAAATGGCCATTGCGCATTCAACACCGCTAGAATGCTGACTAGTATACAAGGCTATGAAATGACCCTTACCCATACAACACCGCTGGAATGCTGAAGTGTGCAAGGCTATGGAATGGTCATTGCCTATACAACACCGCTGGAATGCTGAAGTGTGCAAGGCTATGTAATGGTCATTGCCTATACAACACCGCTGGAATGCTGAGGTATGCAAGGCTATGGAATGACCCTTACCCATACAACACCGCTGGAATGCTAAATTGTGCAAGGCTATGTAATGACCCTTACCCATACAACACCGCTGGAATGCTGAAGTGTGCAAGGCTATGGAATGACCCTTACCCATACAACACCGCTGGAATGCTGAAGTGTGCAAGGCTATGTAATGACCCTTACCCATACAACACCGCTGGAATGCTGAAGTGTGCAAGGCTATGGAATGACCCTTACCCATACAACACCGCTGGAATGCTGAAGTGTGCAAGGCTATGAAATGACCATTGCCCATTCAACACCGCTGGAATGCTGACTAGTACAAGGCTATGAAATGACCCTTACCCATACAACACCGCTGGAATATTGATGTGTACAAGGCTATGAAATGATCCTTGCCCATACAACACCGCTGGAATGCTGACTCGTACAAGGCTATGAAATGGACATTATCCATACAACACCGATTGAATGATGACATATACAAGGCTATGAAATATGCCCTTCCTATGGACATTCCATTACTAATAAGAAAAGTATTTGTGACTGGCGTCTTTCGTCTTTTATTAATAGGCAGAACGCGTATGTAGAAAAGAAGCCAGCATCCTAGAAAGAATGGTGTATAAAGTAGTGGTGTGAGAGAACCAGGGAAGATAGTGAAAGGTGCACTGGCCGGCGTGGCATAACTGCAATACTGTTTTAACTGGCGTTTAACTCAAATCAACCAAATATCAGGGTCTACAATAATTGAATTTGCAGACACATTCATACAGGTGTGTGTCAGTCTATGTTCTAGACTTTATGTTGATGCCTAGAGCGTCGAACTTGCTTTCACACAAAGGGATTTTAGATACGTGCAGACGTCCAGATTAGGAGGGGTATACAGTTCTTTTCCCTCACAATCCTCACTTATTATCCGACCAAACCCTATACTTTGGTTCTCAAAAGATTCGTCTCATTATTACACTCAGAGGGTCAAAGGGGCAAACGGGGTTTAAATTATGGTGGCATATTACTGCCGTAAGATAACCAGTTAATGTTTTGAACACTATAACTGGTTATCTGGTTAGGGTTTGCGAATTTCACTTACTAAGTAACATATTAACTGGTTAACTAGATAAGATTCGTGTTACCACTTATTTGATATTCTCGAAACGTAAGACTTAAAACAGGCATGAAAGTGCCCAGAACTGCTTTAATAAGTGTGCTGTTGCCGTGATACACCTCGAAAACGGCGTAACCCTCCGAAGAAACAAAAACAAAATGCTTCAGTTTAATGGCGTACTTCTTCTTCTTCTTCTTCTTCTTCTTTTTCTTCTTCTTCATCTTCTTCTTCTTCTTTCATTAAGTTACCGGTGACTCAAGTTTATGTACATAACAATCACAAGGAGAGAGCTTCCTAAATAAGCTTAATACTTTCTGCTCAATCCTGCTTATATTTATATTTGATTTGTTATAAGATGTACATGTATATTAGAATATAAATAACATATTGTTTAAACCAAGAACTTGTCTATGCGTAGATGCCATTCTCTTGTATGAATGGCTTACATATCGACATAAACAGTTTAGCCGTCCCGCGAGAAAACCAGCATTATGGCCTCTGCGTAATGTATCGACCCATATCAACCTGCGCAGTCCGCGCAGACTGATCCGGGCCGACACATTCCGTATCAGGGGGGTAGAGGTATAGAGTAATGATACCTGAAACAGAAAATCCACAGGAGGCGAAAAGTTGTTTTCTGGTTAAGCTTTCGCTGCATACTTAGGTTGATCCGGGTCGATACTGGTTTTCTCGTGGAACGGCTCAGTTTATTTTCAAAACTTTTCATCGTAAGTGACTCAAAAATATCCCCCTCTCCCCTTTTATGTTTTTTTTGTCAGCAATCAACACTTTTCAAAAGTAAATAGCAAGAGAATATTCAATTCTCCTAAATAAATTAACCCGAATCAATCCATTAAAGCGAAATGAAATTGAGTGTTATTACAGTGCGCCTCAAGCACAGTGCATACAAAGGTGGCTTAACATCTTTTCAATAGAGGAGCATTGATTGATTGATTGATTGGGATTTAACGCCGTTTTTAACAATTTCTCAGTCACATTACGGCGGCCTGTTCACCTACTCATGTGTTTCCTCGTTTTCTCACACCAGTACTCCACACAACAATCTTCCAAAGCAACTGGCTGCTTTTCCACATAGACTTAGCCCATTGGTGGAAGACGAATGACGCATGTCGCAATGACTTTAATAGAGGAGCATGAATAGAATAGAATAGAATAGAATAATTTTATTTTTCCAATCATGGGCCATCACTGGCATACAAATTATAAAATAATAATATATATTATAATGTAATATTATTATTATTAAACACAAGATTGATTTTGATTAAGTAACTATATACAAACAAAACAAAATGACTAGAACTATTTAAAACACTAACTGATACATAAACAAATATTCAGAACTGTTGACCCAAAAAGGGGATACAGACTGTTTTAGATTGACAACAGTTTGAAGGATAAACACAGTGACAAAACACAACAACTTGTGACTGCATTACTTATTACAAGCCTTTTAAAATATTAGATCTAAGACTATAACATTTTGAAATATATTCACAAAGCGTTAACGTTTTTATCTTCATTTATAAACATCCATATAAATTTTTGTTCATTTGACATTATGTTAAAATGAATTGAGAATTGCGACATTGTTTTAAAGAGTTCATTTCTTTCACTAGCAAAAGATGGACATTCTGTGACAAAATGTTTTTCGTCTTCTATTGATCCTGACTTGCAAAGTTTACATGTCCTTAAGTTAAGGTCCACTTTTTTATAGCGGCCCATTTCTATTTCTAATTTATGTGAACTAATTCTGAAATTTGAGAAACATTTTCTGATATTTTTGTCTTTTATAACATTTAAATAAGGTTCTCTACAGAGTCTATTTTTAAATAAAGCGTACGTACGTAATTTGCCTACATTATTAGACCCACAATTATTTATTATTGTTGACCATTCTTGTTTGTATTTCTCAACAAGTTTTTGTTTTACAATTTTTTCTAACTTAGAGCTTTGTAAACAAGAAATAGGTAAATTAAGATATTCTAACAGAAAGTATGTACTAGAGGTCCAACTTTTCTTGCTAATGCTGTGCAAGTTATTACTTTCTTTAAATGCATTCTTTAACAGTGTGCTAACATGATCTGAATTTAAGCGTTTGAAATATTTTACCGAATTACAAAGAACATCAATATAAATTGGGTATCTTCCTAGTTCACCCATAACAGCTGAATTTGTTGCTTTTTTATGAACGCCTAGCACATATTTCAAAAATTTGACATGTAGTTTTTCATATGGTTTATCACTCAAAGACTTAGACATGTTATAAGTACCCTTTTTAAAACTACTTGTTGTTGTATCAATACTACCCCAAATTTCACTGCTATATAATAAAACTGGTTTTACAGTATGGTCAAATAAATGTAACATAGTGTCAACGTTTTGATGTAAATCTCCAAAGCTTTTTTGAAGTTTAAAATTGGCTTTAAGTGCTCTCTTATATAGATCATATACACAGTGGGAGAAAGTACCTGTAGATGAAAATAATATACCAAGATATTTGTAAGAAGAGACATGTACTATCTCATTATTTTTAAAGAAGAATTTTGTACTAGACTGTCTACCAGATTTACTAAAGGTCATAATATTAGTTTTCTTTAGATTGACATGTAACCTATTGTTCCCGCAGTTTTCTACCATTGTTTCCAAAAGTCTCCCAAAAGTTAGTTTTCATGATATGAGACCTCGTTTAAAAAAAGAGATGATAGATTAGTTCTAACCCGCAAACAACACATCTGCAGCAGGCGACTTTGAAAACATCTAGGTTTGAAAACATTGTGTCAAAAGGAGAAATTGCTCATTTTCTCATTCTTGCCACAATATTTTCAAAAGTCGTCTCTGCAACAGAGGCGCCAGAAAACGTCTATATGTGAGAAAGAGTTACTTTAACTTCTGATTTCAATAACTCCACGTGATCACTGTAAGTCAGAGGCTTGCATACTGAAAACCCCAATTATGACAGGCCACACAAAAACCCTCCTTAAAGTGTATTGATTTACGTTTCGCTCATATAGACGCTTTCTGACGCCTCTGCAGCAGAGGACCTTTGAAAACATTATGACAAAAGAAGAAAGTGCTCAAAACGAGCAATTTCTCCCTTTGCCACAATGCTTTCAACTTTGTGTCAGAAATGATAACTATATTCAAAGAGATTTTCTTTTTCCCTTACATGTATTCAAAGTTGTTACTTGCGGTTATGATCAAAGCGCATACTTGTTTAAAAAGTACTCAAAACATGCAATTTCTTTTTGTCAGAAATTATAACTCCATTTAAAGATATTTTCATTTTTTCCTAGAAGTTTTCAAAGTCGTTACTAGCGGTTATGATCAAACAGTATTCTTGTTTAATCGGATTTCTATTCCCAGCTTTTCTCGGGGTTTTCCATGTAACAAGGCTAACGTATCGCTAATGTCCTGTTCAGATTTTGAGGAGCTTCGGATGACCATGTGCCGAAGCTAATGTTTCGTATACGATGTTCCTTATTCGTATCGTATTTAAGATGTAATTGGAAACAACGGTCAGTTATCTCCCTTTAATACTCGCTACATCTAGCTAGGTCCTATCATTTGGTTTTCTCTGTTTTTATCAATGGTTTCTTTGCACTAGATTGTGCATTTATAATTGCATTTTCTTGGCCAGCTGTTATTAGATTGATTAGTAATTCCACATTTGTTTTCTTTAAACACTGCTTTGTAAATTTACTCTTTTGAATCATCACTTTAATTAACACATTTATGATTAATGTGTACAGAGTAATTGCAATATCTCATTGCGAAATAGCGATAAAGACAAAGGATTCCAACTTAAAGGACCTACCAACTATTTGGTCTTCATTGGTCTTTATCTGACAAGGGAGATAATATAATTATCACTAATGTCCCTCATTACACGCCACTTATCGAACTGAGGAGTTCTTTCACATTGATGGCTACTTTCTTCATTCCAAGCATTATATAATAAAATTCATTTTTAAATTAATGCACTTTTCCTTATATAAGTATGTAAGACTGCTATGCTTGTGTGGATAATAATTAGAAAATAAACGAATTCAGTTGCGTCCCATGATGGCTTTAGATCTTTCAGCACCGAATTTCATGAAGTCGACCACTCTATGTTCAAAATCGGGCGAGGCGATTTTTCTTGTATAAAGAACTTAAATGCAAACAATGCTCGTATTGAGCTGTGTCAGCTGAATCTGTATTGTTTGCAGAAACTTCATACATGGAGATTTTCTATGTTTTGACAAAATAAGTTCAAAGTCGTCTGTTGCAGAATTGTCGTATGAGGGAAAGGGTTAAACATATCTTGAACTACTAGTCTATATCTTACCGTTTTACTTTTATTCGTAAAAATGATATACCACTCTACTACTCTACTATATAGATATCGTTGATGGTTCAAAAGAAAAAGTATCCTATTTACGTGCATACGTAAATGACACAGTTGAAACTGAACTTAAATGAGATTATGTTTCAGCATACCTTACTTGTTGAGAGAACGATTTTGATAAGAAGTTTACATTCTGTAATACTATACAGGTCTTATAGAATAGTATCTTTGGTTGATTTGAGTTAAACGCCTATCTTCACTGGTTCTCACGCACCAGAACTTCACACACCACTCTTTCTAGGATTCTGGCTTCTTTCTTAAATACGCGTTCTGCCTATTAATACAAGGCGAAAGACGCAAGTCACAAATACTTTTCTTATTGGTAATGGAATGTTCATATAGGGCATATTTCATAGTCTTGTACATGTCATCATTCTAGCGATGTTGTATGAGCAAGGGCCATTTCATAGCATTGTATAATGCAGCATTCCAGCGGTGCTGTATGAGCAAGGGCCATTTCATTGTCTTGTACATGTCAGCATTCCAGCGGTGTTGTATGAGCAAGGGTCATTTCATAGTCTTGTACATGTCTGCATTCCAGCGGTGTTGTATGAGCAAGTGCCATTTCAGAGTCTTGTACATGACAGCATTCCATCGGTGTTGTATGAGCAAGGGCCATTTTAGAGTCTTGTACATGTCAGCATTTCAGCGGTGTTGTATGAGGTGGGGCCATTTCATAGCCTTGTACAAAGCATTATTCCAGCGGTGTTGTATGAGCAAGAGCCATTTCATAGTCTTGTACATGACAGCATTACAGCGGTGTTGTATGAGCAAGCGCCATTTCATAGTCTTGTACATGTCAGCATTTCAGCGGTGTTGTATGAGCAAGGGCCATTTCATAGTCTTGTACATGTCAGCATTTCAGCGGTGTTGTATGAGCAAGCGCCATTTCATAGTCTTGTACATGTCAGCATTCCAGCGGTGTTGTATGAGCAAGGGTCATTTCATAGTCTTGTACATGTCTGCATTCCAGCGGTGTTGTATGAGCAAGTGCCATTTCAGAGTCTTGTACATGACAGCATTCCATCGGTGTTGTATGAGCAAGGGCCATTTTAGAGTCTTGTACATGTCAGCATTTCAGCGGTGTTGTATGAGGTGGGGCCATTTCATAGCCTTGTACAAAGCATTATTCCAGCGGTGTTGTATGAGGTGGGGCCATTTCATAGCCTTGTACAAAGCATTATTCCAGCGGTGTTGTATGAGCAAGAGCCATTTCAGAGTCTTGTACATGTCAGCATTTCAGCGGTGTTGTATGAGCAAGCGCCATTTCATAGTCTTGTACATGTCAGCATTTCAGCGGTGTTGTATGAGCAAGGGCCATTTCATAGTCTTGTACATGTCATAATTCCAGCGGTGTTGTATGAGCAAGCGCCATTTCATAGTCTTGTACATGTCAGCATTCCAGCGGTGTTGTATGAGCAAGGGTCATTTCATAGTCTTGTACATGTCTGCATTCCAGCGGTGTTGTATGAGCAAGTGCCATTTCAGAGTCTTGTACATGACAGCATTCCATCGGTGTTGTATGAGCAAGGGCCATTTTAGAGTCTTGTACATGTCAGCATTTCAGCGGTGTTGTATGAGGTGGGGCCATTTCATAGTCTTGTACAAAGCATTATTCCAGCGGTGTTGTAAGGGTAAGGGCCATTACATAGCCTTGTACAGGTCAGCATTTCAGCGGTGTTGTATGGACAAGGGCCATTACATAGGCTTGTACAGGTCAGCATTCCAGCGGTGTTGTATGGGCAAGGGCCATTTCATAGTCTTGTACATGTCAGCATTCCAGCGGTGTTGTATGAGCAAGCGCCATTTCATAGTCTTGTACATGTCATAATTCCAGCGGTGTTGTATGAGCAAGGGCCATTACATAGCCTTGTATAAGGCAGCATTCCAGTGGTGTTGTATGAGCAAGCGCCATTTCATAGCCTTGTACAAGTCAGCATTCCAGTGGTGTTGTATGGGTAAGGGCCATTTCATAGTCTTGTATACATAAGTCAGCATTCCAGCGGTGCTGTATGAGCAGGGGCCATTGCATAGCCTTGTACAAGTCAGCATTCCAGCGGTGCTGTATGAGCAGGGGCCATTGCATAGCCTTGTACAAGTCAGCATGAGATTATGTTTAATTAAGCATACCTTACTTGTTGAGAGAACGATTTATATAAGAAGTTTACATTCTGTAATACTATGCAGGTAATACACAATAACTCATAAAGTCATTGTTTAACTCTTTCCAAGACAGACACCTTTCGAGGGACTTGTGAAAGGTCAATTTTGACAGCATTGGGACAAAATGAGGAAATGCCTAAAACGCCGTAATATATAATTATGCTTTCATGTTTCCATACTTTCCTAGAGATTTTAATTGTCGTCCGCTGCAGACTTTTGTATGTGGGAAAGGGCAAAAAATAATCGTTTGAAATGATCAAGTAGTTATTCCATGTCGGTTAAAAATATCTGCTTGATTTTTGGTTATTTTTCAAACTACTTTAGAAGCAAGTTTCATCATAAAACAAGTTTTGCGATATTTGTATAAAGCAACAAATTGAAAAAACGTGAAGACATATCTCAATATATAATTTTATTTCCTCAGCTAAATACAGATGTAAACAACTAACCGTTGAAACGTTTCGCAAAAATCAAATAAACAATGTTGCAATCAATACTAATTAGGGATGGCAACGGTTACCGGTATTACTAACCGGTTACTCGTACAATTGTGTAACCGGTTACCCGGTTAACCGTATAGATTCATAGACAATAAATATCCACTGGTTTAGTCGAATATGGTTGCGCATGTTACTGGTTCCACCAGTCCAACACAGTTCATTACCACACAAATTGCACTTGACTTTGTTATCATCAGCACCGCGTTTTAAATACTTCCAGACAAAGGATGTAGCAGGCGGCATTATGGCAATATATTATGTAGATCTTTTTTAACGAAGTGACTGTTATACGATTTATAATATGTCGAATGAAAAATGTACATATCTGCATATCTTTAAATACCAACTCAGGGGGATTTGTGTTACACACTTCAAATTACTCTTTAAATCTTCTAATCGTGTTGCTAAATAATAATTCACAAAAACAACAATTCAAATGTATCAAACTCACTCCAATTAGATGTATCATCAAAACAAACGCCGAATATAATTAATAAGTCATTATCTTATAATTTCTGCCTTTATTAGACGTCAAACTTTTTTTAAAAGAAACAAAGATTCCTTTAATTGACAATTTTTCGATTAACACCACACAAACAAACGATCATCAATAAAATCGAATGCGGCTGTTATCGCAGTAATGTAAACATTGGCCGACCGAGGTGTGAATAATTAACCTCTCATGTCAGATACGTGTGACAAATTGAAAAGAACAAAAGGTGAAACACAACTGTGTATATATTTTATCTTTTCTTCCGAGTACTCGGTTACCGAAATTGCTAACCGATTAATCGGAAAACGTACG